>JBBGZY010001245.1:255000-780000 GCA_037952925.1 Lithobates clamitans | reverse complement strand
CACATTATATATATATATATATATATATATATATATATATATATATATATATATATATGTATATATATATGTATACCAAGGCTACAATTCGCATAGGCTCACCAAAAAAACAATTCCTAGTCTGATGAGTTTGAATTTCAGCTGTGACATTCAGATGGTGGGGTCAGAGTTTGGTGTAAACAACATGAATTGTTGAATGAATGGATTCATCCTGACTTGTATCACCGGTTCAGGCTGGTGGTGGTGGTGTAATGGTGTGGGGGGATATTTTCTTGGCACACTTTGGGCCCCTTAGTACCAATTGAGCATGGTTTAAACACCACGGCCTACCTGAGTATTGTTGCTGACCATGTCCATCCCTTTATGAGTACAGTGTCCCCATCTTCTGATGGCTCCTTCCAGCAGGATAATGGACCATGTCACAAAGCTCCAATCATCTCACCACTGGACAATGAGGTCACTGTACTCCAATCATCTCACCACTGGACAATGAGGTCACTGTACTCCAATGGCCTCCCCAGTTACCAGATCTCACCCAATAGAACACCTTTGGGATGTGGAAGAACAGGAGATTGGCATCATGGATGTGCAGCTGACAAATCTGCAGTAACTGCGTGATGCTATCATGTCACTATGGACCAAAATCTTTGAGGAATGTTTCCAACACCTTGTTGAATCTATGCCACGAAGAATGAAGGCATTCCTGAAGGCAAAGCATCAATAACCTCAGTATTTCCCCGGATAATGCATTCATCTGCTTTTTTCTCAAGACGGATGGCACCATCTTTGTTCTGACATCATCCAGAGTTAACATCTACTTCCTAGACTGAAAAGCCAACTCAGAGATGACCCAATCATGTAAATCCTGGTGTCTGTTGAGTTCTTGGCTGTGTTCACAAATTCCTGGCACAGATCTACCCCCACTGCAGCTTTCCACCTTGGGACTTGCTACAAAATTACTAAATACAGGAGGAGGGGAGACTAAGGCAATGCTTCCACCTGTCTGCAGATGCTCCTACTTGTCTGAGGATCCTTCTCTCGAAGCCTGAACATTTGCCTGCTGTATAGTGTGACATATCAGGGGTTTATTCATTCAGATGTATCTGAAATGCTCACAACCTTATGATGCACCTGATCCTGAACTGTATCTAGAAGTACTGAAGGAGGTTTCAGCATGATACATGGGCATATTACTCTGAAATCTCTCACCATTTCTCCCTGCATAGTTCCGGTTGAATCCGTTATGGTTAATTCGCTGGATGGAGTTGGAGTCAGTTCCATGGAAAAGTGTCATCTCGTTGTTCGTGGAGCCATTCTTGGTGTCCACGTGATGCTTCTTTATCTGGTAGTTCAGCCAGAGGTTCCTGTTCTGTACACGTAGAATCTGGGAGGACAGGTCACACAAAGCCATAAAATATGTAATCCCACTCAAATAGTATTGAGGTCAGCCAATATAACATACAGTACGTCACACGTTATTCAACAGGCCGGTCAGTCTAAGCATCATATTTTGTAGAAACCTGTTGGTGCCAGTTGTAGGTTGGTGAGCTGCGTTAGACACTGGCTTCCCGTATGTCTGTAGTACCTCAACAGTGAGACCTCACTCACATTCCATACATTTGTCCTCACACCATTCCTTTGTCTTGTTCTCTTGTCCTCAACACTATTCCTTACACTAGTCATCCACACCATTCCTAAGATTTGTCCTCAACACCATTCCACACATTTGTCGTCAAGAATGTTCCTTACACTTGTCCCCCACACCATTCCTTACACTAGTCATCCACATCATTCCTAAGATTTGTCCTCAACACCATTCCACACTTTTTTTCCACAAGAACGTTCCTTACACTTGTCCCCAACACCATTCCTTACAATTGTTCTCAAGACCATTCATTTCACTTGTCCTCAACACCATACATTACACTAGTCTCAGACACTTTCACTTGTTTTCTGTTGTCCAGATCTGAATTAAAGATCAAACTAGCACCATCCTCACCTAAAATCACCTGACATTTCTAGATATCTTTGGGAAATATGACTGACATAGCAGATAATTTTTTTTGGAGAAGTTACCTTCAGAATTTTGCTCTTGCAGCTTTTCTGGAATTTCTGCTCAACCTCTGAGTATTCAGAACTTCCACATGGGACATCCACCTCCACCACTAGAGTATTATCCATTGGTTTCCAATGCAGTGGTACCCGGAGAAAATCCTCTTCTAAAAAAATAAAATGTGCAATAAGAACTCCATGGAAAATCAAAGAGAAGTGGATGCCATTGTCCAGTATAAGCTGAAGTATCTACATGGTAGATATTAATGGTGGCTCCAGATAGAAAAGATTTTCCTAAAGCCCCATCCAATTCCTGGGTCTCTGAACTATTTGGAACCAGCCGGGAACAAAAGATGTCTACTGCAGTAAGCCGGAAAAACAAATTGGCCTATTTATAGGTTGTCAAGTCCCACCTACCTCTGAAATACAGAACTAGAAAGCTCAGAGCTCCAGGGGCATTCAAAAATAGTAGACTGTGCACTTTCAAAAATTTGTTTGTTTTCGTTTTTTGGGGTCTTTTTTGTTTTTTGGTTCATTAGTTATGATCGCAATTGGTAAATTCGAAAATTGGTAAATTTGTATGTAAATTTAAAAATTGGTAAATTCGTATGTTTGTAAATTCGAAAATTGGTAAATTCGTAAATTCGAAAATCCGAATGTAAGAAAGAAAATCTGAAAATTCGAAAGAATACCTAACTATCTAACTAACTAACTAATAATAACTAACTATTAAATTATAGGTATTGGAATTTCAAATTTGGCTGTTAGTGAATGTAACGAATACTAATTTATCCAAAGTTACGAATTAACCCGAAAAATGAATGGCGCATCTAAACAAATGGAAAGGAATGAATTATAGTAGATAATAGATATTAATAATAAAACATTTTCATTATTATTATTATTATTGTTATTTATTATTATTAATTTGTTACTTTCCATTCGTTTAGATGCGGCATTCGTTATTTCAGATAATTCATAACTTCGGATAAATTTGTATTCATTACGTTCACTAACAATCAAATTTGAAAGGAACTTAAAATACCTATAATTTATTAGTTATTAATAGTTAAGTTAATGTTAGTTAGTTACTATTTTAGGTTTTCGAATTTTGAATTTCCGAATTTCTGAATTTTCGAATTTACAAATATTCAAATTTACGAATATTTGGAAAAATTCGCTAAACAGGTTTTCGTTAATTCTGATTTTTCTGACTGAACGAATTTGTCGAAATTCGTTAAAAAACAAATTCGGAACGAGAGGAATTGCACACGTCTAAAAGATAGCGTTGTGAAACTGTTCCTGTAAAATCAATGTAGATTGATTTTACATTGTTAGGAAGTTTATCTATAAATATTTATTTTCATTTTTCTTCTCTTATCCTCAAACTTTAAAATCTGGTAAGTATTTTCACACAGAATTACGGGGTGTTGTTACATGAGCCTGGATTAAGGAGAATGTACTGGAGGATTCTTGGCTGGAGAAGGGCCCCTTTCATTGAAGAGTGTTACAGGGAAGCTGGTTGGGGAGCTATGTCTGGATATTGTTGTGAGTAGGACCTTTTTGCCTAGAGCTTCAAGTGTGCCTATGCTTTGAGGGTTCGACGCCAGAGATTGTTACAAGGTCTGTGACTGCTCTTACAGAATATGAAACTAGCTGGCTGTCTTCTAATACCTATGTGTGTTTTGGAGTATCCTGCACCCTCATCCCTCTACCTACATGTGTTCAAGTACTGCTATTGATCTTTAACCCCCCCCCCCTTCCTAGACAGAGCTTGCATTTTGTCAGTGTGCTCTGTAACTGGTATCTGGGCCTGACAGCCTCTGAACAGGCAAGGGAGAACTGGTTTATTTCCCGTGGCCCCTTTGGGGGGTAAGCGCTACATTACCATGTTTGATGACACGTTGGATCCGGATTTGGTTTCCCTGCTTGTCTGTGGCGGTTTTCTTTTCTAAACTGAGTGTGATTGGGTTTCCTTGGCTCTGGATGGTGATTTGGGTTTGGTTTCCGTTTTTTGCCTCCTCCAGCTCCAAATTTGTCATCTTATTGAAGGGAGCCATATTGTCTCCATGTTCGTATCTCCATTCTACCACCTTACCAAAGAGCTCAGCTGCCCGCTCTTTATTTTTATTTTCTTTGATGCGGTTTAAAATCATTTCAATTCCCCCAGACACAAACATGACATCTTGGGTGAGGCCCACAATCCGGATTGAGGGGTCAGGTGGTTTGTAAGTGACTGAGACCTGGAACTTTTTCTGGAGGTCAGATATTTTCTGCATCTCAGTTTCTTCTATTTCAGCGACACGTTCTTCAGTGATCACCTTCTCTGCCTGTGCAGATTTTATATACTCTTGTAGCCATGTCTTGGTTTTGTTCAGGTCCTTTTTATCGGCGCACAAGCGAAACATCACAGGCTGAACGCCATTTACTAAATGAAAGGAGCTCAACTTCGGAACTGGCTTCTTTATTTCTTGTTCCATTACTACAAATAGGAGGAGACACATGTTCAAGTCACTGATTGGTCTAAAAAAGAAATATCTATAACGTAAAAGAATAATTTGTGAATGTGGTTTAGACAGAATTCATCCCAAAGGTGTTCAGTAGGGTTGAGGTCAGGGCTTTGTGCGGGACACTGGAGTTCCTCCACACCAAGCTGGCTTTGTACACAGGGACATGCTGGAACAGCAAAGGGTTTTTGCTGCTACCTGCTACCACTGGGTTGGAAGAACACAATTGTCTACAATGTGTTTATATGATGTTAACAGTACCATTCACTGGAGACTGCTGAACTAATTTAGAGGGAACTCACATACCTTTGGCCATATACAACAAAAAATATGGAAAGTTTTGCCAGAGAAAACCTCCATCCAATCACATTGAAGAGCTGTGCAATTTTTGAGCTCTTTTCATCGGCTGTGTACAGGAGAAGATGAAGAGTGTGGCCTTCACATGTGAGATATATATTAAGCACCAATTTATATTGGGTGCTTGTGCTTTATAATACTGTTTGTGTTTGTAAATGCCAAAAGCGATCGTTTTCCCCCTGTCAAGTTCTTCTGACACTTCAGGGAAAATGTCTGTCATGTGTTCAGTTTAAAGGCCATTCCCTATTCTCTGCTGACTTATAAGTATAACTAAAGGCAAAACTTTTTTAAAGTTTTGAGTGGAATTGAGGTGGATGAGAACACCTGTCAGGTTTTTATTGCTGTCTATGCCCCAGTTAGGGAGATCCACCCCCTCTATTCGTCCTCTTTACCAGTATCATTGAAAGTAAAAGAAAATACCCATATTTGGGTTGTCCTCAGAAAGGTAATAGAGGGAAAATCTTCCAATGGGGACACTAGTTCTGGTGACCTGGGGGGCCCCCCCAAGAAATTCCCTTAATTTGAAAGGATTTCCTCTCACTTCCCGTTTTGGCTATGGGAAAGGAAGTGAAGGTAAATCTTTGCAATGGGACAAAGACGGCAAAAATAAACCTTACAGTGAGTGGTTATAACATTGCCTTACTCTATACAAAATGAAAAAAAAAAGTTTTGCCTATAGTTTTATTTCAACTCAACTCACTGATCTGCCCAGTGGAGATGGGTTGGGTTTGGGGCGGAGCGGTCTCTTCTCTCTTCTTCATACTCTCATAGAAATCATTCAGCATACTTTGTTGGAGTAGAACCACTTTCACGGTCTTAAGAGAACTGGCCAGCTTTGACTTGGTGAAATCCACTACGGCATCAAGGACTGAATCAGCTGCTGCCGAGGCCTTTATTCCGGCTTTACCTGCATCGAATAAACATTCAAGGACATTCACTAAATAAAATAGTCTTGTTTCACTACAGATCAATACATTACTAGTGAAGAAAATCAGTATATTACAGGTCAATACATTACAATTGGTCACTTTACTGGGCTCCAAGGAAAACAGAGGGATGGTAGGCTGATATGCCCCCTCTCTCTTTAAGCCCTTTGCACTATACGTTATTGATGAAATAACTATTCCTGTTCTGTTCCCAATGGGACAAAGTGCTTTTAGTACTTTGTCCAAATGGTGCTAAGTGCTTCATAAGCTTAGACAACCTCATGGTTGGCTGGGCATCCACCTTCTTCCTTCGGGGCTAACCTACAATATAGGAAGGGAGGAGATGGCCACTTCAGACACTTGTCTCAGCTCCAAGCACTTTCCCAAGGCAAGCGGCTGCAAGAGGAAAAGTGTCCAAACTGGCCATCTCCTCCCTAGCTATATTGTAGGATGGCCCCAAAAGGCGAAGGAGGATGCCCAGCTAACCTCATAGCTAGGCTTAGGAAACACTCGGCACCATGGGAAAAGTACTAAATGCATGATGTCCCATTATGGGACACAACAGGAGTAGTTCTTCTATCATTAAAGCATAGTGCAAAGTACCTAAAGCACAGGACAAAGGGCTAGTCACTAGTATTGCCTGTGGTCTTCCTGCAACTGA
Source organism: Lithobates clamitans (assembly GCA_037952925.1). Classification (NCBI taxonomy): domain Eukaryota; kingdom Metazoa; phylum Chordata; class Amphibia; order Anura; family Ranidae; genus Lithobates; species Lithobates clamitans. The sequence continues at coordinate 773,497 of JBBGZY010001245.1, read as the reverse complement.
TCTTTATCCCAATACTGACTTACCATTCTTTGTTCTGCAATTAAAGTCTACAAGAAGGAAATCAGTGTGCGCATCATAACTGGCAGTAAATCCTTTATCTGTGTCTATCATGGATTGCCCTCAGAAATATAGGTTGTTCTCATGAAGAACCTCTACACGAATCATGAAGCCACAGCCATGACAGAAAATTAAGGCACAGATTGGTTCAGGACCATACTTATTTAACCCACATGCTAAAAATATATTGAAAGAAGCAGGGCTGGAGGAAGATGATAAGAAGTCTCAGGACCGATGGAAGAAAGATCAGCAATCTTAGATGTTCTGATGACACAATGCTCATAATTAAAGATGTAGAGGACCTCAAGAGCCTCAAAGAGAAAACCAATACCGGTAAGTGAAAATATAGGACTTCATCAATAAAACTGCGGTTATGGCAATTGGAAAGACATCTAACTACGGAATGGATGGTAAGGATGCAGAAGTAGAAGACAGCTAATATGTCCATGGATCAACTATGAATGATGAAGGATCCAGCAGTCAAGAAATGTAACACAGACTGGAACTTGGAAGTGCAAGAGTGAAAGGATCTTCAAAAGTACTGATGTTTCTATTAGTGCAAAGATCAGAATTGTCCAGACTATAGTATTTTCAGTTACTTTCTATGGATGCTAAAGCTGGACATTGAAGAAACAAGACCGAAAAGCACTGATGTCTTCCACCTTTGATGTTGTCAAAGAATTCTAAAAATATCATACTGGATTCTGAGGAGCAAGTCAGAGTAAAATAAAGTTTGCTTACCAGTTCCTAAAGCGGGGAAAGCCACCGAGGTGGCCTGATGTTTCTCACACTCCTGCAGGGCATCCAGGACAAGTCTCTTGATGATTGCTGGCTTGTTTGCATCGGCCACATGGAGAATCCATTTACAATTTCTGAGGTTTCCAGCCTCAGTGATGATATGTCCCTTGTTAGGCTGGGCGCCTGGAAGAAAAGGAAAAATATATGGTACACGGAAGGGTACTTGGCACCCGGTGTGCCACCATCTGTCCTGCAACCCAACCCCCACTTTATAGCCATGTACACAGAAGTCTGTTGTGATCTATCAGTGCATTATCTACTCATCTGAAAAAAAATGGCATTTGAAAAACAAAGACAATGATGTCAAAAGTAACATTTACCAAGTTTTCTGGCAGACTCTTCAACCTCTGTTCCAGCAGCTTCAAGAATGGCCCTTGAAAGACCTAGAAATAGAAATATTGGAAGCAGCGTAAACTCAGCAGCAGACCACATATACTTTCTTCAGTATTGCATTTCTAAAGCTAGCAGACATATTGACACCTTGGTGTTCCGGGATTTACCTTCACGCAGGGTAAAACTGCTATTGGAAGAATTGACAATAATTTCTGCAACCTCTTTGGTTAAATCTCCAGTCTTCACCTGATAAGTGACAGATCCAACAGTCATTTCATGAACACCTGATGATGGAGTTGTCACTACCCCAAAGAAAGCTGCAAGATAGAAATATAAATGACACTAAGCCCAGGAACAAAAATAGAATACATTGCAGGTTACTAATCCTTAGATGAGGTGGCTGCATTATTTTATTTTTTTAAGACTAATGCCGCGTACACAAGATCGACATTTCGGCCCGCAAAAGACCGATGAGAGTTTGAGCCCTTAGTTACAATGCAGACACCGAAGCCCATTAGAGACACTTGGCTCCTCGGCCACACTAAAGACACTAAGATGTGCTAGAGACACTCAAGCCCTCGGGCGCATTGGAGACACTGAGGCTCAATAGAAAAACTCAAACCTCCAGAAACCCTGGAGACACTGAGGCACACTAAAGACTCTCAAGCCCTCAGGCACACTGGAGACACTGAGGCCCACTAAAGACACTTAAGCATTCAGACACACTGGGGGCACTAAAGCACACTAGAGAAACAGCCCTCCAGGCACACTGGAGATACTGAAGCACATAAGGAACACTTGAGCAATCAGACACACTGGAGACACTGAGGCAAACTAGACACACTCAAGTCATCTGGCACACTGAAGACATTTAGGTGCACTAGACACTCAAAGTCTCAAGCACACTGGAGACACTATTGTACACTAGATACACTCGAGCCCTCAGGCACACTGGAGACACTGAGGCATGTTAGAGACCCTCAAGCCCTCAGGCACACTAGAGACACTAAGGTACACTTGAGTCCTCAGGCAAACTTGAGATACTGAGGCATGTTAGAGGCACTCGATCCATCGGGCACACTGGAGACACTAAGGTACACTAGAGAAACTCAAACCCTCAGGCACACTAAAGGCATTGAGGTGCACTAGACACCTGAAGTCTCAGGCACACTGTAGACACTAAGATACATTAGAGACACTCGAGCCCTCAGGCACACCGGAGACACTGAGGCATGTTAGAGACATTCAAGCCCTCAGGCACACTGGAGTCACTGAGGAACATTAGAGACATTAGAGTTCTCAGGGACACTGGAGGCACATTAGAAACACTCGAGCCCTCAGGCACACTGGAGAAACTAATGCACAGTAGATAAACTTGAGTCCTTAGGCACACTGGAAACAATGAGGCACATTCGAATCACTCCAGTTCGCAGGCACACTGGAGACACTGAGGCACATTATTGACATTCAAGCTCCCAGACACAGTGGAGACACTAAGGTACACTAGAGACATTCCAACCCTCAGGCACACTGGAGGCAACCTGAGTCCTCAGGCACACTGAGACACATTAGAGACACTCGAGTCCTCAAGCACACTGGAGACACTTAAGGCACATCAGAGAAATTTGAGCCCTCAGGCACACTGGAGACACTAAGGTACACTAGATACACTCGAGGCCTCAGGCACACTGGAGACACTAAGACATGTTATATGTAAATAAAATAACTTAAGCCGGAAATAAAATATAAGAATTAGTGGTGACCAAATTAGTAACAATTAGGGATTAAGCTGCAATCAATCACAAGTGTTCAGACACTACATATAGGTTAGTATAAAAAATTATTGATGCACTCTAATCAAAAGATCACCTTGTGCACAACTCACTTAATAAAATTAAAATTCTGTGAATACCACCAAGCATCACATATTATAAAAAGTAGTGATAATGTGAACAATCATGAACTGCCAATGTGATAAGATGTATAATAACAACAACAAAAAAAAAATGTGACTAAAAATTGGCTGAGATGGAAGGAAGATAGTAGAATAATTAAATAAATACAATGAATAAATCCTTTACTACGATCAATAGTCACCCATTCCTCTACCAGACATCTCGATTTGCATGGTGAGGGTTAAACTTTTTAGAAGTAAAATTCCAGCCTAGTCATCAGCCTGCAATCATCAAAGCCTTCAAAGTGTCTTTTGCCACATACAGGAAAGATAAGATAAATGGATACAAATGATGGCTTGAGCTTAGTTTCACTTTCTTTCACTCTTGGTTAACAGACGAATCATGTGAATGGAAAACAAAAAGTATCATTGTGCAATGATCAGCAAAATTGATACAGAAGTAAGATAACCAGAGATCGATACACTCACATAGCCTTGTAAGTAATAGGCATGAATGAGAGCAGTCAGCCGCTGTGAGCGTGATTCCTCCAAAGCCGCTGCTGCTGTTCTCGTATCTCGTACCAGCAATGGACGTCACTAGCTTTTGGAGGAGTATAAAAAATAATTTTTTATACTGAGGCATGTTAGAGACCCTCAAGCCCTCAGGCACACTAGAGACACTAAGGTAAACTTGAGTCCTCAGGCAGACTTGAGATACTGAGCCATGTAATGCCACATACATACGACCGGACTTTACGGCATACATGGTCCAGCGTACCTGAGTCTGTCACACAATTTAATCGTGTGTGGGCTCCAGCAGACTTTTTTTTCTCAAAAGTTTGATGGACCTAGAAATGAAACATGTTTCAATTCTGTCTGAGTCCGGTCGAAAAGTCCACTTGTCTGTATGCTAGTCCGATAGACAAAAACAGACGCTAGAGCAGCTATTGGCTACTGGCTATGAACTTCCTTGTTTTAGTCCGGTCGTACGTCATCACGTCCAAATTCGTCGGACTTTGGTTGATAGTGTGTAGGCAAGTCAGTTCATTTGGAAATTCTGTCGCAAAGTCCGTCGGAAAGTCCGCAGGACAAAGTCTGCCGTAAAGTCTGCTCGTGTGTACGCGGCATAAGAGGCACTCTAGCAATTGGGCACACTGGAGACACTAAGTTACACTAGATACACTGGAGCCCTCAGGGAAACTGGAGACAATGAGGCATGTTAGAGACACTCGAGCCATCAGGCACACTGGAGACACTGAGGCATGTTAGAGACACTCAAGCACTCAGGCACACTGGAGACACTAAGGTACACTAGAGAAACTCAAACCCTCAGGCACACTAAAGGCATTGAGGTGCACTAGACACACTAGAGACACTCCAGCCCTCAGGCACACTGGAGACACTGAGGCATGTTAGAGACATTCCAACCCTCAGGCACACTGGAGACACATTAGAAACACTCGAGTCCTCAAGCACACTGAGACACATTAGAGACACTCAAGTCCTCATGCAAACTGGAGACACTGAGGCACATCAGAGAAATTTGAGCCCTCAAGCACACTGGATACACGAAGGCACATTAGAGACACTCGAGTTCTCAGGCACACTGGAGATACTAAGGTACACTACAGACACTTATGCCCTCAAGCACACTGGAGACACTGAGGCACATTAGAGAAATTTGAGCCCTCAGGCACACTGGAGACACTGAGGCACATTAGAGACACTGGAGTTCTCAGGCTCACTGGAGATACAAAGGTACACTAGAGACACTCGAGCCCTCAGGTACACTGGTGACAGAGGGACAGCACAGTGAACACTGACAGCTACTCAAGCACACAGGACATAGAGAAGGCAGGAACGGAGGACAAGCAAGGTTACTGCAAGAGTTTAGATCTAATTAGGTGTAACAACATGTGGTTTGATTGCCATGCCACATGTCATTTCACAATTTAAAGTGGCACTGTCTCAAAATTTGCCATGTCAAAGTGACAACAATGTTATCCCTTTAGTAAACCGTGCACCCATGTAAAGGAGATAGAGAGAAAGATGTGTTTAAAGTCCAGCCTGGGTGCCAATCCTGGCTCCCTCTTTAGATACAGTGGAGAAGTGAGTGTAGTCGAGCATGGACATATAACCACTCACCTAAGGTATATCACTTTTTTACAATCTACTCCAATAGAAAACTGACTTCATAAAAAAATTATGCCATAAAACATTGGGAAAAAGATCTAGGACATATTTACACAACCTCCCAATAAATATAGGCATGTAGAGCAACATACAAAGCTACACGCTGTTCCAAACTACACGAACTCTCCCAAAAACTGCTCCTCAGATGGTACTTAACCCCAGATAAACTTTCCCACTTCAAAGGGAATCCCTCTAACAAATGCTGGAGAAACTGTGATCAAAAGGGGGATATATTTCACATATTCTGAGGATGCCCCAAACTCAATCTTTTTTGGCATGACATTACGACCCTACTATCCACAATATCTCAAACCCAAATTGCCATCACCTCGGCTTGGTACTACTAAATCTAGACATAGAATCCTTGCCACACAACACACATCACATAACCATGCACCTGCTCCTAGCTGCAAGACTCACCATAGCTACACACTGGAAATCATCCATACCAAGACACTGGAAATCATCCACACCTCCCGCTTTACTAGAGACTATAGAACTGACTGACACATGAGCAGACTTTTCTACCGGACTGGTCCGACGGTCTATATGACGGACTTCGGCGGACTTCCGACAGACTTTCTGAACAAACGGACTTGCCTACACACGATCACACCAAAGTCCGACAGATTCGTACGTGATGACATACGACCGGACTAAAATAAGGAAGTTGATAGCCAGTAGCCAATAGTTGCCCTAGCGTCGGTTTTCGTCCATCAGACTAGCATACAGACGAGCGGACTTTTCGTTAGGAACTGGGTCCGGCGGAGCTCCGACGTAAAGATTTGAAACGTGTTCCAAATCTACAGTCCGTCAGATTTTGGACCAAAAAAGTCTGCTGCAGGTCTGATGAAGCTCACACACTGTCGGACCAGTCCAGTCGAAAAGTCTGCTCGTGTGTACGCGGCATAACACTCACCACTCTTATGAACTCATGATGGCTGCCAGCAGTGAGAAATTACAACAAACTTTAAAAAAAATGGTACCTGTGGGAATCCTGGAACTTAGACAAGAGTTAACACCTACCAACCCGGTTTGTTCAAAAGTTGACTGATCTAGAAACGATTAATTTCTGCCCTGTACATTACCAATCCTGTTGTAGGTTCTAATACCTCTCTGCTCCACATATACTATAGCTATTGTTATCTGATAAGGCATCAAATATAGAGTATAATAAACGTGCATAAGATGGGATGAGGCTTCTCCCCTCCCCAAGACACAGCAAGTTCGCTGACGGGGTGTCCAGGGGCAAGGACCAACATCCCTCTTAATTAAAAATGATTGAAACGAGAAACGAGAAGTGAGTGTAGCCACCGAGAGACAGAAAGCGTATTATTCACAGGAAGCCAGGTGAGGAATAAAGCTTGAAAAAAGAAAACGAATGCAGCCACCACATCTAAGGATCCAAAAGCTGCAATATCTTAAGTTTTTTTGTTTTGGGGTTTAGATACAATTTAAGCCAAAACGCCACATTGGATAAACATACAATTGTGTCTGCATGACCAAATAAACAAAATCATTTTCGTATAATCGCATGGTAAATAAAATTACTTGATTCTGTCCCAGCTGGTTTTCTTTTGGTGGTCTCGTTGGCCTCAGAGTACTTTGCAAGTTGGCATGAGAATTCCTAAATATAAATAAATAACATAAATATAAATAAATAACATAAATAATTCAAGAAAATGTGAATTGTTCTCTAAAGATACAAATGTGTAAGAAAACAACAATAACTATGAGGTGATTGGGTACTATGCAATCGTTCCAGGCACTTGAAGACTTGAAGGTTATCATTCAGACATTACTACCCCACACAACCGAGAACTGAAGTCTATAGCCTACCTACAGGATGCCTTGCTCTATAGGGAGAGACCTGCACTGTCTGAAATTTGCATTTAAATCAATCGGCACTCTAGATCAAGATCACAGAGCTACATTTTCACCTCTTGGCAACCCAATCTGAATTAACTTTATGGTTGACACCAGGGCTTTTTTACTCAGAAAATAGGTGCAGGAACTCAACAGTAGATGACCCCCCGAAACCCCCCTCCCCCATGCACACAATTTTGCCAACAGTGGAAGGGTCTTATACTGGGAGTGCATTATGTACAGAGTGCAGAGTTTCGGGGGGGGGGGAGTGTTACAGAATGCAGAGTTCAGAGGTGCGCTACTTGAAGAGTTCAGGGGGTGCTATGTATATAAGAATTCAGAGGTATGCTGCATACAGAGTGCAGAGTTCAGGGGTGCACTACACATAGAGTGCAGAGTTCAGGGGTGCACTACACACAGAGTGCAGCGTTCAGGGGTGCACTACACACAGAGTGCAGAGTTCAGGGGTGCACTAAACAGAGTGCAAAGTTCAGGGGTGCACTACACACAGAGTGCAGAGTTCAGGGGTGCACTAAACAGAGTGCAAAGTTCAGGGGTGCACTACACAGAGTGCAAAGTTCAGGGGTGCACTACACGCACAGTGCAGAGTTCAGGGGTGCACTACACACAGAGTGCAGAGTTCAGGGGTGCACTAAACAGAGTGCAAAGTTCAGGGGTGCACTACACAGAGTGCAAAGTTCAGGGGTGCACTACACGCACAGTGCAGAGTTCAGGGGTGCACTACACACAGAGTGCAGAGTTCAGGGGTGCACTAAACAGAGTGCAAAGTTCAGGGGTGCACTACACACAGAGTGCAGAGTTCAGGGGTGCACTACATGCAGAGTGCAGAGTTCAGGGGTGAACTACACACAGAGTGCAGAGTTCAGGGGTGCACTACACACAGAGTGCGGAGTTCAGGGGTGCACTACACACAGAGTGCAGAGTTCAAGGGTGCACTACACACAGAGTTCAGAGTTCAGGGGTGCACTACACACAGAGTACAGAGTTCAGGGGTGCACTACACACAGAGTGCAGAGTTCAGGGGTGCACTACACAGAGTGCAAAGTTCAGGGGTGCACTACACACAGAGTGCAGAGTTCAGGGGTGCACTACACACAGAGTGCGGAGTTCAGGGGTGCACAACACACAGAGTGCAGAGTTCAAGGGTGCACTACACACAGAGTTCAGAGTTCAGGGGTGCACTACACACAGAGTACAGAGTTCAGGGGTGCACTACACACAGAGTGCAGAGTTCAGGGGTGCACTACACAGAGTGCAAAGTTCAGGGGTGCACTACACGCAGAGTGCAGAGTTCAGGGGTGCACTACACACAGAGTGCAGAGTTCAGGGGTGCACTACACACAGAGTGCAGAGTTCAGGGGTGCATTACACACAGAGTGCAGAGTTCAAGGGTGCACTACACACAGTGTGCAGAGTTCAGGGGTGCACTACACACAGAGTGCAGAGTTCAGGGGTACACTACACGCAGAGTGCAGAGTTCAGGGGTGCACTACACACAGAGTGCAGAGTTCAGGGGTACACTACACGCAGAGTGCAGAGTTCAGGGGTGCACTACACGCAGAGTGCAGAGTTCAGGCGTGCACTACACACAGAGTGCAGAGTTCAGGGGTGCACTACACACAGAGTGCAGAGTTCAGGGGTGCATTACACACAGAGTGCAGAGTTCAAGTGTGCACTACACACAGTGTGCAGAGTTCAGCCTTCTTCCACAGCTGCTTACCTCTGCATCTCCCATCCACATCTCACTTTCACCCCTCTTTATCTCTGACCTCTGTATGCAACTCCCCTTCCACTGCCCTCATCTGCTCCCTCCCTCCTTAAAAGCTCCACCATCTTCCACATGTTTTATTTGTGTTGCTGTATTACGCTGAAGCACTCAGCCGGTTCTAGTGCCTCCCCCCACACTCTTGTAGCTCTGCCTCCTTACTTGCAGGGAGATCATCCAGTGGGGGTTGCCGGGATCTGCACTGCACCCCAGCACCCGCATCTCCCTTCTCCCCATCCTGCACTCAGTGGGAGTCGCTCAGGAGATCATCAAATCTGCAGGAGCCATTGGGAGACAAGCTGCCACAGAAGCCGGACTTCTGTGTTTACAAGTGATAGTGGTGAGCAGGGAGAAGTGGGCCTGAGCCAGAGGTGGTGGAACTGAGTTCCACCAAGTTCCAGCTGAAAAAAAAAGCCCTGGTTGACACCCTAACCACCCCTACAGGTTAAAGACAACTTTTAGGTGCAAAGCATTTAGGGACTGGACGGCAGAGCAGGTCCCAGTCACCACCAACACAGCAATACCCTGACTCCTCACCAGTCACATGCCAGGAGGTTGCTACTGGATACGGGGGAACTCATTACACCAACACTGTAACTGCATGATTGCATGCTTTCAGGGATGTCCAGTCAGGGAAGGCAGGTGAGGCAGGGCCATGAACATTAAAAGAAAAATAAAAAAAAAATGATCAAGCTTTGAGAGTCGTAGCTTGGCAACCTATGTAGCCTATGTCCTACCCCACCACTGGTAAAAAAAAACTCCTACGACTTATAGTTCCAGAGATACGGGGCTCCTTGCACAGCCTGTCAGAAGCTAAATACAGAGCGGCCAGTTTAAATACAAGCTGACACACTCTGTTTGATGCAGACTGAGAGGATGAGATCACAGTGCCTCTCACTTCTTGTCAGAGGCACTGAGCTCAATGGACAGCTTGGAGTCTTGGACCAATGGTAAAGTACCATTGGTCCCAGCTATCCAATAAAAATGCTGCAGTGGAGGCACGCCTCTCACTGCAGTGTCATAGAAAGGGGCGTGTCTAAAAGACAAATGCTCCCTTCCAGTCCAGCCCTCTTAAGTACAAGGAAAATACATGTGTTTACGTGTATATGATTTACCCACAATCCCATGTTTTTCTCACACAGTTAAGAGGGAGAAACTGATTCTGTTGAAAAGGTAGTGTTATATTCAAGCTAAATCATATATTTAGATGCTTTATGTTATAACATAATAATTAATTATTATTTTAGAAAGAAACTGTTGCATGAATAAAAAAATTTAAAAAACCCACTAACGTTAGCCCGATTTTTTGTATAACGTGAAAGATGATGTTACGCCAAGTTAATTGATACCCAACATGTCACGCTTTAAAATTGCGCACACTTGTGGAATGGAGCCAAACTTCAGTACTTAAAAATCTCCATAGGTGATGCTTTAAATTTTTTTTACAGATTACATGTTTAGAGTTACAGAGGAGGTCTAGTGCTAGAATTATCGCTCTCGCTCCAACGATCGCGCCGTATGTAACCTGTGTGGCTCTGGCTCTGATACCAGCCAGTGCCTCACCATCCACTCACCTCACACCGCTCGTTTCTGCATGATAAAACTACTTCAAAGTACTCTATATCTCTGACCCTTGACTTTTCAGGCTAGGTCCCTAGGTGCCGTGTGCTGCAGAGCCAGTCCCAGAAACGGGGGAAGCCGGGTGCTAGTGAAGAGGCCAAGCACAACACCCCTTCATCACCAGAGTCATCGTCACTCTTGCCAACACATGAACGGGACCTCGCATGGGACATTAATATTCACATAAGTGAGTTGAGCTTTGATTATTGTTGGGTGTATATACAGTATATGTTAGTGGATAACTCTATCAATAAATAACTCACAAAGTATAAGAATAAACCTAAGTAATAAACCAAATAATTGATGGGATTCGATGTTACAGGAAGTCAGGTCTCAGATGCATTTTTTTTTTTTAATCTGGAAAAGAGATCTACAGATGCAAAGTGCCATAGACAAGACATGGCATGGGAGAAACCATACATTACAAGGGTAAGGCGCTCTTAAAGGGACCAGCATCCTATTAGCCTGGAGGAACACCTGACATGTGAGGCCACACTACAGGTTCACAAAGGACCCTGGTACCTGATACCAACTGGAGAGAACCAAGCTGGATGTGATTTTACATGCATTGTAAATCACACCATAAAGGTGAGGGCACTGAGAGCACAGTGGTGATCGGGGAGAGTTGGTTTAGAAGCTAATGAAGATTTTTGGATTTGAATATCACAGCACCCAGGTTTATGTGCGCAATTCCACCAGGACTCCTATCGGACCTTACTGATAATACCTGTTTGTCCTTTGGAGTTATGTACTGTTAAAAATCTCTTCTTATATAAAGCTTGCATTAATTCTATATTAGTGTACATCTACAGTGTATACTTATGGTTATTGTTTTATGCTAGTTGCAATAGATCTTCTGCTCCCATTTATTTTGATTAGATTACAGATTAATTTCCCAGGAAGAGAACCCCCTGGGTGGAGGCACTATCTGGCTGGAGGCACTGTCAACTTTATTATCTCATCCGTCTACCACTTAGCAAAAGTTCTGGTTCTCTTATTTATCTATAGGTTTAGTGCGATATCTTGTTTGGGTTCGGCCATTTCTCATAACCCCCTCCAAAAAGAAGTCTTCACATGCTTAAATTTGCATATAGTTCACTGACCTCACACAGATGTAGGAAGTCAGTCAACAGTAAGTTGACTTGCACAAACATGTTCAATTAGGCCTTGCTTAGGTCTTCACTTCTCAAGGAATTCAACAGACCCCTTGGACTTTTTCTTCCTCCACATTCTATGTTTTTATGTTCTGTGTTTATTCTGACAGCTCTGTACACAGCTACAGGAGATAGACAAATATACACCAAGATAGACATGTGTGAAGACATCTAAAACCACACCACCCAAGTAGACACCTTCTTTGATGTTACCTTCATTGTGTCACCATCACTAGGGTGAATGACCAGGTGAACTTCCTGAAGGTTCTGCCTGGTTTTGCTGGAGCTAAACTGGAAGATCTCATCAAACATTACAGTGGCCACCAAAGCCTTTGGAAAGCCGAGACCCCCAGTTCCGATAGCTGGGAATGATATTGACTTCCTCTGGTTCTGTTCTGTCATTGTCAAGCAGTTTTTAATGATATCCCGGAGTATCTGAAATGGAGAAGACCTGAGTGTAAGACACTTTTACTCGAACAATGAAGACTATCATGGGGAACACAATCCATTGTCTACTGCATCACTTTTTGCAATACACTAAGATGCTGTCTCATCATATACTGTAATTTCACATCGGTCATTTGTATCTGTACTACACACTGTAGACCTGCAGTTACCTGATCTGAAGCTCCTTGTCCATTCTCCCAGGCAGGAGCCACAACATGAAGAACCTCTTGACAGTTAAGATTGCCACCACTGGTTTTAAAGAAGGATCCTGGAGACACCTGTGCACCAGAACTGGCATTGCTCAGAAGCTGCTGAAAATTGGGTCCAGCCCGAGAAAGCAAGGCTTTGGATATTAAATAAACATTCATATCCAGCGATGATGGCACACTGTTAACAATGACGTCCGTCTGCCATGGGAACCAATCACATCGGTTATCAAATAAAATGTGAAAAGAAACCTTCTACATAACAGGTAACAAGACCAATTACATGCAGTATACCTGAAGCTTGGCAGAACTGTAGATGTTTTACAGATAGATGTAGTTATATGGTTAGTGAGCTCATGAAAGACTTGCATCCATTTGGTTCAATCCCTCATAAACTCTGTTGCCCAGAAGAAGGTAACGCAACTCCCCCTATCAACACCCTCACAACTATGGCTAGCTTTTGATCCCTCAGGGCAGTTAGGTCTATTCCATTTTATAATTTGCCAATACAAAATTCTTTGGCAGGTCATTCCATATTTTAAAACTTAAATGTAATATTGCTTATACACTCACCGGCCAATTTATTAGATACACCTGTTCAATTGCTTGGCAACACAAATTGCTAATCAGCCAATCACATGGCAGCAACTCAATGAATTTAGGCATCTAGATGTAAGGAAGACGACTTGCTGAAGTTCCAACTGAGCACCAGAATGTGTAAGAAAGGGGATTTAAGTGACTTTGAACGTGGCATGGTTGTTGGGTCCAGAGAGGTTGGTTTGAGAATTTCAAAAACTGCTGATCTAGTGGGATTTCAGTGCACCACCATCTCTCGGGTTTACAGACAATGTTCTGAAAAAGAGAAAATAACTGCACTCCTGGGTTTTTCTTCTGTGCTATAAAAGGGATAAGGGCCTGGGTAAGAGGTGTAATTTTACACGCACTCAGAGAGGGATGTTCTGCCTGGTATTGTTGACAAAGTCTAAATGACCTGTGTCCTGCCAAAGCTGGAGCTCAATTCCAGACTCAGCCAACATTGGACATTGCTTGAACAGGTATGTTGGGGCAGCTACAAGACTGTAGTTAGGGACTAGGGATGTTAGGGAATGTTTGCTTTTTATCTCGGACTGTTAATTGTCATTGACATCATATTAACTTATTCTTCAGTAAAAGTTTTTAAAACCTTGTTTTTGCCTGGTCTGAAGTTACTTAAAGGGTGCAATGCAAGTAACTGGCACACATAGTCTACAGTTGGCTCACTAAACACATTGGGGTATGAAGACATCAGTATGAGGAGTTAATACAGTGTGACGATACAGTGGTTACCAAGGGTAACATATGTTTAACAAGTATCCTGTCGTGTGCCAGGTAACATAGCCTCTTGCAGCGATGGAAAAGTTGTCGGCACTCCTTCAGCCATGATCCATCTCCCATAGCAACGGGAGCAGATCTGCACCAACAGGGCCCTCATCCTGTACACAGATACGGAAGAGAAAGAGTCAAGTGCATGCATGGAGTCCACGCTAGGTGCATGGTGGAACCCCATACCATTACTGGAAGTGAGGTAGTGGTGACACGCTGGAAATGTGGAGAGGACATTGGTTATGTGTGTCCCTCCTAAATGCACAAGTGATCGTGTTGGTGTATATGACATCAAGGGAGTTTACTAGAGTTGGTTCATGTTTTGTCATCTGTCCAGGTTGTGAGAGTGGCCCAAGTAAAGGTACTCCATGTGTATGGCAGTGACCCTGTACAAAGTGCCTAGCATTGCCCAGAAGATCCCACCCTGGGGTAGGCCTCTCACGTGACCCTTGTTTGGAGCCCAACGAAAACGGAAACATGGAGGACATGATGACCAACCACCACCACCTACCCTACACACTGGATGGAGATTGGGCTCAGTTAAGTATAAGAGGGGGCTGGCGGGGGGAGCTGTGCACAGAAGGTTTTTTACCTTAATGCAGAGAATGCATTAAGTTAAAAAACCTTCTACCTGTACAACCACTCAAGGATATAAGAGTTGAAAATTCCAAATCTTTATATCAACCTTTGTAGCTTGGAAGTGCTATGCCAATCATTTTCCTCTAGACGTTAGGTTTTATTTGCATTCATCTAAAGCTGAACTCCATCTGAAACCTAAGTCTAGTTTTGGATGAAGTGAGGAAGGGTTATGCTGTGTACAGACGGCTGGACTTCCCGACGGAAATAGTCCGATGGGAGCTTTTGGTCGGACATTCCGACTGTGTGTATGCACCATTAGACTTTTTTTGTTGGCATTTCCGACTGACTCAGATATAGAACATGTTCTAAATCTTTCCGTCGGAAATGCCGACGGAGTTTAGCCCATTGGCAAGTCCGCTCGTTTGTACGCGGCATTAGCAGCCTTGTCAGGTTTTTTCCTGGCCCTACTACCATCAGGAGATTCACCCTTTACCTTGTCACTGTATCAGCATCAGCAAATGAGTGTAAATTCAAAATTCTAAAGTTATCACTGAGTAAAGGGCACAAGTTCCCATGAGAGCTCTCAAAGGTGGGTTTTCTCTTTGTCTTAGGGTGATTTACACTCACTTCTTGGCAGTTCTCTGAAATGGAAAGTCATGGGTAATCTCCTTGATGGGACATGTATTCTATTCAGGTTCCCTCCATATGGTGTGGTACATACGTCCTGAGACCCAGTCTATATAGACAGTATGGCAACATGGTGACTTCACTTTTAACATCTACTATGTCCTTTTGTTATCCTCAAAATAGCAATAAAAATATTAAGCATACAAGAAAGTAGTGGAAGAATCAAGGGCAGCGTCAACTCACCAAGGAGATTCAGAAGTAGCAACTAATTTACAGTAGCTTGTCATTACAGATAGTTTTTCCTTGGTGTTTTTTATGTGGCCTTTACCATGGCAGCCTCCTCTGGACTCACTAACCCAGTGGATGAAGGGGAGGTGGAATTTTTAGGTTCTCCCTTCGCCTCCTTCTCTGTCCCTCTCCTCCTTTTGAAGCTCACCACATTTGTCTTTTTTTTCCCCAGTTTCTCTGTGGATTTCAGTGATTTATCGGCCTCCGGGACCAGTGTCACTCTTGTTTGATGATTTCTCTGCCTGGCTACCCTACTTTCTCTGCTCTTGAATGCTATCACTATTTTTGGTAACATCAACATTTTCTTTAATGCCAACACCCCAGCTACATCTCAACTTGTAAACAGGGGTTAGCGCCCCTTTTAGTGAGGCCCATCCCCTGGATGTAGTGGGTGGGTGGCATATGTACCCCTTTATGAGCTGGTGTGGGTGGAATCTTTGGAAGAAGGGTGATGGGAACAGGCTACCCCTGATGTAAGTCTGCAGACTGGAAAGGAGAAGGCCCTTAGGGGCTAGGCTGTAAGAGACTCTGGAAAAGAACCCACTGCAAGGGTACTCACAGTAAGGAGGGTGGGAGAGTTTTTGACACTTTTGAAACAGTTGTCCACCTGCTCTTCCTCCAAAAATTTGGCACCCTTGGCCTCCAAGTCTCTGGCCTCCAAGTCTCTGCTCTTTGCTGGGTCCCCTTCTACCTATCTTAGAGCACTTACAACTCTACGCGTTCTTCTCTTCTTTTCCTTTCTGTAAGGGTCCCCCAAGGCTCTATCCTTAAACCTCTCTGATTCTCTATCTTCACCTCCCCCCTGGGTCATTTTATAGCCTCCCACAGCTTCCAACACTATCTCAATGCTGACAACACCCAAAAATATCTTTCTACCCCTCACCTGTCCACTTCAATCCCCTCACGCATCAATAATTTACTAACTGACATATCAGTATAGATAACATGTCACTACCTCAAACTTGATCTTTCCAAAACTGAACTAATATTTTTTATCCCTACATGTTCCCTCCCCTGACTTTGCGCATGCACGGGAGTGACGTCATCGCGGCTCCAGCCAATCACAGCGCCGGAGCCCGCACGAGTAAAATGTTAGCCATCTCAGCGGTGTGCCGGGACTGCTGCAACAGCTTCATTCAAAGGTAGGTATTTCATAATGAGCTGGTATGCGATGCATACTAGCTAATTATGCCTTCGTCTTGCGGGTTTTTTTTTTTTCTGAGGTTTACAATAACCTCTTTAACCAATGACACCACCATTACGCTGATTCATCCCCTTGCTATCTCTAACCTGGATTATTGCAACTACCCCCTCATTTGTCTATTTTAACACAGGCTAGCCTATATCAGTCTATCATGAAAGCTGCTGCCAGAGTCATCCATCTAACCAATCAGTGTCCGCCTCCTCTCCCTGCCAATCCCAATGGGGCACTGTGAGAACTTTTAAGTGCTAGATAGCTCAGCGCTTCGCTAGATGCTCCCTTCCTGATCATGCAGCCAGCTAGGTTAAGTTTTATAGATGTAGAGAAAGAAAAATTTAAGATAGGAATGTCTTTTTACCATAAGAGAAAACATCCCATGTAAGCTAGAATGCATTCCACTGGATTCTACTTCAATGTCTTCTTGGTGACTTACACTGTCTGTGGACCTGGTCAAGTCAAAAAGTTGCCATACTCTCCATACAGACTGGGGCTCATGTAGTCTGTCTTTTACATACAGAGAAGTTTGAGGCAGAACCCTTTTAAAAATAAATAATATTAGGTAATGCTGATGTCACTTAATACCGTACAATCTTCAATGTTCTTCTGAAGAAGCTTGATATTAATCGCTGTCTTGGTTATCACTGCATCCTCACTGCCTCCTATTACTTGCACCTGGGGCTTCTCTTCATCTTTCACTTCATCTTTTAATTCATCTTTAATGTCATGTTGGAGATCTGGTGCTTTAGGTGGAACAGCATTAGGTTGGTTATCAAATTTGGCTTTAGTAACTTCACAGAATGCTTTCACGGTTTCCTCATTCATGTCCACCAGATGTATTCTCTGCAGAGTGGTCTGTTGGCTCTCCACATAGACCTGTAATGCTTCTATTATATTCTCAATGCATGACTTTAGTGGGAAAGCAAAAATGCCAGAGCTGACTGCTGGGATTGCTATTGAACAGTGGTTGTTCTTCGATGCCAGCTGCAAGCTAGTGGTGATCGCCTTCTGTAAAAGAAGCTCACAATCTGAATGTGAGCTTGCGGACCACCGGGGACCAACTGTATGGATGACCTGTTTGCAGGGCAAGTTACCAGCGCCAGTAATTACTGAGTCTCCAGGGGACAATCTACCATCCGTCTTGATGATCTCATCACAGTCCTCTTGAAGTTTATGTCCAGCTGCATTCAGAATGGCTTTTGCCAAGCCACCAATGTGTTGTAGATTTTCATTGGCTGCATTAACAATTACATCTACTTTGTGATGGCACAGGTCATCTTTGTATATAGCGATGGCCAACCCATTTGGAAGCTTCACTTGGAATCTGGGTTCACCGAGTACAGAGTTTTTTCTACTAGCCTCCTCTAAATATATTGCACAGTTAAATTCTTCCTTTGCAGTTGCAACCAGAACCTTTTCATTGATCATGCAAAACTTTTTGGCCCCTGGTTCATCGATGCACAGAGTATCACAATGAAGAGAGGACAGAAAGTTATTGAAGAGCAACGCTGACTCTTCAACATGAACTCTTGGGCCTGACAAGCACATCCTGTTCCCGTTCTTCATCACGTTTACTTTTTCATGTATCTTCCCCCAAATGTCCCTCCTTATGTCCTGAAGGAACTTCATTTTTAGCCTTGAACCAACTAGAACATCTTTTCGTATTCTGGTGTTATTTTTCACAAAGTCACTGACTTTTTGGTGGCACTTTTGTACATTTGAAGTCAGACCTGTGATGACCACATTATTCATGGCTCCAGAAGGAAACTCCAGCATTTGAACTGTGCACTTCTCTCCATTGAATGTCGTGTTCACACGTGAGAGTAGGCTTTTCCATTCAGGACTTCCCAGGAGACTCTTCTGTTCAACAAAGATACGTCTACACATCAATTGTCCTTTCATTTTTTCTTCAGCTTTCTTCAAGACTTCCTCTGAGTAAGCAATCAGTTTAACAGCATAGCCATCAATTTGCAGCAGGGCATTAATGTTGTGAGGTACAAAGAGGCGACTGCTCAGCTTTCCATCGGACGACATCAGGAACTGGACAAGGTGGGGATTTAGCTGGAGGGATTTTGTTTTAATTTGTTCCTGGATGTTGTCTATCTCACGTTTGGCAGTGAGAACCTCAGATCTCAGCCCTGATATCTGTATCTCCTTAGTTTCTACATTATAATCAATCTTCAGCTCTGATACCCTCTCCGTCAACTTCTTCTCTAGGCCACTCCTATACATAACCCGATAGTAGGCCGGGGACATGGGTACCACCACAGTCAAACTTTGATTATTTTTTTCAATTGCTCTTGTGGTTTCTTCTAACAGGTTTCTAAAAGTTGGATTCATCGCAGTTACTTTCTTGGATTTCCCAACCAGGTAGACCTTCCCTGCAGCCAAGTTAGTTTTGACCTGTACTCCAGTGTTCATGGAACTGTTCACTGTTTCTTTGATGGCCTCCCAGACCGACTGGCTGATTTTGTACTGTACAATTTTGTACTTTGTAAAAAGCTTTTTCGTGATTTTCTGATCAGAAGGCATTCCTGGTGGTAATATGAGTTCAAAAATGGGATTCTGGCAGTCTTTCTCTGGACAAATGGCCTCACATTGTTGACTTATCTCCTTCTCGTCTATGTTGTCCTTCACCTTATTATCATTTAAGATATTTTCCAACTACATGGGCTGAAAGTGGACTCTAGAAATGTAGGTATTTCTACACAAGCTCCTCTGTTCACATGCTGTGTTGCAGGAAATGATTTCTTTGTCTTGGATAACTCATCCTCCTTCCGAAATCTTTTCACCACTGAAAAAGAAAGAAAGGTAGAAGTTCAGGATGATGACACTGAGAACACCACATTATTATACATATTTAGCTATAGAGTAGGGGAGGGTTAAAATATCTAGTCGGTTTATTTTTTTTGCTGCATGTGTTCAGTTGGGGAGAGTTCCCTTCACTTCTTGTCCCGAAAATGCAACAGAAAGTGAAAGGAAATCTCTACAAAGTGAGGGAATTCCTCCTCTTAGAAAAATGTCATCAGAACAGATGTCCTTATTGAAAGAGTTTGCCTCTCCTCTGGCTCTAGTGATCTCTCACCCAGTACAGGCAGTCGCAGGGGCGGACTGGCCATTCGGGTACTCGGGCACTGACCGAGGGCCCGACGGCCACTAGGGGGACCCATCAGGGCTGCCAGCATCAGCAAAAGCGGGGACAGTTTGTAAAAATCTGTATATTTTTACATCTGTCCATGAAATGGCCACTACCGACATCGTTTTGCTATACAAATCTTCAGATTGTAGCTGCCCCGCCTCTCCACTGCCTCCTCAGCCAATGGGAGCACAGTGTACACGCCCCCTTCTCCAGCGCGGCTTTTTTGACACAGGAGCAGGAGATGCTGACAGGTGGAGGAGAGGAGAGGGAGGAGGGGACAGCCTGCAGTGTGGGAGGGGCTGCTGCCTGATAGAAGGTAAGCTGCTCATCACCTGCCCACCGGTACACAGCCACAGTCTCCTCTCCTGTATTACCACATCCAATGTCTTAGAGCTTCTGGGGCACTACAAGTCCCAGCATGTCAGGGGGCAGCAGCAGTGTGTTCTATCAGGATCATTTTTGGGTGAAACGTGCTGGCGTGTGTATATATGTGCATTTGTGTGTATACCAGAGGCGGCCCATCCATTAAGGGTGCGGCCCTCTCTATCACGCCACCCCCTATATGTAGAATGGATAGATTCATGCATAGCATAAATCTATCCATGGTCACTCCGGCCACCCCCTATTCGGGCATCCGGCTCCTTTCAGGGTGCCGGGCGCCTGAATTACAGTGATGGGGGTGTGTTTTTTTTTAAAGCACCAGATTAGAGCCATAGGCTCTAATAGGCTTCAAAATAGGGTGGCCTCAGAGCGCAGAGTGCTCGGAGCCCATCCAGGTGTGTTAGAAAAGCAAATTAATATTTGCTTTTCTAACACTGAACCACCTCTCTGCCAATCAGTAAGTGTGGGTCTTATACCCACCACGCGATTGGCTGAAAGGACAGGCGCTCCTATTGAACGCCTAGCAGGAGGAAAGAAGAAACGCAGGGAGTAAGCATGGAGGACACAGTTCACTGCCGCCTGACCCATAGCTTGCCACTGCCCGTCCCGCATCTCACCGCTGCCTGACCCGCCACCAAGATGGGGTAAATGCTGGTCAGACAACGGGCATGGGTGCTGGTTAAATGCCACCGGGGGGGTCACAGTGGCTGAATTTGATGGATACAGTGGCTGCATTTATTGGGTCACAGTGGCTGAATTTGATGGATACAGTGGCTGCATTTGATGGGGCACAATGGCTGCCTTTAAAGGCACAGTGGCTGAATTTGATGGGCACAGTGGCTGCATTTGATGGGGCACAATGGCTGCCTTTAAAGGCACAGTGGCTGAATTTGATGGGCACAGTGGCTGCATTTGATGGGCACAATGGCTGCATTTGATGGGCACAGTGGCTGCATTTGATGGGCACAGTGGGTGCATTTGATGGGGCACAGTGGCTGCATTTGATGGGGCACAGTGCCTGCATCTGGTGGCACAGTGGCTGCATTTGGTGGGCACAGTGGCTGCATTTTATGGGCGCAATGGCTGCATTTGATGGGCACAGTGGCTGCATTTGATAGGCACAGTGGCTGCATTTGATGGGGCACAGTGGGGCTGCAATTGATGTTTTTTTCAGTATTTTTCAGCATTTTTCTCATTTTGTTTGCGCCTCCCCCCAAAAAAAATTGAGCACCAGCCACCACTGGTGTATACTGTATGATCAAAGTGTGCCCACTGCTGCTCACCAGAAGTCACTCCAACAATCCTATGCCCGTGAAAAATCTACTTGCCATTCGGGGCCATCTGAATAGTGCTCTACTGAGCCCGGCAGCAGGGAAGGTCTGGGTACACACCTGTGCGGTGATATCATGGCACACATCAAGCATGGCTTTTATTCACACGCCCCACTGCCAGATCTGAGGCCAACCACAGCAGTTCACTATTTTGCTGGCTCTACAACTCACTTGCACAGTTCAGAGCCGGCAACAAGTGGATTTTATTTAAAAGCCTTTTTCTGCCAGCTGCCTACCACACCAAGCACTAAGGTGCAAAGGTGTGTGTAAGGGGACACTGATGAAAGGTGACACTGGGGGCTCTGCCGCAGGGTGGGACTCTGGGGGCTCTTCCAAAGGTTGGGACTCTGGGGGCTCTGCCGCAGGGTGGGACTCTGGGGGCTCTGCCGCAGGGTGGGACTCTGGGGGCTCTGCCGTAGGGTGGGACTCTGGAGGGCTCTGCCGCAGGGTGGGACTCTGAGAGGCTCTGCTGTAAAGTGGGACTCTGGGGGGCTCTGCCATAGGGTGACACTCTGGAGGGCTCTGTGGTAGGGTGGCGCACTGGGGGGGTTCTGTCGTAGGGTGGCGCACTTGGGGGCTCTGCCATAGGGTGGCACATTGGGGGGCTTTGCCATAGGGTAGCACACTGGGGGGCTCTGCCTTAGGGTGGCACACTGGGGAGCTCTGCCGTAAGGTGTTACTCTGGGGGCTCTGCCGTAGGGTGGCACATTGGGGGGCTCTGCCATAGGGTGGCACACTGGGGGGCTCTGCCATGGGGTGGCACACTGGGGGGCTCTGCCGTAGGGTGGCACACTGGGGGGGCTCTGCTGTAGGGTGGCACACTGGGGGGTTCTGCCATAGGGTGGCGCACTAGGGGGCTCTGCCATAGGGTGGCGCACTGGGGGGCTCTGGAGTAGGGTGGCACACTGGGGGGGCTCTGCTGTAGGGTGGCACACTGGGGGTTCTGCCGTAGGGTGAAACACTGCGGGGCTCTGCCGTAGGGTGGCACACTGGGGGGCTCTGCCGTAAGGTGTTACTCTGGGGGCTCTGCCGTAGGGTGGCACACTGGGGGCTCTCCCGTAGTGTCCTTTGACTGAGATTCATTTGTGTCTGAGATTATCAGCTGCAACACAGTAGTTAGAATTTTATGGGTACAAGGTCTGTGGTATGTTTGCATTGCATTGTATACAGCAGATGCAGATTCTGTTCAATCCTCTTTTAAGACTCTCCCACTGGTCATGCCCATTGTTCGCCATGGTGCACTATGTATGCCGCAGGTCATTACCTCCCTGGTAGGGGTCCCAGTGCAGTATTTAGCCCAGAGGCCCATGATGCTGTTAAGGTGGCAAGCCCATGAGAGGCTCCTGGTGAATTTACTGGGTCACCAGCTCTAAGTCTCCTGCCACTCAGCATGTCGCCAAGCTTGGTGCCCCTCCCCTTAGTGGGTATGCCCACTTTCATGTTGCGTCAAAAAAAAGATGGCTTCCGCATGGCGGCCATCCATCTCTAAGCCTGAAGGCCCCATAATCTCCTATTGCCCTGGGGCCCCATGAGTTGTCAGTCCGCCCCTGGGCAGTCGCGAATCTTCCCCATACTCAGGCAACAAATCATATCCTGAAAGTAATTAGATGTATTGTATATTGACTCAATTGGTAACCAGGGAATCATAAGGTGATATGGGCGTGGTACAGACATTATCTGACATTCCAGGTATTAATAGGCAAAAATGTCAGGTATGGTTTGAAATTCAGCCTCCAGATCAGCATAAACAGTAACAACCCCACCTGAAGTGCAACCGGGAACAGTAAATGGAATTGGAGCTACCAACCGATAGGGCTATATTGCTTGTATGCACTGTAGGCGACTATGCTTTTTGAATAGTGTTGTGAAAATTTTATGAAGATGTATTTAATATGTATTGTCATAAGTGTCTCCCAGTGTTAGTTCTCCTGCAACCCGCTCTAAAGAGCTGACTGGGGCAGACTGACGCTGGTTGAGATCCGTTTGGTAGTGGAAAGCTCCTCGGGGATGTGGAGAAGTGTTTGCGGAGTGGGGACATGTCCGCCAAGGAAGGGCCCCTGTGTGATACACAGAACGATCGTCTGGGGGGGATGTGTTCGCTCTGCAAAGACATTATCGGATTAGCGGATGTGCGCTCGTGTCGCCCCTGTATGCCTGATCAACATATTTGTGGTGCCACCTGCAGATAATCTCTCGTCCACAGAGACAGTAGTATGGTTGCCACCTCATCCCTTTAAACCCGAATACATATGAATTACACGGGTTCTGTGGCTGATTAAGGTGGTAATTAAACTCACTTGGTGCCTTATCTGCATTTAATTAGCCTCAGAACCCGTGTAATTCAAAGGTGTTCGGGTTTAAAGGGATGAGGTGGCAACTCTAGACAGTAGTCTAGTCCGAGTATGCTTTGTTCTCTGAACAAAACGATAAGAACGGGATTCTTTGAATCGTTGTGGTCTGGAGAAGTGTTCATGATCTCAGGCTTCCCGTGATCATGCTGAGGACAGAGACAGGGGGCTGGAGGTTGTACACGCTGCCCCCACCCCAGACACGCCCATAAGACTCCCCTAGTCATTGTTGCATTGGTTGTTGTATAAATTCATTTTCCCTGTGTTGACATTCAGATCCTGTGTTGTTACATCCTTATTTGGTCATATCCTGTGTTGACATTCACATCCTGTGTTGTCAGATCCTGTGTTGTCATATCCTGTGAGGTCACATCCTGTTTGTGACTTCCTGTTTGTGTGTGAATAAAAAGCCGAGAGACTCTGCCCTGCGGGCAGATGGAGAAACGGTGGAGCTGAGATGGCGATTATGTCTTTTTAGTGGGGAAAAGGGGCGACATGGGTTATTTAGGCATGCATTATATCAAAAGACTTAAAGGGTGCTTAATAGCGCAAGGGTATAGTGGAATATCCACGACAATAGGCACAGATGATAAAATTGATGGGGTTAAGAGGAGATACCAGAATGATAAACGAGAGGGGCAATCTCTAATATAACTCTTCTGTCGGCTATCGTTGGGGCCCTTTAAAAGCGTTGGTCCGCCATGATGAAAGCCCCTTTCTGGCTTATTTTAGTATATTACTTGTGGCGGCAGTCAACCCTGGTGGCAGTTCAATCCTCTCACAGTCCAGGCTTAGGGAAC
This sequence comes from Lithobates clamitans, assembly GCA_037952925.1. Taxonomy (NCBI): domain Eukaryota; kingdom Metazoa; phylum Chordata; class Amphibia; order Anura; family Ranidae; genus Lithobates; species Lithobates clamitans. Next base: position 749,090 of record JBBGZY010001245.1, on the reverse strand, counting down.
GAGTGGTGTGGCCTTAACAGCAAGGCACTGATTTAAATCAAGTGCTGTCCGATTTTTAGTGCATTGGATGTCCTGCTCTCGGCAGCTTTGTATATGCAACCTGAAATCAATATGGGCCCACTGCCCTCTCACCGACTCCCGGAAAGTTGCAGTCGTTTTCTGCAATGGAAGGGGTCCCGTTCATCTCCACTTTGATTAAACTGGCCTCCAGCGGTCTGTAGCAATGAGCTCCGTGGGTGCTTGGGTCTCCTGGTGAGAGTGTGGAAGGAAGCTATGATGTGGGCTAGTTTCAGAAAAGGAACATTCGTGTGCGCACATGCACAAATCTCAGAAACCCTGCCTGTGGCCGGTTAGGGGGTGCACTTTCGCGTCCCTGCATTGGCACCAGAAGGGGTATTTAAACTTTACTAATGCAGTGTGTCTACTACATTCCTGTGTTCTTGTTACCAGTTCTTACTGCTCTTCTGCTGATGATCTGATCCTGCCTCTGACTCTACCTGAACGCTGCCTGTACCGACCCCTGGCTTGTCCCTGGATTACGCTTCTGCTTGGTCCTTCTGCTTATTACATTCTGCTGTCACTGACCTTGGCCTAACTCCTGACTACTCTCCTGCCTGCTGCCTGAACCTGATCTGCTTGCTAGCTGCTGACCCGGACTGTTCGACTGTCTTGTAACTATCCTGCGCCCACACCATCAGATCTACACTCTTCACTGGTTCCTGTTCTTCTGCATGTGTGCCTGGTCCTGCCACCCCTGTGTTCCAGGCAGACACTGGCACTGGTGTCCCTGAATCTTGGAGTCACTCAAAATCTGCCTGAAAAGTCAGGGACACTAAGAATATTGGGGTTACCCAGGATTCTCTCAGAAAGTCGGGGGCACTATGAATCTTGGAGTCACAATCCAACCCTCACCCCCTGAGCCCCCCGTGACAGCAGGTGTGTGTGTGTGTGTGTGGGGGGGGGGTCCTCTCCCCCACAACCACTATCACATTTAAAATGCCTGCACATTTATTGACAGAGATCTACACTATAGTACCAAAAGTATTGGGACGCCTGCCTATTACACGCACATGAACTTTAAAGTGGTTGTAAACCCTTACATACCACTTTTCCCTACAGTTAAGCCTATAATAAGGCTTACGTGTGGGTACTTGAAATATCTCCTAGACCTACATGGTTTAGGAGATATTTACCAATTGCACTTGCGCCAACGTCATCGGCGCATGCGCACTGAAAAAAGGGCACAATCGTTCCACAGGGCCCATGCCATGACCACTGGGTCCCGCGCGGGAGTAACGTCACACGACTCCAGCCAGTCAGAGTCCACGGCCCCCGGAAGGAAGAGGGTTGAAGATGGACGTGGCCATTAGTGGGGATATCGGGGGGCATTGCGGGCTTCATTTGCAGGTACGTGGCACATAATGGGCAAGTATGCGATGCATACTTGCCCATTATGCTTTTACTTTGCAGGGAACAAACCATGAGGGTTTACTTCCTTTTTAATGGCATCCCAGTCTTAGTTCGTAGGGTTCAATATTGAGTCGGCCCACCCTTTGCAGCTATAACAGCTTCAACTCTTCTGGGAAGGCTGTCCACAAGGTTTAGGAGTGTGTCTATGGGAATGTTTGACCATTCTTCTAGAAGAGCGTTTGTGAGGTCAGGCACTGATGTTGGATGAGTCTCTGCTCTTATTGATCCCAAAGGTGTTCTATCGGGTTGAGGTCAGAACTCTGTGCAGGCCAGTCAAGTCCCCCCAAACTCGCTTACCCATGTCTTTATGGACCTTGCTTTGTGCACTGTTGTGCAGTCATGTTGGAACAGGAAGGGGCCATCCCCAAACTGTTCCCACAAAGTTGGGAGCATGAAAATGTCCAAAATGTCTTGGTATGCTGACCCCTTAAGGGTTCCCTTCACTGGAACTAAGGGGCCAAACCCCACCCCTGAAAAACCAACCCCACATCATAATCCCCCCTCCCCCACCAAATGATTTGGACCAATGCGCAAAGCAAGGTCCATAAATACATGGATGAGAGAGTTTGGGGTGGAGGAACTTGACTGGCCTGCACAGAGTCCTGACCTCAACCCGATAGAACACCTTTGGGATGAATTAGAGCGGAGACTGCGAGCCAGGCCTTCTCATCCAACATCAGTGCCTGAACTCACAAATATGCTTCTGAATGAATGGTCAGACATTCCCATAGACACACTCCTAAACCTTGTGGACAGCCTTCCCGGAAGAGTTAAAGCTGTTATAGCTGCAAAGGGTGGGCCAACTCAATATTGAATGCTATGGACCATGCCCAGACTGGCCATAGGGTGCACCAGGCGCTTGTCCGGTGCACTGGGGCCTTCGGGCTGCATGTCCTAAGAAGAGCGGTCTGTTGATGACCAGGCCACACAGCAGGAGATAAGCGGCGACCTCCGTGTGGACAGGGCTAACACAAACCGCAGCCGCCGCTCACCTCCCGCTATGCGCCCGTGCCTAAAGTAGGGCCGGCGCCAGAAAACTAGGACATGCAGAAGAAGGCGGGAGAGAAGTATGTGCAGGGGACAGACATCTCCCGGCTGCTGAACAAGGAGGAAGGTGAGTGCACTGAACTGATCCAGTGTTTGTTACAGCCAAAGTTCTGCTCTGTAGTGGCGGGTAAAGAGGGCGGAATGGGGCTGTCTCTTTGCTGGTCTGGGGCTGTCTCTTTGCTGGACTGGGACTGTCTCTTTGCTAGACTGGAGCTGTCTCTTTGCTGGTCTGTGGCTGTCTCTTTGCTGGTCTGAGGCTGTCTCTTTGCTGGCCTGGGGCTGTCTCTTTGCTGGTCTGAGGCTGTCTCTTTGCTGGACTGGGGCTGTCTCTTTGCTGGTCTGAGGCTGTCTCTTTGCTGGTCTGGGGCAGTCTCTTTGCTGGTCTGGGACTGTCTCTTTGCTGGTCTGAGGCTGTCTCTTTGCTGGTCTGAGGCTGTCTCTTTGCTGGACTGGGGCTGTCTCTTTGCTGGACTGGGGCTGTCTCTTTGCTGGACTGGGGCTGTCTCTTTGCTGGACTGGGGCTGTCTCTTTGCTGGTCTGGGACTGTCTCTTTGCTGGTCTGGGGCAGTCTCTTTGCTGGTCTGGGGCTGTCTCTTTGCTGGTCTGGGGCTGTCTCTTTGCTGGTCTGGGGCTGTCTCTTTGCTGGACTGGGGCTGTCTCTTTGCTGGACTGGGGCTGTCTCTTTGCTGGACTGGGGCTGTGTCTTTGCTGGACTGGGGCTGTGTCTTTGCTGGACTGGGGCTGTATCTTTGCTGGTCTGAGGCTGTCTCTTTGCTGGACTGGGGCTGTCTCTTTGCTGGTCTGGGACTGTCTCTTTGCTGGTCTGGGGCAGTCTCTTTGCTGGTCTGGGGCAGTCTCTTTGCTGGTCTGGGGCTGTCTCTTTGCTGGACTGGGGCTGTCTCTTTGCTGGACTGGGGCTGTCTCTTTGCTGGACTGGGGCTGTCTCTTTGCTGGACTGGGGCTGTCTCTTTGCTGGACTGGGGCTGTCTCTTTGCTGGTCTGGGGCTGTCTCTTTGCTGGACTGGGGCTGTCTCTTTGCTGGTCTGGGACTGTCTCTTTGCTGGTCTGGGACTGTCTCTTTGCTGGTCTAGGGCAGTCTCTTTGCTGGTCTGGGGCTGTCTCTTTGCTGGTCTGGGGCTGTCTCTTTGCAGGACTGGGGCTGTCTCTTTGCTGGACTGGGGCTGTCTCTTTGCTGGTCTGGGGCTGTCTCTTTGCTGGACTGGGGCTGTCTCTTTGCTGGACTGGGGCTGTCTCTTTGCTGGACTGGGGCTGTCTCTTTGCTGGACTGGGGCTGTCTCTTTGCTGGACTGGGGCTGTCTCTTTGCTGGTCTGAGGCTGTCTCTTTGCTGGACTGGGGCTGTCTCTTTGCTGGACTGGGACTGTCTCTTTGCTGGTCTGAGGCTGTCTCTTTGCTGGACTGGGGCTGTCTCTTTGCTGGACTGGGGCTGGGCTGTGTCTTTGCTGGACTGGGGCTGTCTCTTTGCTGGTCTGAGGCTGTCTCTTTGCTGGACTGGGGCTGTCTCTTTGCAGGACTGGGGCTGTCTCTTTGCTGGACTGGGGCTGTCTCTTTGCTGGTCTGGGGCTGTCTCTTTGCTGGTCTGGGGCTGTCTCTTGGCTGGACTGGGGCTGTCTCTTTGCTGGACTGGGGCTGTCTCTTTGCTGGACTGGGGCTGTCTCTTTGCTGGACTGGGGCTGTCTCTTTGCTGGACTGGGGCTGTCTCTTTGCTGGTCTGAGGCTGTCTCTTTGCTGGACTGGGGCTGTCTCTTTGCTGGACTGGGACTGTCTCTTTGCTGGTCTGGGGCTGTCTCTTTGCAGGACTGGGGCTGTCTCTTTGCTGGACTGGGGCTGTCTCTTTGCTGGACTGGGGCTGTCTCTTTGCTGGTTTGGGGCTGTCTCTTTGCTGGACTGGGGCTGTCTCTTTGCTGGTCTGGGACTGTCTCTTTGCTGGACTGGGGCTGTCTCTTTGCTGGACTGGGGCTGTCTCTTTGCTGGACTGGGGCTGTCTCTTTGCTGGACTGGGGCTGTCTCTTTGCTGGACTGGGGCTGTCTCTTTGCTGGACTGGGGCTGTCTCTTTGCTGGACTGGGGCTGTCTCTTTGCTGGTCTGAGGCTGTCTCTTTGCTGGACTGGGGCTGTCTCTTTGCTGGACTGGGGCTGTCTCTTTGCTGAATTTTGAAGTCTCTCAGGATGAATATCCCGTCACCAACCACCCCGTGTGAACGGCCGCCCCCCCCCCCCCCCCCCCCCGATGCCATTAATGTTCATGTGTGTGTAAAGGCAGGTGTCCCAATACTTTTGGTAATATTGTGTATGTGAATTCAGATGTAAGGGGAACTCTGCAGATTCTGATGTAAAGGGGAACTCTGCGGATTCAGCTGTAAAGGGGAACTCTGCGGATTCAGCTGTAAAGGGGAACTCTGCGGATTCAGCTGTAAAGGGGAACTCTGCGGATTCAGCTGTAAAGGGGAACTCTGCGGATTCAGCTGTAAAGGAGAACTCTGCGGATTCAGCTGTAAAGGAGAACTCTGCAGATTCAGATGTAAAAGGGGAACTCTGCGGATTCAGCTGTAAAGGGGAACTCTGCGGATTCAGCTGTAAAGGGGAACTCTGCGGATTCAGCTGTAAAGGAGAACTCTGCGGATTCAGATGTAAAAGGAGAACTCTGCGGATTCAGCTGTAAAGGGGAACTCTGCGGATTCAGCTGTAAAGGGGAACTCTGCGGATTCAGATGTAAAGGGGAACTCTGCGGATTCAGATGTAAAAGGGGAACTCTGCGGATCCAGATGTAAAAGGGGAACTCTGCGGATTCAGATGTAAAAGGGGAACTCTGCGGATTCAGATGTAAAAGGGGAACTCTGCGGATTCAGATGTAAAAGGGGAACTCTGCGGGTTCAGATGTAAAAGGGGAACTCTGCGGATCCAGATGTAAAAGGGGAACTCTGCGGATCCAGATGTAAAAGGGGAACTCTGCGGATCCAGATGTAAAAGGGGAACTCTGCGGATCCAGATGTAAAAGGGGAACTCTGCGGATTCAGATGTAAAAGGGGAACTCTGCGGATTCAGATGTAAAAGGGGAACTCTGCGGATTCAGATGTAAAAGGGGAACTCTGGGGATTCAGATGTAAAGGGGAACTCTGCGGATTCAGCTGTAAAGGGGAACTCTGCAGAATCAGCTGTAAAAGGAAGCTCTGTGGCAGCCCCTTCTACCAGCCATGATCTGCCTGTATCTGTATTGAGAAGCAGAGAGACCCAGTGATGACGTCATTGATTCTTAAATAAAGGTATATATAGAGAAAAATGTCGGGTTACTTGTACTTTTAACTGCAACAGAGAAAAAAAAATCAGGTTTCCTGCCCTGCCAGACAGACAGGGTTGTGCTGTGTGGCAGAGTTGTGTAAATCTCAGGGCTGGATGGACAGATATACAAATCATTTGGTGAGTAAAACTCCCTCCCCCTCCCCCGTATATCATCGGTGTATTTAGCTGTTTGTCTGGAGTTCACCTTTAAGGCTGGTGAGGTTACACGTACGAGAGCCATGACAACCGATACTAACAGTCAACACCGGGTTGGTCACATTCCAATTCACATTTTCAGGGAAACGAAACTTACAGCAGAAAGCAGGAAACTTTTTTTTGTTGTTGTTGTTATCTTGAGTTTATGTAAAGAAAACTTCTTCTTTCCTCTCCAGTTATTCTCCACTTTCTGCCCCCATGGACATTGGGAGGGGTAAATATCAGAACAGGGGCAAAATGATACCATGATTATTACAAGTCCACATTCATTGTCCATTACCGCTCATCCCCTCACTTACCTGCCTCCTTGGAGTATGTGTGATCACCTCCGACCTCAAACTCTTCTTCATCACACTTTCTCTTCTTCTGGATATACACATGATCTTTGTTCTGTGTTTTCTTCATCCTCTCTGGGTTCTGGTCCCACCCCAGGGTCGCATGGTACAGGTAGGTGTTCTCCACCATGGTGATGGGGTGTCAAGATGGCATGGAAGGTGCAGTGTTAGATGCTATGCCAGGGGTGGGTAACTGGGTATGGGTGGTGGGGATGTCTAGCTGGGTGTAGGGTAGGGGAGGGGATGTCTAGCTGGGTGTAGGGTAGGGGTGGGGATGTCTAGCGGGGTGTAGGATGGTGGGGGGGTGTCTAGTGGGGTGTAGGATGGTGGGGGGGATGTCTAGCTGGGTGTGAGGTGGTGGTGGGGATGTCTAGCTGGGTGTGGGGTGGTGGTGGGGATGTCCAGCTGGGTGTGGGGTGGTGGTGGGGATGTCTAGCTGGGTGTGGGGTGGTGGTGGGGATGTCTAGCTGGGTGTGGGGTGGTGGGGGGGATGTCTAGCTGGGTGTGAGGTGGTGGTGGGGATGTCTAGCTGGGTGTAGAGTAGGGGCGGGGATGTCTAGCTGGGTGTAGAGTAGGGGTGGGGGATGTCTAGCTGGGTGTAGAGTAGGGTTGGGGATGTCTAGCTGGGTGTAGAGTAGGGGTGGGGGATGTCTAGCTGGGTGTAGAGTAGGGGTGGGGATGTCTAGCTGGGTGTAGAGTAGGGGTGGGGATGTCTAGCTGGGTGTAGGATGGTGGGGATGTCTAGCTGGGTGTAGGGTGGTGGTGGGGATGTCTAGCTGGGTGTAGGGTGGTGGTGGGGATGTCTAGCTGGGTGTAGAGTAGGGGTGGGGATGTCTAGCTGGGTGTAGGATGGTGGGGATGTCTAGCTGGGTGTAGGATGGTGGGGATGTCTAGCTGGGTGTAGGGTGGTGGTGGGGATGTCTAGCTTGGTGTAGGGTGGGGATGTCTAGCTGGGTGTAGGGTGGTGGTGGGGATGTCTAGCTGGGTGTAGGGGGTAGAGGAATGTGCTGTGTATATCTAGGAGTACAAGGTGGGCAAGTATCTGCTGCTGGATGTTGCGAATGCGTAGCTGGGTGTAGGGTAGGGGTGGGGATGTCTAGCTGGGTGTAGGATGGTGGGGATGTCTAGCTGGGTGTAGAGTAGGGGTGGGGATGTCTAGCTGGGTGTAGAGTAGGGGTGGGGATGTCTAGCTGGGTGTAGGATGGTGGGGATGTCTAGCTGGGTGTAGGGTGGTGGTGGGGATGTCTAACTTGGTGTAGGGTGGGGATGTCTAGCTGGGTGTAGGGTGGTGGTGGGGATGTCTAGCTGGGTGTAGGGGGTGGAGGAATGTGCTGTGTATATCTAGGAGTACAAGGTGGGCAAGTATCTGCTGCTGGATGTTGCGAATGCGTAGCTGGGTGTAGCATACAGGGTTGTGGTGAGGGGGTATCAGGAATGTGCAGCAGGTGTAGTGAGATAGAAATGTGGGTGTTTTAAGATGTACAGCAGGGTGTAAAGGGACAGAGATATGGTGTTGGGTATGTGTAGCTGAGTGTAGGGAAACAGTTATATGGTGTGGGGTATCAATATGTGTAGATGGGTGCGGAGGGCATGCATGCCTTGAATATGGTCAGGGATGTGGTGTTGGGTGTTGAGGATATGTAGCTGAGTGTAGAGGGACAGGAGTGGTGTTGGATCTTGGGGATGTGTAGTTGAGTGTAGAGGGACAGGAATTTGGTGCTTGTGTGTGTGTGTGAGGGGGGGGGGACTGGGGTGTTGAGGATATGTAGCTAAGAAGGGTAGGGGGGCAGGAAAGTGGTGTTGGGTGTCGAGGGTGTGTAGTTGGTTATAAGGGGACAGGTATGTGGTATTTGGAGTCCAGGAGGTGTATCTTGGTATAGAGGGACAGGGTTGTACTGTTGGGTGTTGAAGATGCCTAGCTGGTTATAAGGGGGCAGGGATGTTGGGTGCTGGGGATGTGTATCTTGGTGTACAGGGGTATGGTGTGGGAGGAAGGGATTTGTAGCTGGGTGTAGAGGAACAAGGATGTGGTGTTAAGTGTTGGAGATGTGTAGCTGGGTATAGAGGGATGGGGATGTGGTGTTGAGTGTTGTGTAAAAGGACAGGGATGTGACATTGGTTGATGGGGATGTGTAGCTTGGTGCACAGGACAGGGATGTGGTGTTGGGTGTATGTAGCTGCGTATAGAGGGATAGGGGTGTGACATCAGTTGATGGGGATGTGTATCTTGGTGTAGAAGGACAGGGATGTGGTGTTGGGTAGAAGAACAAGGATGTGGTGTTGGCTAGAAGGACAGGGATGTGGTGTTGGCTAGAAGGACAGGGATGTGGTGTTGGCTAGAAGGACAGGGATGTGGTGTTGGCTAGAAGGACAGGGATGTGGTGTTGGCTAGAAGGACAGGGATGTGGTGTTGGCTAGAAGGACAGGGATGTGGTGTTGGCTAGAAGGACAGGGATGTGGTGTTGGCTAGAAGGACAGGGATGTGGTGTTGGCTAGAAGGACAGGGATGTGGTGTTGGCTCGAAGGACAGGGATGTGGTGTTGGCTCGAAGGACAGGGATGTGGTGTTGGCTCGAAGGACAGGGATGTGGTGTTGGCTCGAAGGACAGGGATGTGGTGTTGGCTAGAAGGACAGGGATGTGGTGTTGGCTCGAAGGACAGGGATGTGGTGTTGGCTAGAAGGACAGGGATGTGGTGTTGGCTCGAAGGACAGGGATGTGGTGTTGGCTAGAAGGACAGGGATGTGGTATCAGTTGATGTGGACGTGTACCTTTGTGCTGAAGGACAAGCTTGTAGTGTTGGGTGTCAGGGATGAGCGTGGGAGGTGTCAGGGATGAGCGTGGGAGGAGTCAGGGGAGGAGTCAGGGATGAGTGTGGGAGGTGTCAGGGATGAGCATGGGAGGTGTCTCTGCCAGATTGATGTCTGAAATATAGTTATGTCACTTTATTTTCATGTATTTTATAGGTTTCCTGGTCAGACTCCGCCCCCTCCTTTGAGGCTCATAGATAGAACTGTAACCTTTAGTCAAAGCTGTTTTGAAAGCCAGATAACAAGCATTGAAAAGGCAATTCAAAGTCACCCGGTGTCACGCTGTGAGCTCATGTCAGCTGGGTGTGTCATGGTATAACAAACTACAACACAACACACTGCAGGATCATCCGGCCAACAGGTTAAAGGGGAACTCCAAACAAAACACAAGATTTAGTAATCATTTAGAGGAAGAGTGGATGTCCTGTGTAGTCTGCAACTACATGCACTGCTGCCAGTAAAGCTAACAATCTGTAACAGAATTTATCTGGCCGTAACCCCCCCCCCCCCACACACACACACAGTTAGACAGAGCTGAGTATATATTATATATACAGGGTGGTTTACAATGACAGCACATGCGGTATATACAGAGCTGAGTATATATTATATATACAGGGTGGTTTGCAATGACAGCACATGTGGTATATACAGAGCTGAGTATATATTATATATACAGGGTGGGATACAATGACACCACATGCGGTATATACAGAGCTGAGTATATATTATATATACACGGTGGTTTACAATGACAGCACATGTGGTATATACAGAACTGAGTATATATTATATATACAGGGTAGTTTACAATGACAGCACATGTGGTATATACAGAGCTGAGTATATATTATATGTACACGGTGGTTTACAATGACAGCACATGCGGTATATCCAGAGCTGAGTATATATTATATATACACGGTGGTTTACATTGACAGCACATGTGGTATATACAGAGCTGAGTATATATTATATATATATATATACAGGGTGGGATACAATGACAGCACATGGGTATATACAGAGCTGAGTATATATTATATATATATATATATATATACAGGGTGGGATACAATGACACCACATGCGGTATATAGAGAGCTGAGTATATATTATATATACAGGGTAGTTTACAATGACAGCACATGTGGTATATACAGAGCTGAGTATATATTATATATACAGTGTCGGATACAATGACAGCACATGTGGTATATACAGAGCTGAGTATATATTATATATACAGGGTGGTTTACAATGACAGCACATGTGGTATATACAGAGCTGAGTATATATTATATATACAGGGTGGTTTACAATGACAGCACATGTGGTATATACAGCCCGGACACATGAAAGATATGACAGGTGCGGAGAGTCTTGGGAATGACACATTGGACCCCCCTGTTGTCCCGTCCGTCACACACACATCCGGCAGCTGCAGCCAATAACCAGGGACGGGGGAGATGGGCAAACAGACATGGAGGAGGACAGACGTCTCCAAATAATGCTGCTACTGTGCTGGGCACTTCTACGAGGTGAGGACTGATGAGACTTGGGGAGACATGGGGGTACAGGGGAGAAAATGATTATCGGGGTAGATATTAGGGTCTTCCAGGTGGAGAGTATACACGAGGGCTTCAGGGGGTGAGGAAGAAATCAGGGGCAGATATTAGGGTCTTGGAGGTGGAGAGTATACATGAGGGCTTCAGGGGGTGAGGAAGAAGATCAGGGGCAGATATTAGGGTCTTGGAGGGGGAGAGTATACATGAGGGCTTGAGGGGGTGAGGAAGAAGATCAGGGGCAGATATTAGGGTCTTGGAGGGGGAGAGTATACATGAGGGCTTGAGGGGGTGAGGAAGAAGATCAGGGGCAGATATTAGGGTAAAGGGTCTTGGACGTGGAGAGTATACATGAGGGCTTCAGGGGGTGAGGAAGAAGATCAGGGCATATATTAGGCTATAGTAGGTAGGGGAAATAACCAGAGGGGAGACATGAGGGTTAATGGGGGTTAGAAGGAGCGGGTATGAGAGTGCAGCGGGTGAAGAAAGGTATTGGGGGCAGATAAAAGGGTATTGGAGGTGGGGAGAAGACTAGGGGCAGATATGAGAAATACAGGGAGTTAGAATGGGTGCAGCTATAAGGGTAATAGGGAGTGAGTAGGGAGATTTGGGGCAAATGAGAGTATAGGTGTGAGGAGGGGAACTGGGGGAAGTTATGAAGGTCTAATGGGGCATACACACGGTCAGACTTTTCGTCTACAAAAGTCCAACGGACGCCGACGGACTAAAGCTGGCTGGTAATCCGATCGTGTGTGGGCTTCCCCGGACTTTCAGCTGACTTTTTCAGCCTCAAATCCGACGGACTTTAGATTTGAAACATGCTTCAAATCTTTACGTCGTAACTACGACGGACCCCGAAATCCGCTCGTCTGTGTGCTAGTCCGACGGACAAAAACCCACGCTAGGGCAGCTATTGGCTACTGGCTATGAACTTCCTTATTTTAGTCTGGTGTACGTCATCACGTACGAATCCATCGGACTTTTGTGTGGTCGTGTGTAGGCAAGTCCGTTCGTTAGAAAGTCTGCCACAAGTCCGCCGCAAGTCTGCCGAAAGTCCGCCGGAAGTCTGTCGGAAAGGCTGTCGGACTTTTGTAGACGAAAAGTCCGACCGTGTGTATGCCCCATAAGTGATAAGGAGGAGGATTTAGGGGGTAAGAAGGAGACCAGGGGCAGATATGAGGTTATGAGTGATAGAAGGAGCACTGGGGCAGATATTAGGGTATAGGAGTTGGGGAGAAGGCCACAGGGTGGACATGTGGGTTACAAGGGATGAGGAGGGAAATTGGGGGACAGATAATAGGGTATAGGAGGTTGGGGGAAGACTGCAGGGTGGACCTGAGGGTTACAAGGGGTGAGGAGGGCTCTCTATAATGTGTGAGTGGCACTCCTAGTACATTGATCTCCATATCATATGGCGATTATATTTTTGAAATGTTATTTCTCATCTGATTGGAATATGATATGTCCATCCTCTCTTTTTTTTTCTATACAGGATCCCTTTTTACAGTCAAGGAAATAAGGTCCTGAGGAAGCATAAATTGAAACGTCAACCTCTTTGACTCAGTAGTGACAGGGATCCAATATGATGTATACTATGTGGTTGTATCAATGAGAGCTTCAATTTTCTTGTTTTTATCTTGTGCTAATCATTTTTTAGAATTCATTTTTTGTAATGAATGTGTAATAAAAGGGATTTCGTAATATTTTGTAATGCTGTTCCTTTTCCGCTCAAAAGGTTCTAATCTTCTAAAACAATCTATATATGGATGTGGTACCCCCTTAGCCTTTTATCTCTTTAAAGTGGAGTTCCACCCACTTTTACAACTCTTCAGCATCCCTCACTAAACTGTGCACTGTAAACAAATTGGATATTTTTTTATTTTTTTTCTCAGCACCTACTTTATATCTGCTGTATTCATTTTCACTTTCTCCTCCCTGGCCGCGGCCCATCGCATCATTTCCTGTTTGCAATGCCTTCTGGGAAGGGGCGGCAACTTCCTCTGAAACTGCCGTTGCTATGGAAACCTGACCTGAAACCTATTACACTGCTTGTGCTGCACTGAGCATGTGCGAGATCTGCAAGGATGAGATCCAGGAAGAAATACAGTCTGGCTTCAGATGCCCACACTTAAGATGGCCACGGCCTGCTGTAAGTTTATAAAATAACAAACTACTGCTATAAACTAACAAAACAGACCTTAGTTTACAGACTAACTTTACTAGAATACATTAAGCTTGTGTATTATAGGGGTATTTTTATTTAAAAAGTATAATTTCGGCCGGAACACCACTTTAAATTTAGGATGAGGTGGCCAATCGGAGGCAGATATTAGGGTATAGGAGTTGGGGAGAAGACTACAGGGTGGACATGAGGGTTACAAGGGATGAGGAGGGAAATTGGGGGACAGATATTAGGGTATAGGAGGTGGGAAGAAGACTACAGGGTGGACGTGAGAGTTACAAGGGGTGAGGAGGGCTCTCCTTGAAATGTTATGCTGCATTTTTCATCCGATTGGAATATATTTCCCTCCTATCTTTTTTTTCTATACAGGATCCCTTTTTTACAGTCAAGGAAATAAGGTCCTGAGGAAGCATAAAGCGAAAAACGTCGACCTCTTTGACTCAGTAGTAACACTGATCCAATATGATGTATACTATGTGGTTGTATCAATGAGAGCTTAAATTTTCTTGTTTGTATCTTGTGCTAATAATTTTTAGAATACATTTTTTGTAATGAATGTGTAATTAAAGGATTTCGTAATATTTTGTAATGCTGTTCCTTTTCTGGTACCGGTAAAGTCCGCTCAAAATGTCCCAATCTTCTAAAACAATTTATATATGGATGTGGTACCCCCTTAGCCATTTATCTCTTTAAATATAGGGTGAGGAAGACAATCGGGGGCAGATATTAGGGTATAGGAGGTGGGGAGAAGACTGCAGGGTGGACATGAGGGTTGCAAGGAGTGAGGCGGGCCATCCAGGGCAGATAGTAGGGAATAGGAGGGGTAGACATGAGGGTTACATGGGGTTAGATGGGGCACATATTAGCTTTACAGGGGGTGAGGAGGGGGACTGGCAGCAGATTTTAGGGTATAGGAGGCGGGGAGAAGACTGACAGCAGCTATGAGGGTTAGGGGGTTTAGAAGATGGGCAAATATATAGGTTATAGGGGGTGAGGAGGGGGTTTGGAAAAAATATGAGGGTATAAGGAGTAAGGAGGTGGATGAGGGGAAAAAAATGAGAGCATAAATAGGGTGATCGAGGACAAATACAAGGGTATAGTGGGTGAGGAAAAAGCCAAGGGGAAAACATGAGGGTACAAGGGAGAAGAGGAGACTGGGGAAAATATGAGTGAGGAGGGGGCATGGGGGAAGAAATGAGAGTGTATAAGGGGTAAAGAAGGTGATTGAGAGCAGATACAGGGGTATAAGGGGTGGATAGAAGACCTGGGGGCAAAGATTTGAGGGTACAGAGGCTGGAAAGGGAGCTTGAGGTAGATATGAGGGTACATATAGTGAGGAGGGGGGCTTAAGGTAAATATGAGGGTACAGATGATAGGGAGGGTGACTCAGGGCAGATATTAGAGTACTAAGGCTGGGGAAGGGGACTATTGTGCAAATATGAGAGTACAGGGGCTGTGAAGAGGGACGTAGCGCATATATGAGGGTACAGGAGCTGTGGAGGGGCATTTGGGGAAGATATGAGGACACGGGGGCTTTGGAGGGGGACTTGGGGAAGATATGAGGGTACAGGGGCTGTGGAGGGGACTTGGGCAAGATATGAGGGTACAGGGGCTGTGGAGGGGGACTTGGGGAAGATATGAGGGTACAGGGGCTGTGGAGGGGGACTTGGGGAAGATATGAGGGTACAGGGGCTGTGGAGGGAGACTTGGGGAAGACACAGTATGAGGGTACAGGAGAGTGGAGGGGGCTTGGAGAAGATATGAGGGTACAGGGGATGTGGAGTGGGTTTTGGAGAAGATATGAGGGTACAGGGGCTGTGGAGGGGACTTGGGCAAGATATGAGGGTACAGAGGCTGTGGAGGGAAACTTGGGGAATATATGAGGGTACAGGGGCTGTGGAGGGGAACTTGGGGAAGATATGAGGGTACAGAGGCTGTGGAGGGGAACTTGGGCAAGATATGAGGGTACAGGGGCTGTGGAGGGGAACTTGGGGAAGATATGAGGGTGCAGGGGCTGTGGAGGGAGACTTGGGGAAGACACAGTATGAGGGTACAGGAGAGTGGAAGGGGCTTGGAGAAGATATGAGGGTACAGGGGATGTGGAGGGGGTTTTGGAGAAGATATGAGGGTACAGGGGCTGTGGAGGGGACTTGGGCAAGATATGAGGGTACAGAGGCTGTGGAGGGAAACTTGGGGAAGATATGAGGGTACAGGGGCTGTGGAGGGGACTTGGGCAAGATATGAGGGTACAGAGGCTGTGGATGGGAACTTAGGCAAGATATGAGGGTACAGGGGCTGTGGAGGGGAAATGGGGGAAGATATGAGGGTACAGGGGCTGTGGAGGGAGACTTGGGGAAGACACAGTATGAGGGTACCGTGGCTGTAGAGGGGGACTTGGGGAAGATATGAGAGTACAGGGGCTGTGGAGGGGGCTTGGGGAAGATATGAGAGTACAGGGGCTGTGGAGGGGGCTTGGGGAAGATATGAGGGTACAGGGGATGTGGAGGGGGATTTGGGGAGGATATGAGGGTATAGGTGCTGTGGAGGGCGATTTGGGGAGGATATGAGGGTATAGGTGCTGTGGAGGAGGATTTGGGGAAGATATGAGGGTACAGGGGCTGTGGCAGGGGCTTTAGGAAGATTTGAGGTTACAGAGGCCGTGGAGGTGGCTTGGAGAAGATATGAGGGTACAGGGGATGTGCAGGAGGATTTGGGGAAGATATGAGGGTATAGGGTGTTGTGGAGTCGGACTTGGGGGAGATATGAGGGTACAGGGGCTGTAGAGGGGAATTTGGTGAAGATATGAGGGTACAGTGGCTGTGGAGGGGAACTTCGGGAAGATATGAGGGTACATGGCTTTGGAGGGGGCTTGGCGAAGATATGAGGATACAAGGATATGGAGAGGGAATTGGGAAAGATGTGATGGTACAAGGTCTGTAGAGGGGGATTTGGGGACGATATGAGGGTACAGGGGCTGTGTAGTGGGACTTTGGGATGATATGTGGGTACACCCCTGAACTCTGATATGTGGGTACACCCAATTTTTTCCATGGCGCGCTACACACACTGCACTTTCTCTGCCATCAGGATTCAAAATATGATCTTGCACAGTGAAAGGCCTGAAAGCAGTCTCATCCACAGCAGCAGCATACAATGGACAATGTGAGTAAATCTATACCTCTAGGGCCAGGGGCGTAACTAGAAATAGCAGGGCCCCATAGCAAAATGTTGTATGGGGCCCCCCTGCAAACAGCCCCCCCACAGCTGCCCTAGTGTCAATGCAGCGTGACCTGTGCCCAATGCAGCGTGACCTGTGCCCAATGCAGCGTGACCTGTGCCCAATGCAGCGTGACCTGTGCACAATGCAGCATGACCTGTGCCCAATGCAGCGTGACCTGTGCCCAATACAGCGTGACCTGTGCCCAATGCAGCGTGACCTGTGCCCCATACAGCGTGACCTGTGCCCAATGCAGCATGACCTGTGCCCAATGCAGCGTGACCTGTGCCCCATACAACATGACCTGTGCCCCATACAGCGTGACCTGTGCCCAATGCAGTGTGACCTGTGCCCAATGCAGCGTGACCTGTGCCCCATACAGCATAACCTGTGCCCCATACAGCGTGACCTGTGCCCCATGCAGCGTGACCTGTGCCCAATGCAGCGTGACCTGTGCCCAATGCAGCATGACCTGTGCCCAATGCAGCATGACCTGTGCCCAATGCAGCGTGACCTGTGCACAATGCAGCGTGACCTGTGCCCCATACAGCATGACCTGTGCCCAATGCAGCGTGACCTGTGCCCAATACAGCGTGACCTGTGCCCAATGCAGCGTGACCTGTGCCCCATACAGCGTGACCTGTGCCCAATGCAGCATGACCTGTGCCCAATGCAGCGTGACCTGTGCCCCATACAACAAGACCTGTGCCCCATACAGCGTGACCTATGCCCAATGCAGTGTGACCTGTGCCCAATGCAGCGTGACCTGTGGCCCATACAGCATAACCTGTGCCCCATACAGCATGACCTGTGCCCCATGCAGCGTGACCTGTGCCCAATGCAGCGTGACCTGTGCCCAATGCAGCGTGACCTGTGCCCCATACAATGTGACCTGTGCCCCGTACAGCATGACCTGTGCCCCATGCAGCGCGACCTGTGCCCAATGCAGCATGACCTGTGCCCAATGCAGCATGACCTGTGCCCAATGCAGCGTGACCTGTGCCCAATACAGCGTGACCTGTGCCCAATACAGCGTGACATGTGCCCCATACAGCGTGACCTGTGCCCCATACAGCATGACCTGTGCCCAATGCAGCGTGACATGTGCCCCATACAGCGTGACCTGTGCCCCATACAACATGACCTGTGCCCAATGCAGCATGACCTGTGCCCAATGCAACGTGACCTGTGCCCCATACAACATGACCTGTGCCCAATGCAGCGTGACCTGTGCCCAATGCAGCGTGACCTGTGCCCCATGCAGCGTGACCTGTGCCCAATGCAGCGTGCCCTGTGCCCCATACAGCATAACCTGTGCCCCATACAGCTTGACCTGTGCCCCATGCAGCGTGACCTGTGCCCAATGCAGCGTGACCTGTGACCAATGCAGCATGACCTGTGCCCAATGCAGCGTGACCTGTGCCCCATACAATGTGACCTGTGCCCCGTACAGCATGACCTGTGCCCCATACAGTGTGACCTGTGCCCCATGCAGCGTGACCTGTGCCCAATGCAGCATGACCTGTGCCCAATGCAGCATGACCTGTGCCCAATGCAGCGTGACCTGTGCCCAATACAGCGTGACCTGTGCCCAATGCAGCGTGACATGTGCCCCATACAGCGTGACTTGTGCCCCATACAGCGTGACTTGTGCCCCATACAACATGACCTGTGCCCAATGCAGCATGACCTGTGCCCAATGCAGCGTGACCTGTGCCCCATACAACATGACCTGTGCCCAATGCAGCGTGACCTGTGCCCAATACAGCGTGACCTGTGCCCAATGCAGCGTGACCTGTGCCCCATACAGCGTGACCTGTGCCCAATGCAGCATGACCTGTGCCCAATGCAGCGTGACCTGTGCCCCATACAACAAGACCTGTGCCCCATACAGCGTGACCTATGCCCAATGCAGTGTGACCTGTGCCCAATGCAGCGTGACCTGTGGCCCATACAGCATAACCTGTGCCCCATACAGCATGACCTGTGCCCCATGCAGCGTGACCTGTGCCCAATGCAGCGTGACCTGTGCCCAATGCAGCGTGACCTGTGCCCCATACAATGTGACCTGTGCCCCGTACAGCATGACCTGTGCCCCATACAGTGTGACCTGTGCCCCATGCAGCGCGACCTGTGCCCAATTCAGCATGACCTGTGCCCAATGCAGCATGACCTGTGCCCAATGCAGCGTGACCTGTGCCCAATACAGCGTGACCTGTGCCCAATACAGCGTGACATGTGCCCCATACAGCGTGACCTGTGCCCCATACAGCATGACCTGTGCCCAATGCAGCGTGACATGTGCCCCATACAGCGTGACCTGTGCCCCATACAACATGACCTGTGCCCAATGCAGCATGACCTGTGCCCAATGCAGCGTGACCTGTGCCCCATACAACATGACCTGTGCCCAATGCAGCGTGACCTGTGCCCAATGCAGCATGACCTGTGCCCCATGCAGCGTGACCTGTGCCCAATGCAGCGTGCCCTGTGCCCCATACAGCATAACCTGTGCCCCATACAGCGTGACCTGTGCCCCATGCAGCGTGACCTGTGCCCAATGCAGCGTGACCTGTGACCAATGCAGCATGACCTGTGCCCAATGCAGCGTGACCTGTGCCCCATACAATGTGACCTGTGCCCCGTACAGCATGACCTGTGCCCCATACTGTGTGACCTGTGCCCCATGCAGCGTGACCTGTAACCAATGCAGCATGACCTGTGCCCAATGCAGCATGACCTGTGCCCAATGCAGCGTGACCTGTGCCCAATACAGCGTGACCTGTGCCCAATGCAGCGTGACATGTGCCCCATACAGCGTGACTTGTGCCTCATACAACATGACCTGTGCCCAATGCAGCGTGACCTATGCCCCATTCAACATGACCTGTGCCCAATGCAGCGTGACCTGTGCCCAATGCAGCGTGACCTGTGCCCCATGCAGCGTGACCTGTGCCCAATGCAGCGTGACCTGTGCCTCATACAGCGTGACCTGTGCCCCATACAGCGTGACCTGTGCCCAATGCAGTGTGACCTGTGCCCAATGCAGTGTGACCTGTGCCCCATACAGCATAACCTGTGCCCCATATAGCATGACCTGTGCCCCATGCAGCGTGACCTGTGCCCAATGCAGCGTGACCTGTGACCAATGCAGCATGACCTGTGCCCAATGCAGCATGACCTGTGCCCCATACAATGTGACCTGTGCCCCGTACAGCATGACCTGTGCCCCATACAGTGTGACCTGTGCCCCATACAGTGTGACCTGTGCCCCATGCAGCGTGACCTGTGCCCAATGCTGCATGACCTGTGCCCAATGCAGCATGACCTGTGCCCAATGCAGCGTGACCTGTGCCCAATACAGCGTGACCTGTGCCCAATACAGCATGACATGTGCCCCATACAGCGTGACCTGTGCCCCATACAGCATGACCTGTGCCCAATGCAGCGTGACATGTGCCCCATACAGCGTGACCTGTGCCCCATACAACATGACCTGTGCCCAATGCAGCATGACCTGTGCCCAATGCAGCGTGACCTGTGCCCCATACAACATGACCTGTGCCAAATGCAGCGTGACCTGTGCCCAATGCAGCGTGACCTGTGCCCCATGCAGCGTGACCTGTGCCCCATGCAGCGTGACCTGTGCCCCATGCAGCGTGACCTGTGCCCCATGCAGCGTGACCTGTGCCCCATACATCGTGACCTGTGCCCAATGCAGCGTGACCTGTGCCCAATACAGCATTGCCTGTGCCCAATACAGCCTGGTCTGCCTGTGCCCCATACAGCCTCACCTGTGCAGAGGAAGAGCTAAGACACCCGGATCAGCAGAGAGCGGGATTGCCCGCTGTAATAGCTTTCATTTGAATTTCCCGTCTTCCTGGGGCTCATTGTCACATAGCCCCACCTCTTGGCCTGACGCCTTTGATGACGTCACACGTCCCGCATTGGATTGGCGTTCTGTCTATCAAAGGCGCCGGGCCAAGAGGTGGAGCTATGTGACGTGAGCCCTGGGAACACTGGAAGTTCTAATGAAAGCTATTACAGCAGGCAATCCTGCTCTCTGCTGATCCGGGTGGCTTGCCTCTTTCTCTGCACAGGTGAGGCTGTATGGGGCACAGGCAGATCAGGCTGTATTGGGCACAGGCAACGCTGTATTGGGCACAGGTCATGCTGCACTGGGCACAGGTCACAGCTTGCCACTTCCTCTCCTCTCTCTTCCCCTGGCTGGGAGACTGTGCCGGCGGTGCTCTCATCCTCACTGGGCCCCACTTGGCTGCGGGCCCCATAGCGCCCGCATGGGTCGCTATGGTGGTAGTTACGCCCCTGTCTAGGGCCTACAAGGGAGAGGGCTGTCAGATGCAATATCCATAATGGTTTCCTATGTCACAGCCATAGGCATTTGCACGGGGTGTGCCAAGGGTGCCTGGGCACATCCTAATCACCCCATGCGCACAGGACTCCGGCACTAGCCCTGTACTTTCCTCTCACTACTGTCACCTCTAAATTCAAAAGCCTGGCTTCTGCCGTTAGAAGTGACACCGCTCTTCTCAGAGCAGCTGAACTGTACCCTCCCCGACTCCTCCTGGCACAGCTGCTGTGATATCCAAAAGGCCACTACTGCCAGGCATTCAGGCATTGCCCTGCTGCAATTGCCGGCACCCGCAACATCTCTCCCCGTCAACCACAGCCTGTCACACTAGGGTAAAAGAGCCGAGGAAGCTTCCACTAGGCTCCTCCTGGGCTCTAACCTAACAGACCATGTGGAGGAGCCTGGGAGGAAGAATATGTCCCAGCCACCCATTGAGCTGCGCTGTATCTGTTGTCTATGTTTGGAAGGAAAATTTGGGGGGATGTTTTGATGGCATTTGTACATCTGGGGGAGGGGGGAATTGTGATGGCAGGAGAAGAGGATTTACAGTGGATGGGGGGATAAGGGGGCTTGTGCTAGGATTGAGAGGCCAATCCCGTCGAGGATGTAGGGGTGGGAGGGGGTACACTGCTGACCCCTGAACTCTGTACACCCCTGAACCCTGTAATCTGCGTACCACTGAACCTTTCACTCTATACACTGTGCACCCCTGAACCCTGCACTCTGTACACTGAATATCCCTGAACTCTGCATTCTATACACTGCACACCCCTGAACCCTGCACACTCTACACTGTGCACCCCTGAACTCTGTATACTGCGCACCCCTGAACCCTGCACTCTATACACTGCGCACCTCTGAACCCTTCACTCTATACACTGCGCACTGCTGAACTCTGCAACCTGTACACTGCGCACCCCTGAATCCAGCACTCTATACATTGCACACCCCTTAACTCTGCATTCTTTACACTGCACACCCCTGAACCCTGCATGCTGTACACTGCACACCCCTGCACCCTACACTCTATACACCACACTCCTTTGAACCCTGCACTCTATACACTGCGCACCACTGAACACTGCACTCTGTAGACTGCGCACCCCTGAACCCTGTACTCTGCACACCCCTGAAACCTGCCCTCTGTACACTATGCACCCCTGAACATGTAACTCTGTACACTGCACACTCCTAAACCCTGCACTCTATATACTGTGCACCTCTGAACCCTGCACTTTGTACACTGCATACCCCTGAACTCTGTACACTGCGCACTCTTGAACTCTGTACATTGGGCATCCCTGCACTCTGTAAACTGTGCACCCCTGAACTCTGCATTCTGTACATTGTGCACCCCTGAACCCTGCACTCTATACACTGTGCAGATCTGAACCCAGCACTTTGTACACTGAGCACCCCTGAACTCTGTACATTGCACACCCCTGAACTCAGTACACTGCGCACTCTTGGACGCTGTACATTGGGCACCCCTGCACTCTGTACACTGTGCACCCCTGAACTTTGCACTCTGCGCACCCCTGAACCCTACAGTGCAATCCCGAACACTGCACTATGTACACTGTATGCCCCTAAACCCTGTACTCTGTACACTGTGCACTCCTGAACACGACACTCTGTACACTGCACACTCCTGAACCCTGCACTCTATACACTGCACACCTTTGAACCCTGAATTCTATACACTGCACACCCCTGAACCCTGCATTCTATACACTGTGCATCTCTGAACCCTGCACTTTGTACACTGCGCACCCCTGAACACTATACACTACCCACCCCTGAACCCTGTAAACTGTGCACCCCTGAACCCTGCACTCTGTAAACTGCGCACCCCTGAACCCTGCACTCTGTATACTGCACACCCCTGAACTCTGCACTCTGTATGTAGCGCACTCCTAAACCCTGAACTCTGTATGTAGCACACTCCTGAACCCTGAACTCTGTACAATGCCCATTCCTGAACTGTGCACTCTGTATTGTAGTACACTCCTGGTATTTAATGTCCCATTAAGATCCTCCCACTCTTATTGCAATTTGGCCACACCCGCCATTTGCTGTGGCGCATTCTCCTGCCCCCATCCAGTAAAAAGTGGGGGAGTAGTTGAGTTCTTGCACCTGTTCTCAGAACATAAAGCCCAGTGAATATGTGTGTATGTGTGCTTGAGCTTGGAGGTGCACACCCTAATGCAGTTAGCTGCGCACACCTATGGTCACAGCTAAACCTAATGCCTTGCTCTGGGACACTCTCCAAGGCAGCCAGGTGGGCTGGTAGTTATTGCAAACTTGGGGCTTTGAGAGTTTCATCCAGAGGACATGGTGCTTCTAAAAAAGTAACATCCATTTTTGTGTATATAGTGAAGGAAGTTTGTCCTCAAGTTGTTCATATCAAGTCAAGTTGGGCATCCCGTCAATCCCTCATCTCCATCCAAGTTGTTTCCTTCAATAAAACAAAAAAAAACAAGCCCATAGACTGGTCATTGTCTCTGAGAGAAAAGTTGGAAAATGCGTGTTGCCTGGCTGTGCAGAAATAAGAGGACCCAAAAACTTAGCGGCTCTTAAGGGGGTAGTGCTACATAACATAAATGTAACAATGTGGTCATTTTACCAGTAGCAGAGCTACATAACATAAACGTAGAAGTATCTTTGTTGTAGATATAGTTTAATTTAAAGGTTTTACAGATACAATATTCGCTTAAACAGTGATCAATCATAGACAGATGTTTCTCAATTAGAATTTTAAAAGGACAGAAGAAGCCTCTAGACCAGAGTTGACACCTAGGTGCCATTATAAAATGATAACATCCTTGTAGAGATAGCTAAGCTTAAAACAAACCATCACCTTCCTGAAGCCTCAAAAGGAAGTTCTAGCCAATTTGTCTACAAGCCCAGCAGGGGACGTGATCTGGAAGCTCCCAAATGTGTACCACCAACTGATTTATGACAAAGATCAAAGGACTATATTTTATCCCTCATAAAAGCTAAAATTTTAGTTGCGGGGAGCAGGGGCATTGCTAGGTCTAAAAAAGATCTGGGGCTAGAGCCCATAGCAGTGTAGTAAAGAAAGGCATACACTTGAGTGGGCATACACATGTATATAGAGTAATATACGTGTGTGTGTGTGTGTATATCCCCAGAGAGCCCTCCACTTACATCAGGGTCCCCAGAGAACCCCCCACTTACACCAGGGTCCCCAGAAAGCCCCCCCACTTACATCAGGGTCCCCAGAGAGCCCCCCCTTTACATCAGGGTCCCCAGAGAGCCCCCCTTTACATCAGGGTCCCCAGAGAGCCCCCCTTTTCATCAGGTCCCCAGAGAGCCTCCCCCTTAAAATCAGGGTCCCCAGAGAGCCTCCCCCTTAAAATCAGGGTCCCCAGAGAGCCTCCCCCTTAGCATCAGGGTCCCCAGAGAGCCTCCCCCTTAGCATCAGGGTCCCTAGAGAGCCCCCCACTTACATCAGGGTCCCCAGAGAGCCTCCCCTCCCCTTGGGGACTCCTGCAGAGACTCGGGGCTATGGGCCCCAGATTCGGGGCTATAGCCCCAAAAGCCACCCCCTAGCAACGCCACTGGCGGGGAGATTAAAATAATTCCTTCTGATCATACACGATCGGACTGACGCAGTGGTGTTGGAAATTTTATCCCCGACCCAGCCATCAGAACTATTCATGGCCCATTTAACTCTGGGCCCTTTAGAACATAGAACCGTCCTGTGGGCTGGGAAGGAAACACCGCTCAGGGTTGCGTGGCAAAGGGCTAAAGTCCAGCTGTCAGGGACGTGCTGGCCATGGCGCAGCAACTGCCCAAAGGCAGACGCAAATGCGCATGCGCGATCCCGCAAGTGTCCATCGTGCCAGGCACACAAATGTGAGCCTGCGCACAAATATTTGCGCACGTGCGCACCAATGCGTACGTGCGCGCCAATAATGTTGGTGTCCAAATGCCATATATAAGTGCAGCAGGTTCACCAGTACTTTGCTGTCTGATCTGCAGCTGTACCTGTGTTCCTGAAACCTGATCCTTTTCTTGTATTTTACACGGCTTGCTTCTGACTCCGTTTTACCTTATCCTGTCCTTGGCCTGTATCTGGACTTTTGCCTTTAGTCTTTTGCTTATCTGCCTGAATTAATGTTGCCGATCTCTGCCTGTACCTTGACCATTCTTTGCCTCTTGTCTCACCATGCATCTGGTGCCTCCTTTGCCCGGCATACTCCTGCCAGTCTCCAGCTACCTGCTGCCACCAGTCTAGAGTCTGCTGATCTACCAACATCTGCTGTCTGGCTTCCTGGTCCACCCTGGTGACGCACCCTCCACATCAGGGGTCTTCAAACTATGGCCCTCCAGTTGTTCAGGAACTACAATTCCCATCATGCATAGTCATGTCTGTGAATGTCAGAGTTTTACAATGCCTCATGGGATGTGTAGTTCCACAACAGCTGGATGGCCGTAGTTTGAAGATCCCTGCTCCACATGGAAGAAGTTTCAGGCACCCTTACACCAACGTGCTCTCCTGGCCACTGTTACAACATCGGTGGTCCCTGAGCCGGGGTTGTACGAGAGGCCTTTCTCTGCACATCAGCCTCAGCCGTCAGGTACGTGACACCAGCCCACATGCATATTCCAATAAATTGGGGAGCATGGGATGTGGATGGTTAGATTCACATGGAGCTGGTTCGAAACTGGTGAATTACAACTTTCTGGTGTGCTCCCGCCACAGGATAAGTCTTGGTAAATTTTCCTTCCTTTTTTTTTATCCCTTTTATTTTCATAGCCTATAGCCAAACTGTGTATTTGTTTTAGTTTTTGTTGTATTTTTTGTGAATACATTTTAAATGCTGCACTTAGAGGTACCTTTTCTTTCCTTTCCTGATCCTCCAGAGTTGCTTCTCCTCATGAAAGTGCTGCCCTAGGTGTCATCATAAGCATCCACTGCCACTCCGGATTGGCCATCTTACCTCACAAGAGCGCCCTCTTCTCTGTTTTTTTTCTGCTAGGTGGTGGCAAGCTACGGTGAGTCGCGTGTCTGGTGTGGGTGTGTGTGGACAGTAGGAAGAGTGAATAACACTGGGATTCTAGCTGGAAGAATCCTAGAAGTGTGTGCTAATTGCTAGACTGCTCCCCAACCCTTAGAGTGCACCAGATTGTATGTAATATTTGTATCTGCCATGTGTGGTCAGCCAGCTAGTTTGGAATGGAGAGGGCCAGAGTTAGTGTAGACTGTGAAAAGTCTATCACATTCAGTCTAAAGCCTCGTACACACAATCAGATTTTCCACAGACAAAACCTCGGACTTTTGTCCGAAGGCGTGTGCCTGGATTTTGTCTTGCATACAAACGGTACACAATTGTCGGCCAACAAACACGAACGTAGTGACGTACTAGACGTACTACGAGCCGAAAAAGAGGAAGTTCAATTGTCAGGCGCCACCCTTTGGGCTCCTTCTGCTAATTTCGTGTTAGTAGAAGTTTGGTGAGTGTTGATTCGCACTTTTCATTTCACACTTTACATTTTGCACTTTTCAGTTGGTTTCTGAACGGCCGTTCGTCAACCAGCCATGTTGCGGAATCGGAGGGGATAACGTGTTATTTATTATTGGCCTTTTAGTTATTGCTTTGACTCAAGTCCAGTCCAGGGACAGGAGGAGGATTTCTTGGACCAAAAATTGGTTTCTTCATTAATCGTGACCAAATATGTCATATGCCTTTGCTGCGGGAGCTCCAGGAGAATAATCCGGATGATTTTCGCAATTATCTCTGGATGACGGACCCCTGCTTTCACCAACTCTTAGCATTGGTGACCCCCTATATTAAGAAGCAGGACACATGCATGAGACTTTTATTTTATTTTTTTGGTTGAATAATGATTTGATTTGGGATATTTTCTATATTTTTGGATGCTTAGAATGCACTTTTTTTTGTTTTTTAATGCACAATAAAAAAATTGTGGAGAATAATACTTGGCTATGTGTTTTACTTCAAATGACAGTTTGGGAGTCGGCAGTTACATTTTATAAAATACAATGTAAAATTAACAAGGGACACCAACGTAGTTGTATCTTTGATCTTAAAAACTACGGTATAATGGTGGTGTGGTAACTTGCACCAAAAAAAAAAAAAAAAAAGCATAATAATATTATTCTTGATATCACTAGAAAAAAAAAGCCTTTGAAAATCAGTTTGCAATAACTCCATCAGTATCACCAGCAAAGCAGCTTCATTATTATCCCTTTAAAGAAGAAGAGAATTGTGCGCTGCATTTCCAGATTTCATAATTTGCTGCGTCACAAATGTTAATTCTCCATTACAAACGCTAGTTTACAAGACCGACCGCTTCCGGCTCGTCCTTGCTTCCGAGCATGCGTGTTTGTACTTTGGACTTTTGTCCGACGGACTTGTGTACACATGCTTGGAAAATCCGACAACAGACATTTGTCCGCGGAAAATTTGAAAACCTGCTATCCAACATTTGTTGGCAGAAAGTCCGACAGCAATTGTCCGATGGAGCGTACAAATGATCGGATTTACCGCCAAAAGCCTGTCATCACACATTTCCCATTGGAAAATCCGATCGTGTGTACGAGGCTTTAAGGCTCATGCACAAGAAAAACTCACCCAAGCTCAACCGCTATATAGTATATAAAAGAAGATTGAGTGGGACTTTGAATGAGGTAATGATACATTCATTTACCTCCAACCCGGTTTTAGTATATAAAAAAGAGAGAACAGAAAGGGGCGGGACTTTAAATGAAGCTGAAGGTATGATTATTTTGATGGTGGGTATATCAATAGCACATTTTATATATTATATACGCATAGTTGCTTCATAAATAACTATTTTTATATTCGTCAGAGAAATTCATGTCCATAAACATACATAAATACCAGTTTGGTTAAGGATATTCTAGTTATTAACGGGGACAGACAAGAAAATGTACAGCATTAAAAATTAACATCTTTATTGTATAGAATAAAAATAATGTATGGTTCAAAGCAATCCATACAATGAACAAACGAAAAGAATAATTAACAAAAATTACAGTACACGGGCAGAAAACAATAAGTGCAATATGGTACATGCTGCTAAGACACATAATTGAAACACGTTATCTATTGGCTCTACGCGTTTCACGACTTCTTATCGCTCATCAGGAGCATACGTGTATTGTGTCTCTGCAAAGGCATAAGTAAATTTCTAATTGATCCAATGCATCCACACACATAAAAAACTGAGTCCCAGATGGTGCGTACGGGATGTCTATGTACTGTCGACCCGGAAGTCAGGCCACACACGCCCCCAATCATGGGAAACGCTCCTCCCCCCCACGGGGACTGATATAGGGTACTTCACGGCAGGTGGCCAAAACAGGACACGCCCAGGGTGGACAGGCATCAAGCAGGAATTGATGTGTAGACGTAAGGTCAATGGCCGCTAGTGGCTGTAAAATACTGAGGTTTTAACCTGAGGGTGTACGACACTAATTGTGGGAGAATAGTGAGGGAATGAATGAAAGGAAAGGGGCAAGTGACTAAAAACTAAAAGTGATCAATAAGGCACATAAAAAACACATTCAATAAACAGCCACCGATGTGAACAAGAGAGTAAAGAGATGGGTGCATGGCGGGGACATAACAGGCTATGTGAAAGAGGATTACCTTAATTGAACCAAGGAGCGTGTGATAGGTGTTGTTCTGTGAGAAAATGCTAGCCAAATGCCTGAACCAACCAGGGATGGCGTCCATATATAGGCACCGCCGCCAGAAAACCCCATCAACGTCACGCACGCGGAGGCACCTACACCAATGCGGAAGAGCCGCCTGGTGGTTTGGCGCCAAATCACCGCCCAAAATGCTTGTAGCTGGGAGGTGTGGACTGCACAGCGGGACCACGCAGGTGATGCCCTGTATCTGGCAGAAAGGGCGTGACGTCGACACTCAGTGCCCGCCCCCCACACCCCCGCATACAAAGGGCAGGGGGGGGTGGAGCGCGGGCAGTGTGCGTCGCAGCCCCCATGTTGAAAACAAAGCCCACAGGAGGCGCAGAGTGACGCAACCCTCCACACCAACAGACAAGTTAGAGTCCTGCGCACATGTATGTGCGTGAATGAACTGGAAAAATCGGGAAGAAGGCCAATTCAAGTCAACATAATTAAATGACACGGTAAACAAGATAACAGATTAATGCAAAAGAAGAAACAGGGGGTCAATGATAACCTTAAAAAGCATAATGGTATTAAAGTTGGAATCCCAAAACACATATTTCCATCCCTAATTTGGTAATATTTAAAAGAGGATTGAGTGGGACTTTGAATGAGGTAATGATACATTCATTGACCTCCATCCCGGGTTTGGTATATAGAAAAGAGAGAACAGAAAGGGGCGGGACTTTAAATGAAGCATGTGCGGGATGAGGGTGTGATTATTTTGATGGTGGGCATATCAATAGTACATTTTATATATTATATACGCATAATTGCTTCATAAATAACAATTTTTATATTCTTCAGAGAAATCCATAACTATACACATACATAAATACCAGTTTGGTTAAGGATATTCCAGTTAGTAACGGGGAAAGATGGGAAAATGTACAAAATTAAAAATGAACATCTTTATTGTATAGAATAAAAATAATGTTGTTCAAAGCAATCCATACAATGAATAAACGAAAAGAATAATTAACAAAAATTACAGTACACAGGCAGAAAACAATAAGTGCAATATGGTACATGCTGCTAAGACACATAATTGAAAAACGTTATCTATTGGCTCTACGCGTTTCACGACTTCTTATCGCTCATCAGGAGCATACGTGTATTGTGTCTCTGCAAAGACATAAGTAAATTTCAAACTGATCCAATGCATCCTCGCACATAGAAAAACTGTGAGCAGGAATCAGAGTCCCAGATGGTACTTACGGGATGTCCATGTACTGTCGGCCCAGAAGTCAGGCCACACACGCCCCCAATCATGGGAAACGCTCCTCCCCCCCACGGGGACTGAGATAGGGTACTTCACGGCGGGTGGCCAAAACAGGACATCCACACACATAAAAAAAAACCTTTTACAGCCACTAGCGGCCATTGACCTTACGTCTACACATCAATTCCTGCTTGATGCCTGTCCACCCTGGGCGTGTCCTGTTTTGGCCACCCGCCGTGAAGTACCCTATCTCAGTCCCCGTGGGGGGGAGGAGCGTTTCCCATGATTGGGGGCGTGTGTGGCCTGACTTCCCGGGCCGACAGTACATGGACATCCCGTAAGTACCATCTGGGACTCTGATTCCTGCTCACAGTTTTTCTATGTGCGAGGATGCATTGGATCAGTTTGAAATTTACTTATGTCTTTGCAGAGACACAATACACGTATGCTCCTGATGAGCGATAAGAAGTCGTGAAACGCATAGATACAATAGATAACGTGTTTCAATTATGTGTCTTAGCAGCATGTACCATATTGCACTTATTGTTTTCTGCCTGTGTACTGTAATTTTTGTTAATTATTCTTTTCGTTTATTCATTGTATGGATTGCTTTGAACCATACATTATTTTTATTCTATACAATAAAGATGTTAATTTTTAATTTTGTACATTTTCCCGTCTTTCCCCGTTACTAACTGGAATATCCTTAACCAAACTGGTATTTATGTATGTGTATAGTTATGAATTTCTCTGAAGAATATAAAAATAGTTATTTATGTATGAAGCAATTACGCGTATATAATATATAAAATGTACTATTGATATGCCCACCATCAAAATAATCACACCCTCATCCCGCATATGCTTCATTTAAAGTCCGCCCCTTTCTGTTCTCTCTTTTTTATACGCTATATAGTATAGCTGGTGTGTAGAGTGGTCGGTGCTCTGGCTAATTAAGCTCACAAAAGATCCATAGAAAGTACAGGCCGGCAACTCGACAGCTTCTCCATATAAAATATTTATTTAAGCATTACAGCAATAACATCGTCCGAAAATGTTGATGCGTTTCGGCCTTAGGCTCATGAACGCTGCAGCTCAAATAAGCTTAAAGAAGCAGCTCCTACAGGCTTTTGAACTTTTTTGAGCTCTTATTTTTTTCTGTCTGGAAACTCCCCTCCATGTTAGCCAATGTGTCCATGCACACTATGGCTTTTTCAGGAGTTTACAAGCATATAAGCTTACAGACAGGAACCCCCCCCCCCACCACCACCACCAAATTCACATTTTTGAGAGGTGCTTTCGAGCAAAAAAAGACGCCTAATTGCCCAAAAACGCAAAAAAATGTGCAAAAAAGCGCGAAAGAGCATGAAAAAGCTCAAGGAAGCTCAAAAACACATACACAAAAAAAAAAATTGGAAAAATGAGCTGAGGGGAGGATTTGTGAAAAAAAAATTGCTTATGCTCAAAAAAGCTCAAAGAAGCTCAAAGGAGCTCAATAAAAAATGTGCACAAGAGTCCAAAGAAAGCTTCTACAAGCTGAAATAAAAGCTCAAATGTCTGTAAAAGCAGCTTTTTTTTTGTTTTGAGCTGCAGTGTGCATGAGCCCTCAAAGTAAGCCCCCCCCCCCATTCCCTCTTACTCCTGGTCAATGGCCTCATCCCGGTCAGCTAGTCGTTGCGGACTTGTGTCCTTGACAGCGTATCACAGGCTTAAAAAAAAAAGCTAAGATTCCTTAAAGCAGGAAGTATTGGAGATTTGTAGACAGAAGATCATTGCTGGAAGATGATGTGGTACTCTGGGTAGGCCTGGATGTCATTGAATATCACGAACATGATGGGATTTACATTGTTATCAGTGACGCTGTCATACAGGTCGGTGGGATTGGCTGGATTTTTGACCGGAGGAGCCAGCATTCCAAACGCCCCAATGCTGTAGACTCCGGTGAGAACACGAGCCAGGTACATGTGCTTCTGTCTGCACGCATCAGGCTTGGAATAGGTGTTGCTTGCGGAGTAACTTGCATCCACTGCAAAGTAAGTTCCATTTCCTAAAGCTGCAGCTGTGGAAAGAGAAAGACACAATGTACATTAATGTTGCATAAAGGAAGTGTTCCGGGGAATAGGCACAATGGGTTAGAAGTCCCAGAGGTATGAGTAACTTTCCAGCTCCAAGGAGCCAAAAGAGCATTCATTTGCCTCCTCTAGAGGATCCTTGTACCTGGAGACAAACTTGTCCAGTTTGTTCTTGAACCTGGAAACCAGCAGGTTCACATCTGGCATCCTCCACCTGCAACATGGGTCCTGGAACAACTACAAGGTACCTAGATGGGCCTAAATGATGCTGGATGTCCTCCAGCAAGGAAATGAGGCGGGTTTTATCTAGGGTTGCACTGAAGATAGTTTTTAATGACATTGGCTGATTGTTTGGGGTGGTTGTCCTGCTGCAAAATAACTTTGTGGCTAATCCCATGCCTCCCTGATGGTATGGCATGATGGATAAGTATCCACCTGTATTTCTCAGCATTGAGGACACCATTGATCCTGGCCAAATCTCTAACTCCATTTGCAGAAATGCAGCCCCAAGCTTGCAAGGAACCTCCACCTGTGAGGATTGAGTTCACCTGCTGGTGGCACTGTGTGCTCTGGGCTGACTGCTGTAATTCCAGTGTCCACCAGCAGGTGTCTCCCAGAATCCAACAGGCTTCAATGATCAATTTCACCTGTGTTCAGTTGCCAGGTGGCTGTTTAGGGCTTCTCCTTCCTTTCTTCAGTACATCACTATTTTGATTGCCTCCTTGCTGCAGATCTTTGTTCCTGATATCCTGAGCTATCTTGTACCCTGTACCCTGCTGCCTTGCTCCTGCTCTCTGCCCTTTAACAGGGGGACCCCCAGATCCTGCCCCCCCTATGTGAATTGGACTTGATCGCCGCGGGGACACCCGCAATCGCCTCACGGAGAGGACGAACGGGGAGATGCTGATGTAAACAGCATCTCCCCGTTCTGCCTAGTGACAAGTGTCACTGATCACCGTTCCCTGTCATCGGGAGCTGTGATCAGCGTAGTGACACACACAGCCCATCCCCCCTACAGTTAGAATCACTCCCCTAGGACATACTTAACCCCTCCCTGCCCCCTAGTGGTTAACCCCTTCACTGCCAGTGTCATTTACACAGTAATCAGTGCATTTTTAATCGCAGTGATCGCTGTATAAATGACAATGGTCCCAAAAATGTGTCAAAAATGTCCGACATGTCCGCCATGACGTCGCAGTCACATGATCGCCGCCATTACTAGTTAAAAAAAAATTATTAATAAAAATGCCATAAAACTATCCCCTATTAAGTAAACTCTATAACTTTTGCGCAAACCAATCAAACGCTTATTGCGATTTTTTTTTTTACCAAAAATATGTAGAAGAATACATATTGGTCTAAACTGAGGAAAAAAAATTTTTTTTATATATTTTTGGGGGATATTTATTATAGCAAAATGTAAAAAATAATGCGTTTTTTTCCAAATTGTCACTTTTATTTTGTTTATAGCGCAAAAAATAAAAACCGCAGAGGCGATCAAATACCACCAAAAGAAAGCTCTATTTGTGGGAAATAAAGGACGTCAATTTTGTTTGAGAGCCACGTCGCACGACCGCGCAATTGTCAGTTAAAGCGACACAGTGCCGAATCGCAAAAAGTGCTCTGGTCAGGAAGGGGGTAAAATCTTCCGGGGCTGAAGCGGTTAATACAGTTGCTTTCTCCTTGTCACTTGGAACCAACTTCCCTTGGTCGTTCTTTATAGGGCCAATATGTTCTGATGCAGATTTTTTACTATTAACCGCTTGCCGACCAGCGCACGCCGATTTACGTTGGCAGAATGGCGCTGTAGGGCAAAAGGGCGTACAGGTATGACCCCTTTAAGAAGCGGTGTCGCAGGCGCACGCCCGTGGCCGGCGGCACGGGCACTCAGCCGCCGCGGTCTCTGTGACCGCGGGTCCCATGGACTCGATGTCCGCCAGGTGCCCGCGATCGTGTCACAGAGAGGAAGAACGGGGAGATGCTTTTTTAACAAAGCATTTCCCCAGTCTGCCTAGTGACAGAACAGTGATCACTGTCCTGTGTTTTAAAGCCACGCCCCTTCACAGTTAGAATCACTCCCTAGGACACACTTAACCCCTTCACTGCCCCCTAGTGTTTAACCCCTTCACTGCCAGTGTCATTTACACAGTAATCAATGCATTTTTATAGCTCTGATCGCTGTATAAATGACAATGGTCCCAAAATAGTGTCAAAAATGTCCGACGCGTCCGCCATAATGTCGCAGTCCCAATACAAAATCGCAGATCGCCGCCATTACTAAAAAATAAAAATAAAAATAAAAATGCCTTAAATTTATCCCCTATTTTGTAGACGCTATCAATTTTGCGCAAACCAATCAATATACGCTTATTGGGATGATTTTTACCAAAAATATGTAGTACAGTTTAGACCGATATACACATATCGGTCTAAACTGAGGAAAAAAATAGTTTTTTAATATATTTTTGGGGGGATATTTATTATAGTAAAAAGTAAAAAATATTGCGTTTTTTTCAAAATTGACGCTCTTTTTTTGTTTATAGCGCAAAAAATAAAAAACGCAGAGGCGATCAAATACCACCAAAAGAAAGCTCTATTTGTGGGAAAAAAGGACATCAATTTTGTTTGGGTACAACGTCGCATGACCGCGCAATTGTCAGTTAATAAAGCGACGCCGTGCCGAATCTCAAAAAGTGCTATGGTCAGGAAGGGGGTAAAATCCTCCGGGGCTGAAGTGGTTAATGTACTGTATGTGAAAAAATGTTTTTCTTTTTACTCTCTTCCACTAGGTGTCTCTCATGGCCTATTGTTGCTGCCCTGATTGCACTCTTACAATTTCTATTGTATTCTATGTAGTGCTGGAATGCTGAAAATGCCCCATTCGGTCTTATATTTTTTGAAGGACAGTTTTTTTTTCTTTAATGTGCCTTTTTTACGCTCTAATTTAGCCAACCAGGTTTAGCCTCAGTTCTTTTATATGTGTTGCCCATTGGAATACACTTGCTAATACCATTACCTAAAAAGTTCTTAGAGCATTCCCACTTTTCTTCCGTGTTTTTTGTTTCTGGGATATCTTCCCATCTAATGTCATGAAGTGTGGGGTGCAGTTTGGTAAAGTTAACTCTCTTGGAATTTAATGTACATGTCCTACCATCATGTTTGCATCTCCTTTTATTTACAGTGAATGTAATTACTCTGTGATTGCTGTTTCCTAAGTTATCCTTTACTTCAACCCCCACTATCAGCTCTTGGTTATTTATGATTAGAAGGTCAAGCAAAACCTTGTTCTTGGTTGTGTTCACACATATCTGACACAGATCTGGCCCTGCTACAGTCTTCCACCTTGGGACTTACTACATAATTACAATGTTCAGTCTGATCACTGGGGGAGGGGAGACTGAGGGAATGCTTCCTCCTCCTTCCACAAAGTTACAATGTATAGTCTGATCGCTGGAGGAGGGGAGAGGAAATGCTTCCTCCTGCCTGCATATGCTCTATATCCAATATTTTCACAAACTTATGATGCACCTGAACTCCATCCAGAAGTATTGTAGGGAGTTTCAGCATAATACATGGGCATACTACTCTGAAATCTCTCACCATTTCTCCCTGCATAGCTCCGGTTGAATCCGTGATGATTAATATGCTGGATGGAGTTGGAGTCAGTTCCATGGAAGAGCCTCATCTCGTTGTTAGTGGAGCCGTTCTTGGTGTCCATCTGATGCTTCTTTATCTGGTAGTTCAGCCAGAGACCTCTGTTCTGGACACGCAGAATCTGGGAGGATAGATCATACAAACCTACATAAATACAAGACGTCAGCAAACCTGAACAGTAGTGAGCTCAACCCATTATGATATACAGTACATCACACATTATTTAAAGGGCCGGTCCAACTAAGAATCATATTTTGGAGAAGCCTGTTGGTACCAGTTGTAGATTAGTTAGCCGAGTTTGATTCTGACTTTTTCTAAGTCTAAAATATGCCACCAGACCTCTCTGCCATTATTTTTCAGCCCTGCTCCTGTCCTGCTCCTGTGATGTGTGATCAGGTTCCTATGAGTATGATTTGTCCTTTATCTGTCCGGAGTCTTTCGACATATTTTCGAACGCCTTGTTCATGACCAAATGAGTCGCTACCTCACGGACAACAACCTTCTCGACCCCCTACAGTCTGGCTTCCGCCTACAACATTCGACTGAAACTGCCCTACTAAAAATCACCAATGACCTAATAACTGCCAAAACCAATGGCCACTACTCCATACTCATACTTTTAGACCTCTCTGCTGCCTTTGACACAGTTGACCACCTGCTGCTCCTCAGCAAATTACACTCCCTTGGCCTCCGTGATTCTGCATTATCCTGGTTCTCCTCCTACCTATCTCAGCGCACTTTCAGCGTCACTTACAACTCCACCTCCTCCGCTCCCCTTCCTCTTTCTGTTGGGGTACCCCAAGGCTCTGTCCTTGGGCCTCTCCTTTTCTCACTCTATACCTCTTCCCTGGGCCAGTTGATCACCTCCCATGGCTTCCAATACCATCTCTATGCCGATGACACACAGATCTATCTCTCCACTCCCCAACTCACCCCCACTATCTCCTCACGGATCTCAAACTTGCTGAATGACATATCGGTATGGATGTCACACCACTTCCTCAAACTTAATCTTTCTAAAACTGAGCTTGTTATATTTCCTCCTTCACGGTCCCCCTCCTGTGACTTCACCATTAATATCAACAACACAACCATTGGTCCCTCCACACATGCCAGAGTCCTGGGTGTAATCCTTGACTCTGACCTCTCCTTCAGCCCCTATATCCAATCACTGGCTAAATCCTGCCGCCTTAACCTCCGCAACATCTCCAAAATTCGACCCTTTCTGACTAATGACACTACAAAACAACTTATTCACTCTTTGATTATTTCCCGCCTCGACTATTGCAACTCTCTCCTTAATGGCCTACCCTTAAGCAGGCTATCCCCCCTTCAGTCTATTATGAATGCTGCTGCTAGACTAATACACCTCACTAATCGATCCGTGACTGCTGCTCCTCTCTGCCAATCCCTTCACTGGCTTCCCCTACCCCACCGTGTAAAATTCAAAATGCTAACCATAACATACAAGGCCATTCACAACATCGCCCCCATCTACATCACCAACCTCATCTGCAGATATCACCCAAATCGCCCCCTCCGCTCCTCCCAGGACCTCCTGCTCTCTAGCTCCCTTGTTACCTCCTCCCATGCTCGCCTTCAGGACTTCTCCAGAGCCTCTCCCATCCTCTGGAATTCCCTGCCCCAGTATGTCCGATCAGCCCCTACCCTGTCCACCTTTAGGCGATCCTTGAAAACTCATTTATTCAGGGAAGCCTATCCCACACCCACATAACTGTCCCTGAGCCACCCCCATCAAATCATTCTTTGCAGCTATTACCTTTTGTACCACCACCCCCTCCCTTTTTAGAATGTAAGCTCTACGAGCAGGGCCCTCCTGTACCTTTTGTATTGTACTGTAATTGTGTTGTCCCCCTTATACATTGTAAAGCGCTGAGTAAACTGTTGGCGCTATATAAATCTCGTATAATAATAATAATAATAATATTTTGGGAGAAGTATGAACACGTGTGTAGGGGCCTGCCGGACTGGAAAGGGCTCATCCCAAAGCTTGTTTCACGCCAACCCCTCATTAAAATGTTCACAATTTTGGTCCGCAATGAGTCCATACCACAAGGGGATTTAACTGTTTGGTTGAGGAGGTATGGAGATGTCCTGAGCCCCCTAAAAAAGATTGTGGACGATCTGGGAATATGGACGGGGGGATGGTCTGTGCAGCTAAAATTAAAGGTCGTTGACAATGTCGTCCAGCATCTACCATCCTCAGCTTTCCTGAGGAGGGACAGGCTGACCATCTTCTATCCAGGCCAGCCAAAGCTCTGCAATAAGTGTGGTGATAAAGGACATCTTGCATCCTCCTGTCCAGTGATGAAGTGCTCTCTGTGTCAGGGTATAGGACATTTTGCGAGTGTGTGGGGAGGCTGTTGAGTCTGGTTTGTCTAAGGATGATATGGAGTGGTTGGAGGATAGGAGGAGGAGGGGCAAAAGAAGGAAAAAAAGGGTTCAGTTACCTTAAATCCTAAAGTTTTGCCTTTGGAAAATAAGTTTAAGGTCCTGTCTGATAATGATGATGAATGGGACTCGTTCCTCCTATGGAGGATGAGTGCCAGGGTGCAACGAAGCACGCTGGTTCTCCAGGAAGAGGGAGTAGTCAGGCTAAGAAACGGCTGCCTCAACTACCCTAATGGCAGTTCCCACTCCGTTAAAAGTGGCAACCATTAATGTTGCCAGCTTAAGATCAGTAAGTGCTCGTCATATGGCCTTATTTTTGCTCAGCGAGTTTGATGCTGGCATTTTGTTTTTGTAAGAAACCCATCTGAGTAGTCTGGCCGATATACATCTGGCAAAGAAGGAGTGGAGACGTGGTCCTCCATTTTGGTCTCTTGCGGCCGAGCCTTACAGCGGGGTTGCAGTCCTTTTTTCTGGTATGGTAACGTGCCGGTAATTGAGGTAGAGATAGGGAGATGCATGGTCTTAGATGTCTCTGTGAAGGGGCAGGACTTGCGCCTGATTAACATCTATGGTCCCCAGACGAAGTGGGACAGGAAATGCCTCTTTACAAAGATTAAGCCTTTTCTTTTTACGGCCCAGCAGGTTATCTTTGGAGGTGATTTCAACACCATTACTAGGTCTAAGGACAGGAGAGGTTTCAGAGATAAGCTGGGCTATGACACCCTTTTTCTTAATGCGATAGTTAGGGAAGCAGGTCTGGTAGATGCGCACATTAAGCGCTGCCCAGACAGCGCTGGGTTCACTTTTCAGCGAGGTAATAGTCAGAGTAGGATAGATAGGTTTTTTTTAAAGGGAGACTCCGCTTTTTCGGCACCTGTGTGTCAGGCAGTGGAGTTTTCTGATCACTGTATTCTATCTGTGACTCTGAATGCCTCAGACATGCCACCTAGGGGGAGGGGTATCTGGAGATTGAATTCGGCCCTCTTGGAAGATGAGAGAGTAAGACAATCCTTTGAGGATTTTTTTCAAGCACAGGTACCGATCCTAAACTTTTGCAACAGTAAGTCAGAATGGTGGGAGCTTGTTAAACAGCGGTCTGTTGGGCTTTTCAAGGCCATAGTAAGAAAGAAGCAGCAAGATAAGTATATCACCTACCAGCGTTTGCGGAGGAAACTTGACCACCTTGTTTCGAATGGAGGAGATTCTGGGGCGATCTCTGAGGTGAAGCTCCTCCTTAGGAGACATCAATATGACCGGCACGCCTCTTTGGTTCAGGAGAGGGATTACGGGAAATACCATTCGCCTGACCCTTACCAGAACTGTAAACAGAGCGTAGCAGTTAAGACGGTCAATGGCCTGAGGGACAGTACGGGCTCTCTGACGAAGTCTAGGTCAGGGATCCTGGAGGTTGTCAGGTCATACTATGCCGATCTCCTGGGAGGAAGGAACCTTGATCGGACAAGGATGTTGGGTTTTTTGGACTCTACACCAGGACTGGAAAGTAATGTTCCTTTGATGAATTTGACAGATGAAATCACTGCAGATGAGGTAATCCAGGCTATTGATAAACTAGCCATCAAGAAAACGCCAGGGCCAGATGGTTTGACAGCTGAGTTCTATAAATGTTTTAAGACGATCCTGGCTCCCTACCTTGCGGAGGTTTTTAATGGCTGTTTGAATGAGGGTTCTCTCCCTCCCTCCATGAGGCAATCTGCAGTGATCCTTCTGTCAAAGGGTAAAGATCCTTCGATGATTGGGAATTGGTGCCCCATTAGCCTTCTTAATGTCGATAGAAAGATACTGGCAAAGATTTTCTTCTGGCGACTATCACCAGTTGCAGGCAGTTTGTTATCCCGCCACCAGCACTGTTCGGTCCAAGGTAGAAGCACTTTCTCAGCAGTGTTAGCTGTCCGGGAGGCCTTGGAGCGTTGTAGGACTACTGGTTGGGGTAAATTTTTGCTGACATTGGATCAGGCCTTAATCGGGTTAATCATGAGTACTTGTGGCTCCTTCTTGACAAATATGGCCTGGAGGGGGGTTTCATTGATTGGCTCAAGATTTTGTACAAAGGGGCTGAAAGCTTTCCTCTGGTTAATGGTTGGGTCGGGCAGCCCTTTGCGGTTGGCTCGGGTGTGCGTCAGGGGTGTCCATTGAGTCCTCTGCTATATGTGTTTGCAATCGACCCGTTCATTAGAAGGCTAGAGAGTGGACTTTTGTGTGGGGTTGTGGCCTATGCTGATGATGTTTCTGTTTTTATCTCTGGGACTGCGGAGGCACAGGAGGTGGTCTCAGTGATAGGGCAGTATGCAGGGGCATCTGGTTCAAAGGTCAACCAGGACAAGTGTGAAGCTTTCTGGATGGGTGTGGAAGGTGAGAGCTTTGTTCTCCCGGATGACTTCCCGGTGCCCCAACAAAAAATTCGAGTTCTAGGCATTGAATTTGACCCAAGTGACTATGGTCATGCAAATTGGGTGAACAGGCTGGAAAATGCCGATGCCAAGGTGGCAAGCTCGAAAGATTGGCATCTTTCCTTGAGGGAAAAGGTTGATCTGATCAAGACTTACCTGATTCCGATTTTTCTGTATGTCAGTTTTGTTTGCACTTTGCCAGTTTCTCTCTATACCAGGATCTATAGTTGTTTCTTCCAGCTGTTATGGGGGAACAGAATAAACCTTGTCAAAAGGAATGTGACTTACCTTCCTAGGCAGGAGGGTGGTCTAGGGATGGTCAACCCTGTAGTCTTTTTCTCTCTGATGTTTGTGAAGTATAATCTTGGTAACATGTTGGCAGAGAGACCGCCTGGGTGGGTTGGTATTTTCCAGTCCTGGTTTAGGCCCTTTCTGCGAGACTGGGAGAATGGTGGGCCAGTGAAAAGCCTGAGGGTCAAGCATGAAAAGCTCCCGGCTTATGTTGCCCCGTGTTTGAAAATGCTTCGGCAGTGGCAAGTAACAGCAGGAGAAGTCAGATCTCCTCCAAGGAAACTTCTTGAGAAGCGGATCATGAGCTCTGCTTTTTGCAAGCCACTGGCCTTGAAGGATTGCCCAAGCCTGGTTTTGGGGGTGGGTTTGCGATTGATTCATTTGGAGAGAATCCCAATGAAGTTTAGGGATCAGGCTTGGCTTGCCTTTCACGGAAAACTATATGTGAAGGGCAACTTGAAGTTTCTTTCCATGAGTGATCGGGGCTGCCCGAGAGTGGAGTGCGGAGGAGTGGTGGAGTCCATGGATCACTTTCTACTTCAATGCCCTTTTAATATAGAGGTGTACAAGAGGGTTGGGAGGGCTCTGAGTATACCCTTCCTCTCCCATATGAGTTATGCAGAGTGGGTGTATGGGGCATTCCAGACTCGTCGGGATTATGATTTGGAAACACTTTTTTTAGTTAGTCTAGTAGTCCGTTATTTCACGTGGAGTGCACGGTGTCAGGTATCCTTACGGAGTAAAATCCTCCCTGTCGAAGTGGTGGTGCAGGACATTTTGGGTGAGGTTGGGAAGATTCGGGGTCTTGAGAAAGGCAGGTGGTGGCAGGAGGCCTGGATAAGGGCGTGGAGGAATATAAGGACTATGTAGCTGCTGCCTGTTGATATCGGGGTGTGCGGCTTTTCTTTGTATTCTGGTTTCACTCCTAGATTTTCAAGATCAAATATATTTTTGATAAAAGGCTACATGCATGGTGACGGTGATGTTCCTTAGTCTGGCTCTCCCCCAGGGATTGTGTTGTGCACAATTTGGTTTGTACCATTTATTATGTTCTTGTTTTGTAGTCATATTCAATTATTTTGTAAATATGTTTTATTTATTTATTATGGTTTTATTGTATATAAGTTGTTGTTTGTAGGATTTTTGAATAAACAAAATTAACCCCTTTATAATGGACACAGCAGGTGTACAGACCTGGGAACTCAGCACAGGGATGGTGAGAACCCTTCATAATGGACACAGCAGGTGTACAGACCCGGGAACTCAGCACAGGGATGGTGGGAGCCCCTAATAATGGGCACAGCAGGTGTACAGACTGAGGAACTCAGCACAGGAATGGTGGGAACCCCTCATAATGGGCACAGTAGGTGTACAGACCTGGGAACTCAGCACAGGGATGGTGGGAACCCTACATAATGGGCACAGCAGGTTTGCAGACATGGAAACTTAGTGCACTTGTCCTCAACACCATTCCTTACACCTGTCCCTACACAATTATGTGCTGTTGTCTTTAACCCAGCCATCACCATTCCTTTCACTTGTCCTCAACACTATTCATTATCTTTGTTTTCAAAATCAAGCCCCAACATAATTTGCTGGTCATTCGCTGGGATGTCCAGGTCTGAATTAAAGACAAAACTAGCATCCTCTTCACCTATAATCACCTGACATTTCTAAATATCATCAGGAAATATGACTGATACAGCAGATAGGCATTTATTGGGGAAGTTACCTTCAGAATTTTGCTAATGCAGCTTTTCTGGAACTTCTGTTCAACCTCTGAGTATTCAGGACTTCCACATGGGATATCCACTTCTATCACATGAGTATTATCCATTGGTTTCCAGCACAGTGGTACCCGGAGATAATCCTTTTCTGAAAAATAAAATTTTATTAGGAACCTCCAGGCAAATCCCAGAGAATTGGATGTCATTGCCCAATCTAAATTGAAGTATCTACATTGTAGATATTATTGGTGGCACCAAATATGAAAAAAAATAATGAAACTCCATCCCATTCTCGGGTCTCTGAGCTGTTTGGAATCTACAGGGAACAACATATGTTCACAGTAAACTGGAATGACAGATTTTACCCAATCTCATCTTTTTTTTACATTTTTAAGTCCCACCTAACAGCTATTTGTCTTCTCTTTTACCCTTAAAATTTTAAATTGCTAAAGCAGTTGAAAACCCTCAAATTTTCCCTACTGGCCTCGGGTAATATACAGAGATGAAACAAATCCTCCTACATCAATTGTACCTGTTTACCTGCAGCCGTCTTTCCCCTACAGCCATTCAAAGTGCAGATTTTACACAGCATCTCTCAGCTCTCAAAAAGCAGGGGGCAGGGGGCTGAAGTTACATCAGTAAGGAGAGCTCTGAGAGTTGATTGGAGGGAAGGGACACACCCCCCTTCACACAGCAAGCAGGAACAGAGCTGAGGCTGCCAATCAGCTGGAGCTCCCTCCCCTGTCACCATTTTTCTCATAGTGTCAGGAAAACCCATCAGAAAAGACGGAAGGAAGCAGCGGACGTAAATGACACTTACTGCTCTCGATTGAGACAAGTTCAAAAAAATAATAAAAGAGTGTGGGACTTTAAATGAGGCAGGTTCAAACATAACATATACAGAGTAATAATAGGTTTCTCTTTCTTCAGCACGCTCCCAGTGTTCGCTCATCTACTTTTCCACAATTCTCACTGGTTCTCCTTACATCCCAGCCTCATTTCTATTTTGCACATTATCCAGTAGGTATACTCTCACCTACGCTCT
Organism: Lithobates clamitans; assembly: GCA_037952925.1. NCBI lineage: Eukaryota > Metazoa > Chordata > Amphibia > Anura > Ranidae > Lithobates > Lithobates clamitans. The sequence continues at coordinate 706,039 of JBBGZY010001245.1, read as the reverse complement.
ATCTTGCACTTCTTTGGCACTTTCTTTCACCACTTTTTCTCCATGTATCCCTATTTTCTCTGTGCTTGACAGTGCTGCCGGGTGTAAAATATACAATACTCTTAATTATCTTACAGATTTACTTGCCACTATTGGCATAATACCCAATATACTACATTTGTTCCCTGGTTGGGGACAATTGGGTGTGGGCTTGCTTATGGGCGGACTCCTATACCTCAGCTCCCGGGGAGGCTTGATATGGTGACTCCTGCACACCAGGATTATTGGAAGCTCAGTGTTCCAATGGGATGTAAGTTTGTGGACCTGACCATCTTTTCGCTCTATATATATACCTTTTTACATATAATACTTTCCATATCATGGGCCTCATTTCTTGATTTAGAACATTTTCAGATATTTAATATTTGCTCCTGATGAGACGGCTTACTGACGAAACGCGTCAAGCTTTTGAGGATGCTACCCCTCATATTCCCATCAAGATTTTTATGAATTTTACTGTACACTACAAGTCATACTCATGAATTATGTATTATTGTCCCCCAGTTATGGCAATCATGTTTTATACTCTGTTTATATGTATGCTATGTACTTCCCAAGATGTCTGCATATGCACTGAGCAACTATTTGTTATATATAACGTTACGCAACTTGATACTCATGTACATTATAAACTTTCATTTTTACTCTCTAATTTGTGTTTGAACCTGCCTCATTTAAAGTCCCACACTCTTTTATTATTTTTTGAATTTAGATTAAGGATGGAGGCGCACTACCCCCCCCTTTCCTTGTGCGGTTCATTTAAAGTCCCAGTATATGGAGATATACATCCCCCCCCTTTGCTGTAGATTGAGACAAGTACACACTATAGAGGGATACGCTTTGTTCATATTTCACATCTGAGGTTTACAACCACTTTAGGGACTTTCCTAGAGGATTACAGGGAATTGTTACAATATAGCAAGAATGTGTAATATTACCATTTTTGATGACACGTTGGATCCGGATTTGGTTTCCCTGCCCGTCTGTGGCAGTTTCCTTATGTAAGCTGACTGTGATTCCTTGGCTCTGGATGGTGATTTGGCTTTTGTTTCCATTTTTTGCCTCCTCCAGCTTCAGGTTTGTTATCTTATTGAAGGGAACCATATTGTCCTTAAGTTCGTATCTCCATTCCACCACCTTACTTAGGAGCTCAGCTCTGCTTTCTCTTTCTTTCCCAGCTGCCCGCTTTCTGAATTCTCTTTCCTTCTCAGCTGCCCGCTCTCTTTCTTTCTCAGCTGCCTCCTCTCTGATTTTTCTTTCTTTCTCAGCTGCCCGCTCTCTGAATTCTCGTTCTTTCTCAGCTGCCCGCTCTCTTTCTTCCTCAGCTGCCCGCTTTCTGAATTCTCTTTCTCTCTCAGCTGCCCGCTCTCTTTCTTCCTCAGCTGCCCGCTCTCTGATTTCTTTTTCTTTCTCAGCTGCCCGCTCTCTGCTTTTATTTTCTTTGATGCGGTTTAGAATAACGGTAATTTCCTCGGATACAGACATGACATCTTGGGTGAGGCCCACAATCCGGATGGAGGGGTCAGGTGGTTTGTAAGTGACTGAGACCTGGAATGTTTTCTGGAGGTCGCATATTTTCTGCACCTCAGCTTCTTCTATTTCAACCACACATTCTTCAGTGATCACATTCTCTGTCTGTGCAGATTTTATAAACTCTTGCAGCCATGTCTTGGTTTTGTTTTGATTCTCCTTTTCATTGGCGCACAGGCTGAACATCACAGGCTCAATGCCATTTACCATATGAAAGGAGCTCAACTTCGCAACTGGCTTCTCTACTTCTTGTTCCACCGGCTTCTTTACTTCCATTCCACTTTCTACAACAAGAAGGGGAGGAATCTTCACGTCACTAATTGGTCTATAAAATAAATATCTATCAAGTGAATAAAAAAATTGTAAATGTTGTTTAGACAAAATTTGGGCAACAGTTACAGAGCTAAGTGAAAACTCCAAGTTTTGTTTTTAATTAAACTTTCACTGACTGTAAAGAACATCCTTTGTGGGTCTAAGACAGACACTTCATACAAGACACATAATCTTCTTTGCCTATTTTAGTCTGGTAGAAGAATATACAATGCAGACCTTATGGCCAACAATTTAGGGGCACCTAGCCATCACATCTATATAAGCTTGTTTGGAAATTCTACTCAAGAACCATGGCATCAATGTTGAGTTGTCCCCCCCCCCCCCCTTTGCAGCTATAACAGCAAGACTTCCCACAAGATTTTGGAGGGTGTTTGTGTGAATCTGTGCCCATTTGTGAGGTCAGGTACTGATGTTGGATAAAAAGGTAAAAATAACTGTAAGCGCAAATACAGTGCACGCAGAGTAGTCACAACTATTGTGTCATTAGCCCATAGGAAAATCAGATAGTTCAAAGGTTAAAAGTAAAATAATGCCAAGGCAACGGCGGCTGCTGTCCTCAGAGAGCTGGCTCTGTGTATAGGGAGACAAAAGGGAGAACACAGGAAGTGCCACCTAAGTGCAGTATTAAAAGCAACTTTAATGGCAAGGTATAAAAACACAAGTGTGTTTTTATACCCTGCCATTAAAGCTGCTTTAAATATTGCACTTAGGTGGCGCTTCCTGTGTTCTCCCTTTTGTCTCCCTATACACAGAGCCAGCTCTCTGAGCACAGCAACCGCCGTTGCCTTGGCATTATTTTACTGATGTTGGATAAGAAGACCTTGCTCACAATTGGAATTCCAATTCATTCCAATGGTGCTCAGTAGGGATGTGGTCAGGGCTCTGTGCAGGACACTCAAGTTCCTCCACACAAAACTGGTCACACCATGTCTTTATGGAGTTAGATTTGTACTCAGGGGCACAGTCATGATGGAACAGAAAAGGGCCCTCAAGAAGCTACTACCATCGGGTTGGAAGAACACACGTCTACAATATCTTCACTATTCACTGGAGACTGCTAAACTCAGACATTAAGAAGGAACTCACATATCTTTGGCCATATACAACAAAAAAGGTGGTAATTTGTGCCACAGAGACCTTCGTCCAGACACATTGTAGAGCTGTGTAATTATTGAGCTCCTTTCATCGGCTGTGTACAGGAGAAGATGAAGAGTGTGGCCTTCACATGTCAGATATATAATAAGCACCAATTTATATTGGGTGCCCATGTTTTTTTATACTGTTTGTGTTTGTAAATGCTGAAAGTGTTATTTTTTCTTCCATATCTGCCAAGTTCTTCTGATACTTCAGGGAACATTTCTGTCATGTGTTCAGTTTAGAGGCTATATCTTGCTTGTAGTGCATTGTGGGTGTATTATCTTAACTCAACTCACCGGTCTGCCCAGGGTAGACGGGTTCGGGTTGGGGCGGAGCAGTCTCATATCTCTTCTTCATACTCTCATGGAAATCTTTCAGTACAGTTTCCTGGAATAGAACCACTTTCACGGTCTTAAGAGAGCTGACCGGCTTTGACTTGGTGAAATCCACTACGGCATCAAGCAGTGAATCAGCTGCTTCTGAGGCCTTTATTCTGGCTGCACCTGCATCGAATAAACATTCAAGTACTTTTAGTAAATAGAACAGTCTTGTTTCGCTACAGAGCAATATAAGTCAAGTATATCTTTACTACAGGTCAATAAATTACAATTGGTCATTTTACAAGGCTTGAATCCCATTCCATAGGAAAGCAGAGAAACGGGAGGCTGATATGCTCCTCTTTCTTTATATCCTTTATACTATGCTTTAATGATAGAAGAACTATGCCTGTTCTGTTCCTAGTGGGACAAAGTGCATTCAGTACTTTGTCCCATGGTGCTGAGTTGGCTGGGCATTCCCCTACCCCTTCTCCCTTCTGGGCCATCCTACAATATAGGTAGGGAGGGGATGGCCACGTCAGACACTTGTCTCGGCTCCAAGCACTTTCCCAAAACACGTGGCTGCACAGGGAAAAGTATCTAAAGTGTCTGTCTCCTCCCTAGCTATATTGTAGGATGGGCCCCCCGAAGGGAGAAGGAGGATGCCCAGCTGACCTCATAGCTAGGCTTATTAAGCACTTTGTGCCATGGGGAACAGAACAGGCAAAAGTCTTCAATCATTAAATCATAGTGCAAAGGACTTAGAGCATAAGGCAAGGGGCTATTCAACAGTTTTGTCTATGGTCTTCTTGCAACTGATTTTTTTTCCCATTACTGACTTACCATGCCTTGTTTTGCAATAATAAAGTCTACTAAAAAAGGAAATAAGTGTGTGCTTCATTGATGACAATGGCTGTGTGGATCATGGATTGTCCTCACAAAAGTAGGATGTCTTACACTGATCAAGAAGCCACAGTCACTACAAAGGACGCATGGTATGGTTCAAGATTCATTACAGACACTTACAGACATTCGTTACATACACTTACCATACTTATGCATACAACCTGCATGTTAAAAAAATAATGAGAGAAGCAGGGCTGGAGGAAAATGATAAGAGGCCTAAAATTGGTGGAAGAAACTTCAACAATCTTAAAATCAATATTTGATTTTCTGATGACACAATGCTCATAGCTGAAGATGTTGAGGACCTCAAGGGCCTCAAAGAGAAAACCATCAAGTGAAAATTTAGGACTTCATCAAGAAAACTGAGGTTATGGCAATTGGAAAGAAATCTAACTACAGAATGGATGGTAAGTACACAGAAGTAGAAGACAGCTTCCGTGTCCATGGATCAACTATATACAATGAAGGATCCAGCAGTCAAGAAATCTGATACAGACTGGAACTTGGAAGTGCAAGAGTGAAAGACCTAGAAACGATCTTTAAAAGTACTGATGTTTCTATAAGTGCAAAGATCAGAATTGTCCAGGCTATGGTATTTTCTGTCACTTTCTATGGATGCCAAAGCTGGACAATGAGGAAACAAGACTGAAAAGCACTGATGTCTTACAACTTTGATGTTGTCAAAGAATTCTAAAAATGTCATACTGGATTTCGAGGAGCAAGTTAGCGAAAAATCAGATTTTGTTTACCAGTTCCTAAAGCGGGGAAAGCCACCGAGGTGGCCTGATGTTTCTCACACTCCTGCAGGGCATCCAGGACAAGTCTCTTGATGGTTGCTGGCTGGTTCGCGCCGGCCACATGGAGAATCCATTTACAATGTCTGAGGTTTCCAGCTAGAGTGATGACATGTCCCTTGTTAGGCTGGGCACCTGGGAAAAAAGAAAGATGAAGGGTAAATGGTATGGTTACTATGCACCCAGTGGGCTACCATCTGTCATGGAAACCAATCCCCACCTTATAGCCATGCACACACAAGTCTGTTGTGGTCTATCAGTGCATTATCTACTTGTCTGAAAACATTTATGGCATTTAAAAAACAAAGACAATGATGGCAAAAGTAACATTTACCAAGTTTTCTGGCAGACTCTTCAACCTCTGTTCCAGCAGCTTCAAGAATGGCCTTTGAAAGACCTAGGAATAGAAATATTAAAAGCAGCCTAAACTCAGCAGCAGACCACATATACTTTCTGCAATATTGCATTTCTAAAGCTAGCAGACATATTGACACCTCTTGGTTCTCAGGGATTTACCTGCACGCAGGGTAAAACTGCTGTTGGAAGAGTTGACAATAATTTCTGCTTCCTCTTTGGTTATATCTCCAGTTTTCACCTGATAAGTGACAGATCCAACTGTCATTTCATGAACACCTGGTGATGGGGTTGTCACCGCCCCAAAGAAAGCTGCAAAATAAAAATACAAATGATGGTATTAAAAGACAGTAAGCCCAGGAACAAAAATAGAATATATTGCAGGTTACCAATTCTAAGATGTGGTGGCTGCATTCGTTTTTCTTTTTTTAAGACTAAGAACATTTTCAGATAGTACAAAAATATACCTTTTGATCCTGCCAGAAATGTAGTATCCTTGTTACACTCTGTGGACTGAACTGGAACCACAAACAACTGAGAGAAGGACTGTCCAGCTGAATAAGGAGTTTATTGGAGGCTGTGTGGTGTCACAGAGGTACACAGGATATGCTAAAAGTCACAAAATTACATAGTGTGTACAGTACTTGGGTTCACTTGCAGACAAAGAGACACACAGGGGTGCACCTGGAGTCACTAGATGGCACAGGGTGCACTAAGCTACACTTGGAGACATGGGAGAGCTAGGATGCATTGGAGTTACTAGATGATATATTGATTCACAGGAGGCAAACAGGGTTGCACATAGAGTCACTAGATGACACTGGGGTTCATTTGGAAACATGTTCTAAGGTGCATTGGAGTTACGAGATGGTACAGAACTCTCTGGGGTGCACTTGGAGGCATGGAGGCACTCATGGTTCACTGAAGTTACTAGGGGACTCAGGATGCTCTGGAGTACACTTGGAATCTCAGGGGGCACACAGGGGTGCACTTGGAGTCACTAGATAACACAGGGAGCACCAGGATGCTCTAGGGGACACTAGAGATATGTTGCCTACAAGGCGCACCAAAGACACTGAAGAACACTAGAGACACTTGAGCCCTCAGGCACATTCAAGACACTAAAACACACTAGAGACACTGAAGCCCTAAGGTACACTGGAGACACACAGGCACATTAGAGACACTTGGCACCTCAGACACACTAAAGACACTGATATACATTCGATTTAATTTGATATGGGATTTGTACTGCGCCGAATGCGCTCCGTTAGGAGCGCATTTAGGCACACAAAGACCCTAAAATCAAGAGAGATTTCCAAAAGAACGCTAAAAAAAGGAGCCTAGGGTGCCCACTATGAAAGAGGTAGAGTAAAAACAGAGAAGAACCGGGGGGGGGGGACTAACCCTCCAGATGGGGGAGGAAAAATGAGCATACAAAAATCCATGAGACACACTCAAGCCTTCAGGCACAGTGGAGACACTGAGGCTTATTAGAGACACTTGAGCCCTCAAGCTCACTGGAGGCAATGGGGCACACTAGAGACACTCAAACCCTCAAGCATACTGGAGACATTGAGGCACACTAGAAACATTCAAACCCTCAGGCACACTGGAGACACAAAGGCACACTAAAGACACTCCATCCCTCAGACACACTGGAGATACTGGAGCACACAAGCGACACTTGAGCCCTTAGGCCCACTAGAGACACTTGAGCCCTATAAGCACACTGGAGACATTGAGCCACATTAGAAACACTTGATACCTCAGGCACACTGGAGACACTAAGGTAGGCTAGAGACACTCAAGCTCTCAGGTACTCTGGAGACACTGAGGCACACTAGACGCACTCAATCCCTCAGGCACACTGGAGACATTGAGGAGCACTAGAGACACTCAAGTAAGCAGGCACACTGAAGACATTAAGCTACCCTAGACACACTCAAGCCCTCGGGGACACTAGAGAAACTGAGGCACACAAGAGACACTTGAGTCCTCAGGCACAATGGAGACACTGAGGCACATTAGAAATACTGGAACCCTCAGGCACACTAGAGGCACTAAGAAGGCTTTTTGGAGACACTCCAACCCTCAGGCACACTGGAGGCACTAAGTTACACTAGAGACACTCAAACCATTAGGCACACTGGAGACACTAAGGTACACTGGAGACACTAAGGTAGTTACACTAGAGACACTGAGGCACACAAGAGACACTCAATTCCTCAAACACACTGGAGACACTGAGGCATGTTAGAGACACTCAAATCCTCAGGCACACTGGAGACACTAAGGCATGTTACAGACACTCAAGTCCTCAGGCACACTGGAGACACTGAGGCACATTAGAGACACTAAGGTAGTTACACTAGAGACACTGAGGCACACAAGAGACACTCAATTCCTCAAACACACTGGAGACACTGAGGCATGTTATAGACACTCAAATCCTCAGGCACACTGGAGACACTAAGGCATGTTACAGACACTCAAGTCCTCAGGCACACTGGAGACACTGAGGCACATTAGAGACACTAAGGTAGTTACACTAGAGACACTGAGGCACACAAGAGACACTCAATTCCTCAAACACACTGGAGACACTGAGGCATGTTATAGACACTCAAGTCCCCTGGGACACTGGAAACACTAATGCCGTGTACACACGGTCGAACTTTTCAGCTACAAAAGTCTGACAGCCTGTCCGAAAGACTTTCGACAGACTTTCGACGGACTTTTGGCGGACTTTTAACGGACTTTCTAATGACCGGACTTGCCTACACACGATCACACCAAAGTCCGATGGATTTGTACGTGATGACGTACACCAGACTAAAATAAGGAAGTTGATAGCCAGTAGCCAATAGCTGCCCTAGCGTCGGTTTTTGTCCGTCGGACTAGCATACAGACGAGCGGATTTCTGGGTCCGGAGGAGTTACAACGTACAGATTTGAAGCATGTTCCAAATCTAAAGTCCATCAGATTTGCGACTGGAAAAGTCTGCTGAAGGTCCAGTGAAGCCCACAGACGATCGGATTGTTCGCAGGATTTGGTCCGTCGGCGTCCGTCAGACCAGTCCGGTCGAAAAGTCCGACCGTGTGTACGCCCCATAAGACACACTGAGACATTATCTGTCTCAGGCACATTGAAGACACTGAGGCAAAATAGAGGCACTCAAGCCCTCATGCACACTGAAGACACTGAAGCATGTTGGAGACACTTAAGCCCTATAGCACACTGGAAACATTGAGGCACATTAGAGACCCTCGAGCCCTCAGGCAGACTGGTGAGAATGAGGTACACTAGAGATACTCGAGCCCTCAGGCACACTGAACACACTGAGGCCCATTAGAGATATTTGAGCCCTTAAGCACACTGGAGACATTGAGGCTTATTAGAGACACTCAAGCCCTCAGGCGCACTGGAGATACTGAGAAATATTAGAGGCATTCGAGCCCTCAAGCACACTGAAGGCGCATTAGAAACAATTGAGTTGTGAGGCACACTGGAGATACTGAGGCACACTAGAAACATTTAAACCCTCAGGTACACTGGAGACACAGAGACACTTTAGAAACACTCAAGCCCTCAAGCACACTGGAAACACTGAGGCACACTAGAGACATTTGAGTCCTTAGTTACATTGGAGGCTCATTAGAATCACTTGAGTTCTGAGGCACACTGGAGACACTGAGGCAGATTAGAGACACTCCAGCCCTCAGGCACTATGAAGACACTTAGGTGCACTAGAGACATTTGAGCCCTCAGGTACACTGGAGACACTGAGGCACATTAGACACATTCGAGCCCTCAGGCACACTGAAGACACTGAGATAGAGACACGCGAGCCCTAAAGTACACTGGAAACATTGAGGCACACTATAGACACTCAAGCCCTCAGGCGCACTGCAGACACTAAGGCTCAGGCAGAATCGATATACTGTGGTAAACTAGAGACACTGGAGCCTTCAGGCACTCTGAAGACACTGAGGCTCATTAGAGACATTCGCATAGTTCTCTACTGTCCATGGTTTCGTGTAGAGATTGGCCAAACACCCCCTGTTCGGTTTGCAGCAGAACAACTGAACAGAGGAAAAGTGCTAACCTGAACAGCGAACCCCATTGAAGTCTATAGGACCTGAACAGGAACAATCAAAAGCACCCATTTTAAAGGCTTATATGCAAGTAATTGGCCATAAAAGTGGGGTATAGTGGTCTGAGTACTGTTCTGGGGGAAATGTATCAATGCAAAACATTTTTTTAAAACAATTTTTTTTCTGTAGTAGTGATTTTAATGATGTTTAAAGTGCAACAATAAAAATGAAAATATAGTGCCTGGGGGTTTTCCTTAGTCTGCCTGTACAGTGTTGCATCCGCTGTAGCTTGCATAGAACATGGTTCACTGACTGTAGAGGACATCCTTTGTAGGTCTAAGATAGACATTCCACACAAGACACATCATCTTCTCTGCCATTTTAGTCTTGTAGAAAAATATTCAATGCAGACCTACAAACACCATATGGCCAATAGCTTATAGGCATCCCATCACATCTATATGAGCTTGTTAGAAATTCTATTCAAGAATCATGGCCATCAATGTTGTTTCCCCTTTTGCAGCTATAACAGCAAGACTGCCTACAAGATTTTGGGGGTGTCTGTGGGAATTTGTGCCCATTTGTGAGGTCAGTTACTGATTTTGGGTGAGAAGACCTGGCTCACAATCGGAGTTCCAATTCATCCCCATGGTGCTCCATAGGGATGAGGTCAGGGCTCTATGCAGGACAATCAAGTTCCTCCACACCAAACTGGTCAAACCATGTCTTTGTGGAGCTAGCTTTATACTCAGGGGCACAGTCATGGTGGAACAGAAAAGGCTCATCAAGAAGCTGCTACCACTGGGTTGGAAGAACGCTATTGTCTACAATGTCTTTACCATTCATTGTAGACTGTTAAACTTAGACATTTAGAAGGAACTCACATACCTATGGCCATATACAACAAAAAAGATGGTAATTTTTGACACAGAGACCTTCATCCACACACATTTTAGAGCTGTGCAATTATTGAGCTCTTTTCGGCTGTTGTACATGGAGAAGATGAAGAGTGTAGTCTTCTCATGTCAGATAAATAATAAGCACGCACTTATATTGGGTGCCCTTGGTTTATTATACTGTTTGTGTGTGTAAATGCTAAAAGTGATATTTTTTCCCTCTCTGACAAGTTCTTCTGATACTTCAGGGAAAATGTATGTCATGTGTTCAGGTAAGAGGCTATTCCCTGCTTGTAGTGCATTGTGGGTGTATTGACTTAACTCAACTTACCGGTCTGCCCATGGTAGAGGGGTTCGGATTGGGGTGGAGCGGTCTCATCTCGTGCCTTCATACTCTCACAGAAATCATTCAGCATAGTTTGCTGGAGTAGAACCACTTTCACAGTCTTAAGTGAGCTGGCTAGCTTTGACTTGGTGAAATCCACTACGGCATCAAGAACTGAATCAGCTGCTGCCGAGGCCTTTATTCCAGCTGCACCTGCATCAAATAAACATTCAAGTACATTTAGTAAATAGAACAGTCTTGCTTCGCTACAGAGCAATAGTCGAGAATATCATTATATTACAGGTCATTGCATTACAATTGGTCACTGTACAAGTCTCCAAGCACATTCCATAGGAAAGCAGAGAAATGGGACTCCGATATGCACCCTCTCTCTTTAATACTTTGCACTATGCTTTAATCTTGGAAGAACTATTTCTGTGCTGTTCCTCATGAAACAAAGTGCATTTAATACTTTGTCCCACAATACTGAGTGCTTCCTAAGCCTAGCTTTGAAGTTGGTTGTGCATTCCCATTCTCCCTTCAGGGCCATCCTACAATATAGCTAGGGAGGAGATGGTCACTTCAGACACTTGTCTTGGCTCCAAACACTTTCCCCAAAAAAGCGGTGGCAGAAACTTCAACAATCTTTGATTTTCCGATGACACAATGCTCATAGCTGAAGATGTTGAGGACCTCAAGGGCTTCAAAGAGAAAACCAACAAGTGAAAATTTAGGACTTCATCAAGAAAACTGAAGTTATGGTAATTGAAGAGACATCTAACTATGGAATGGATGGTAAGGAAGGATACAGAAGTAGAAGACAGCCTCTGTGTCCATGGATTAACTATACACACTGAAGGATCCAGCAGTCACAAAATTTGACACAGACTTGATCTTGGAAGTGCAAAAGTGAAAGACCTAGAAACAATCTTCAAAAGAAGTAAGTACAAGTGGAAAGATTAGAATTGTCCAGGCTATAGTATTTTCTGTCACTCTTTATGGACACCAAAGCTGGACAATGAAGAAACATGACAGAAAAAAACTGACGTCTTCCAAATTTGATGTCAAAGAATTCTAAAAATATCATATTGGATTCCAAGGAGCAAGTCAGTGAAAAATCATATTTTGTTTACCAGTTCCTAAAGCGGGGAAAGCCACTGAGGTGGCCTGATGCTTTTCACACTCCTGCAAGGCATCCAGGACAAGTCTCTTGATAGTTGCTGGCTGGTTTGCACCGGCCACATGGAGAATCCATTTACAATGTCTGAGGTTTCCAGCCAGAGTGATGACATGTCCCTTGTTAGGCTGGGCACCTGGAAGAAAAAGAAAGATGTAAGGTACATGGTATGGTTACTTGGCAGCAAGTGTGCTACCATCTGATCTGCAACCCAACCCCCACCTTATAGCCATGTACACAAAAGTCTATTGTGGTATATTGGTGCATTATCTACTTGTCTGAAAACATTTTTGGCATTTGAAAAACAAAGCCAGTGATGGCAAAAGTAAAATTTACCAAGTTTTCTGGCAGACTCTTCAACCTCTGTTCCAGCAGCTTCGAGAATAGCCTTTGAAAGACCTAGGAATAGAAATATTGGAAGCAGCGTAAACTTAGCAGCAGACCACTTATACTTTCTTCAATATTGCGTTTCTAAAGCTAGCAGACATATTGACACCTCTTGGTTCTCAGAGATTTACCTGCACGCAGGGTAAAACTGCTGTTGGAAGAATTGACAATAATTTCTGCATCCTCTTTGGTTATATCTCCAATCTTCACCTGATAAGTGACAGATCCAACTGTCATTTCATGAACACCTGGTGATGGGGTTGTCACCGCCCCAAAGAAAGCTGCAAGATAGAAATATAAATGATATTAAGCCCAGGAACAAAAATAGAATATAATGGTTACTAATACTTAGATGTGGTGGCTGCATTTGTTTTCATTTTTTTAAGACTAAGAACATTTCAGAGAGTATAAACATATGGCAGAAATGTAATGTCCTTGTAACATCCTGTGGACTGAACTGGAACCACAAACAACTGAGAGAAGGACTGTCCAACTAAATCAGATGTTTATTGGAGGCTATGTGGTGTCTCGGAGGTGCAGAGGGTATGCTAAAAGTCTGAAAATTGCACATTGTTTACTGGGGTTCACTTGGAGGCAAAGAGACACACAGGGATGCACTTGGAGTCACTAGATGGCACAGGGTTCACTGAGCTACACTTGGAGACATGGGAGAGCTAGGATGCTTTGGAGTTACTAGATTACATTATGATTCACAGGGGGGAAACAGGGGTGCACTTAGAGTCACTAGATAACACAGAGAACACTGGGGGTCATTTGGAAACGTGAGTGGTGGGGTGCATTAAAGTTACTAGATGGTACAGAATTCTCTGGGGTGCACCTGGAGACAAGGAAGAGCTTAGGGTTCACTGGAGTTACTAGAAGACACAGGATGCTCTGGAGTACACTTGGAGTCTCAGTGGACACACAGGGGTGTACTTGGAGTCACTAGATAACACAGGGAACACCAGGATGCAAATCATATATACTGTATGTGAGGGGGCGCTATTTTACAAAATATAATAATATGCTGTAAAAAAGATAAGAATAAAGTGCAAAGATCATATGCTGTAAAACATAATAAAGTGCAAAATTCATAAGCTGTGGAACAAGATAAAGTGCAAAATTCATATGCTACAAAACAATTACAAATAAAGTGCTAAGTGCTAAATTCCTATCAATATAAATAGTGACAATGAATAAAAATCATTTTGAATGCTGTTCATGAAATCTCCTAGATCAACAAAATTGTTCTTCAATGTGGTACGTTGTTAAAAACCATCACCAACGTATTGCTCGTTCAACCGATAGTGCTCAGTTAGAAGTAAACTCACCAGATGGCCATGATCCCTTTAACTAAAAAGAGGGTCAAAAAAGACCTTATATTATGCGATGCCATGGTTCAAAGGAGGAGAGTTATTTAAGATCTCTGAAAGGCGCAAGAAGAACCCAAAGGAGACATATAAACTCAGGCATTTTTGACCCTCTTTTAAGTTAAAGGGGGTCATGGCCATCTGGTGAGTGTACATCTAACTGAGCACTATCGCGTGAATGAGCAACAAGTTGGTGATGGTTTTTAGCAACATACCACATTGAAGAACAATTTTATTGATCTAGGAGATTTCATGAACTGCATTCAAAAGGTCTTTCATTCATTGTCCCTCTTTATATTGATTGAAAGCTAGCACTTAGCACTTTATTCTTAATTGTCTTGTACCATATGAATTTTGCACTTTATCTTTTTCCACAGCTTATGAATTTTGCACTTTATTTTGTTTTACAGCATATTCTTATCCGCTTTACAGCATATGATTAGAATACATAAAATAGTGCCTCCTCATGTATATATAATTTACAGTATAGGTACTTCCTAAACAATAGGGGAGCAGCTTTCCTTGTTGTTTTTTGTTTCTATAGTTGCACTTTATTTACACTTTTTAAAAACATAAAATTTTTTAGTGGTGCGAGGTACCTCTAACACTTAAGCACCAGGATGCACTTGGATACAAAAGACACCACAGAATGTGGTGGAGTCACTAGAATATATAGAATTCTCTGGGGGACGCTAGAGTTATGTGGCCTACAGTGCGCACCAGAGACACTGGAGAACACTAGAGACACTCGAGCCCTCAGGTACACTGGAGACACCAAGGCACATTAGACACACACGGTCCCTCGGGCACACTAAAGACACTGAGATACAATAGATACATCCAAGCCTTCAGACACAATGGAGACACTGAGGCTCATTAGAGACACTTGTGCCCTCAAGCACACTCGAGACAATGTGGCACACTAGAGACACTCAAACCTTCAGGCACACTGGAGACACTGAGGCACACTAAAGACAATTGAGCCCTCAGGAACACTGGAGAAACCAAAGCACACTAAAAGACACTCCAGCCCTTAGGCACACTGGAGATACTGAAGCACACAAGAGACACTTGATCCCTCAGGCACACTAGAGACACAGAGGAACACTAGAGACACTTGAGCAATCAGGCATACTGGACACACTGTGTGAGAGGCATACTAGAGACACTCAAGCTCCCAGGCACTCTGGAGACACTGAGGCACACTAGACACACACAATTCCTCCGGCACACTGGAGACACTAACGAGCACTAGAGACACTCAAGCAATTAGGCACACTGGAAACATTAAGCTGCACTACAGACACTCAAGACCTCAGGCACACTAGAGACACCAAGGCACACAAGGGACACTTGAGTCCTCAGGCACAATTGGAGATAATGAGGAACATTAGAAACACTGGAGCCCTCAGGCACACTGGAGACACTGAGGCATGGTGGAGACACTCGAGCCCTCAGGCACACTGGAGACACTAAGGTACACTAGAGACACTCGAGTCCTCAAGCACACTGGAGACACTTAGGCACACTAGAGCCACTTGAGCTCCCAGATACTCTGAAGACACTGAGGTACACTTCACACAAGCGAGCCACAAGGCACACTGTAGATATTAAGGTGCACTAGACACTCGAGGCCTCAGACATACTAGAGACTCTAAGGCACACAAGAGACACTCAAGTCTCTAGGCACACTGGAGACACTGAGGCACATTAGAAACACTTGAGACCTCAGGTACACTGGAGACACTAAGGTAAACTAGAGACACTCGAGCCTTCAGGCACACTGGAGACACTGAGGCATGTTAGAGACATTTGAGCCTTCAGGCACACTGGAGGCACATTAGAAACAGTTGAGTCCTCAGGCAAACTGGGGACACTGAGGCACATTAGAGACACTTGAGCCCTCAGGCACACTAGAGACACTAAGGTACACTAGAGACACTCGAGCCCTCAGGCACACTGGCGACACTAAGACATGTTAGAGGCACTTGAGCCCTCAGGCAAACTAGAGACATTAAGGCACACTAGAGACACTCAAACCCTCAGGCATGCTGAAGGCACTAACGTACACTACAGATACTCAAGTCCTCAGGCACACTGGAGACATCGAGGCACTAGAGACACTCAAGCCCTCGGGCACACTGGAGACACTAAGGCACACTAGAGACACTCGAGCTCTCAGATACTCTGGAGACACTGAGGCACATTAGACACACTTGAGCCATCAGGCACACTGGAGACATTGAGGTGCACTAGACACTTGAGGAGACACTTAGCTACACTATTGACACTCAATCCCACAGGCACACTGGAGATACTGAGGCACATCCGAGACACTTGAGTCCTCAGGCACACTGGAGACACAAAAGGTACACTAGAGAAACTCAAGACCTCAGACACAAGGGGGACACCGGGGCACATTAAACACACTCAAGCCCCCAGGCACACTGGAGGCACTAATGTACACTAGAAATGCTCAAACCCTCAGACACACTGGAGACACTAAGGTACACTAGAGACACTTGAGTCCTCAAGCACACTGGAAACACTGAGGCACGTTAGAGACATTTAAACCCTCAGGCATGCTGGAGACACTGAGACACATTAGATATACTTGAGTCCTCAGGCACACTGGAGACACTGAGAAGCACTAGAGACACTCAAGCAATCAGGCACACTGGAGACATTAAGCTACACTAGAGACACTCAAGCCCTCAGGCGCACTAGAGACACTGAGACACACAAGGGACACTTGAGTCCTCAGGCACAATGGAGACACTGAGGCACATTAGAAACACTGGAGCCCTCAGGCACACTGGAGACACTGATGCATGTTGGAAACACTCAAGCCCTCAGGCACACTGGAGAAACTAAGGTACACTAGAAACACTTGAGTCCTCAGGCACACTGGAGACACTGAGGTAAATTAGAGACATTCAAGCCCTCAGGCACACTGGTGACCCTGAAGCACGTTGGAGACACTCAAGCCCTCAAGCACACTGGAACATTGAGGCCCATTATAGACATTCAAGACTTCAAGCACACTGAAAACACTGAGGCACATAGAGACACTCGAGCCCTCAGGCAGACTGGAGAGACTGAAGTACACTAGAGATACTCAAGCCATAAGGGACACTGAAGACACTGAGACCCATTAGAGAAATTCAAGCCCTTGGGCACACCAGAGACAGTGAGGCTTATTAGAGACACTCAAGCCCTCAGGCACACTGGAAACACTGAGGTACATTAGAAACAAATGAGTTCTCAGGCACACTGGAGACATCAAGGCACATTAGAAACACTCGCGTCTACAGGCACACTGGAGACACTGAGGCATGTTAGAGACATTCAAGCCCTCAGGCACACTGGTGACACTAGGGATAAGCTTCGTGTTCGAGTCGAACCCATGTTCAACTCGAACATCGGCTGTTCGATCATTCGTCGAATTGCGAACAATATGGGCCGTTCGCGCCAAATTTGTGTGGCGCGTCACGGCTCATAATTCACTGCGGCATCTGCAGCTGATGTTTGGCCAAGCATGCACTATGACCCGCATGCTTGGCCAATCACAGCGCCGTCGGTAGAGAGATCTGTAATTGGCCAAAGCCAGGGTGGCTTTGGCCAATTATGGCTCAGGGGGTTTAGAACACGCCCCACACTATATAAGGCTGCCTGACGGCGGCCCTGTGTACTGTGTTCCGGCGTGCTTAGAGAGAGAGAGAGACAGTGTCATTTCATTTGAGTTAGCTAGATTAGGCAGGACAGTCAGTGAGTTAGCTCCACTTACAGTGTATTGTGTATATATATGCTTCCCAGGCGTTGTATATATATATATACACTGTTTTCAGTTTAGCTAGATCCATTCCTGTTATCATCCTACTGACAGGCAGGCTTGTCTTGTTACAGTATTTACAGCTACCTGAAGAAAATTGCTGGTGTTCTTTTGATCCTATTAGTACCACAGTCAGGCAGCTAGATCATTTACAGTTAGTGTAGTGCGTCCTCCTCACAGAGTTCAGTTAAAGCTACAAGTTAGTTTAGTGTGACCTCTGCACAGTGTTCAGCTAAAACTACAAGTTAGTGTAGTGCACAGTGTTCAGCTAAAGCTACAAGTTAAGGTAGTGCGTCCTCCTCACAGTGTTCAGCTAAAGCTACAAGTTAGTTTAGTGTGACCTCTGCACAGTGTTCAGCTAAAGCTACAAGTTAGGGTAGTGCGTCCTCCTCACAGTGTTCAGCTAAAGCTAAAGTTGGTGTAGTGTGTCCTCCTCACAGTGTTCAGGGAAAACTACAAGTTAGTGTAGAGCGACCTCTGTACAGTGTTCAGCTAAAGCTACAAGTTAGTGTAGTGCGTCCTCCTCACAGTGTTTAGCTAAAACTACAAGTTAGTGTAGTGCGACCTCTGCACAGTGTTCAGCTAAAGCTACAAGTTAGTGTAGTGCGTCCTCCTCACAGTGTTCAGCTAAAGCTACAAGTTGGTGTAGTGTGTCCTCCTCACAGTGTTCAGCTAAAACTACAAGTTAGTGTAGTGCGACCTCTGCACAGTGTTCAGCTAAAGCTACAAGTTAGGGTAGTGCGTCCTCCTCACAGTGTTCAGCTAAAGCTACAAGTTAGTTTAGTGTGACCTCTGCACAGTGTTCAGCTAAAGCTACAAGTTAGGGTAGTGCGTCCTCCTCACAGTGTTCAGCTAAAGCTACAAGTTGGTGTAGTGTGTCCTCCTCACAGTGTTCAGCGAAAACTACAAGTTAGTGTAGAGCGACCTCTGTATAATGTTCAGCTAAAGCTACAAGTTAGTGTAGTGCGTCCTCCTCACAGTGTTCCGCTAAAACTACAAGTTAGTGTAGTGCGACCTCTGCACAGTGTTCAGCTAAAGCTACAAGTTAGTGTAGTGCGTCCTCCTCACAGTGTTCAGCTAAAGCTACAAGTTAGTTTAGTGTGACCTCTGCACAGTGTTCAGCTAAAGCTACAAGTTGGTGTAGTGTGTCCTCCTCACAGTGTTCAGCGAAAACTACAAGTTAGTGTAGAGCGACCTCTGTACAGTGTTCAGCTAAAGCTACAAGTTAGTGTAGTGCCTACAAGTTAGTGTAGTGCGTCCTCCTCACAGTGTTCAGATAAAACTACAAGTTAGTGTAGTGCGACCTCTGCACAGTGTTCAGCTAAAGCTACAAGTTAGTGTAGTGCGTCCTCCTCACAGTGTTCAGCTAAAACTACAAGTTAGTGTAGTGCGACCTCTGCACAGTGTTCAGCTAAAGCTACAAGTTAGTGTAGTGCGTCCTCCTCACAGTGTTCAGCTAAAACTACAAGTTAGTGTAGTGAGACCTCTGCACAGTGTTCAGCTAAAGCTACAAGTTAGTGTAGTGCGTCCTCCTCACAGTTGTTCAGCTAAAGCTACAAGTTAGTTTAGTGTGACCTCTGCACAGTGTTCAGCTAAAGCTACAAGTTAGGGTAGTGCATCCTCCTCACAGTGTTCATCTAAAGCTACAAGTTGGTGTAGTGTGTCCTCCTCACAGTGTTCAGCGAAAACTACAAGTTAGTGTAGGGCGACCTCTGCACAGTGTTCAGCTAAAGCTACAAGTTAGTTTAGTGCGTCCTCCTCACAGTGTTCAGCTAAGACTACAAGTTAGTGTAGTGCGACCTCTGCACAGTGTTCAGCTAAAGCTACAAGTTAGTGTAGTGCGTCCTCCTCACAGTGTTCAGCTAAAACTACAAGTTAGTGTAGTGCGACCTCTGCACAGTGTTCAGCTAAAGCTACAAGTTAGTGTAGTGCGTCCTCCTCACAGTGTTCAGCTAAACCTACAAGTTATTTTTTTGCGAGCTCTGCACAGTGTTCAGCTAAAGCTACCTGTAGAAGGTTGGTGGTGTTTTCCTGATCCTATCACTACCGCAGGCAGCTAAATAAGCTACAAGTTATTTTTTGGCCAGCTCTGCACAGTGTTCACCTAAAGCTACCTGTAGAAGGTTGGTGGTGTTTTCCTGATCCTATCACTACCGCAGGCAGCTAAATAAGCTCCAAGTTATTTATTGGTGAGCTCTGCACAGTGTTCACCTAAAGCTACCTGTAGAAGGTTGGTGGTGTTTTCCTGATCCTATTACTACCGCAGGCAGCTAAATAAGCTACAAGTTAGTGTAGTGCGAGCTCTGCACAGTATTCAGCTAAAGCTACCTGTAGAAGGTTGGTGGTGTTTTCCTGATCCTATCACTACAGGCAGGCAGTTGATTTTGCTAGCTGCAGTATCAGTACATATATATATATATATATATATATATATATATATATATATATATATATATATATATATATATATATATCCCAGCTTAGTGCAGCCACAGGCCATTAGTATGTCTGGAAGGCCAACAAGGTGAGGCAGACAGTCACAAGCCAATAAAAGAGGGCAAGCAGGCTCTGTGTCTAGAGGCAACAGTGCTGGTCGTGGAGACGGTGCATCCTCATCAGCACGTGGCCGTGGGACACGCTTGGCTTTTTTTTCGGCAGCTGGCCCTGTTGAGCCGCAACATGCGGAAGACTTGGTCGAGTGGATGACCAAGCCGTCCTCATCCTCCTCATCCTCTCTCACCCATGCTCAGGGTACTTTGTCTGGCAAAGCAGCGGCCTCTTCCCTTGGCTCAATGTCATCAGTGACTCCTTCCCTAGCCCCAACATGTCCCTCGAACTGTTTGACCACAGTGTTGGGTACATGCTCCAGGAGGATGCCCAGCGTTTGGAAGGCTTTGATGATGATACTGAGCTAGATGAAGGCAGTAACGTGAGCACAGACAGAGGGGGTGCCCAAGAAGGACAGCAATCTGGCAGTCATGCTCCCCCTGCTGCAGCATACTGCCAGGTTTGCTCCAGTGATGAGGAGGGAGGGGATGATGAGGTCACTGACTCAACGTGGTTGCCTGATAGGAGAGAGGAGGAGGAGGAGGAGGCACATCACCAACGAGGCAGGATGCCCTCCAGGGGCCAGCCTAAGGGCAGCACACTGAATGCATCACATCCCAAAGCTCCGCATGTGCAGGGCGCTGCAGTCTCTGCGCATTATTCAAAAAGCTCTTTGGTGTGGGCCTTTTTTGAGATGACTGCATCAGATCGCACCGCTGCTATTTGCAACATATGTCTCAAGCATATCTCGCGTGGCCAAAACATCTCCGGCTTGGGCAGACATATGTTGACCTGCCATGCAGTTCGTTGGAAAGCGTATCTAAAAGACCCACACCAAAGAACAAAGAGGACCTCTCCTTGCTCCTCATCAGCTGAGATCTCCAACCCCACTATACCTTCAGTCCTCTCTGAGACCTGCACTGTGAGGAATGAAGGTGTAGAATTAGGTGTGTCACAGCCAAGTACTTGTGGGCAATCTGCTTTCGGTACACCGACGTCAGATTGTACCAGGCAAATTTCCCTGCCCCAGCTGCTGCACCGCCGCAAGAAGTTCGCTCCCAGCCATCCACATGACCAGCGGTTGAATGCTAGCTTGGCAAAATTGCTAGCACTTCAACTGCTGCCTTTTCATTTGGTAGACTCTGCCCCCTTCCGTGAGTTTGTGGAATGTGCGGTTCCTCAGTGGCAGGTACCCAAACGCCAGTTTTTCTCACGGAAGGCGATTCCGGCTCTCTACCGGCATGTGGAAGGCAATGTCTTGGCCTCGCTGGACAGGGCGGTCAGCGGTAAGGTGCATATTACCGCTGACTCATGGTCCAGCAGGCATGGAGAGGGACGTTACCTAAGTTTCACGGCGCATTGGGTGACTCTGCTGGCAGCTGGGAAGGATGCAGGACAAGGTGCAGTAGTGTTGGAGGTTGTTCCGCCACCACGCCTCCAAAATGCCACTACTAATTATTGTGACACACCTCTCTCCTCCACCCCCTCCTCTTCTTCTTCCTCCGTGGCCTCTTCCTGTGCTTTGTCCTCGGAACCAGCGGTGCTCCGTAGGCGTTCAAGGGGCTACGCAAGTACGCAGGCCAAAAGATGCCATGCGGTGCTTGAGCTGGTGTGCTTGGGGGACAGGAGCCACACTGGGGCAGAGGTTCTGTCAGCTCTGCAGGGGCAGTTTCAGAGGTGGTTGACGCCATGCCAACTTAAGGCAGGAATGGTGGTTTGCGACAATGGCACCAACCTCCTCTCTGCCCTCCGACAGGGACAAATGACCCATGTGCTCTGTTTGGCTCACGTCCTTAACTTGGTGGTGGAGCGGTTCTTGGGCAGGTACCCAAGCTTATAGGATGTCCTGAGGTAGGCCAGAAGAGTCTGTGTGCATTTCCGCCGGTCATATAATGCCAGTGCTCGGCTGGCGGACCTCCAAAAGGAGTTTAACCTGCCCAAGAACCGCCTAATCTGTGACATGCCCACCAGGTGGAACTCAACGTTGGCCATGCTGCAGCGGCTGCACACGCAGCAGAGGACCATCAATGAGTACCTGTGTGACTATGGCACCAGGGCAGGGTCAGGGGAGCTTGGTTTTTTTTCCCCACGCCAGTGGGCCATGATCAGGGATGCATGCACTGTCCTGTCACCATTTGAGGAGGCCACAAGGATAGTGAGCAGTGACAGTGCATGCATCAGTGACACTGTCCACGTTACAAGGGTAAGGTTGCAGGCCTTATCTTGCCGTCGCAGAGGGAGCAGAAGATGAAACATCTTCGGGAGGCCTTGCAGAAAGGTCTGTGCAACGCGTTCCCAGACACTGGGAGGTTACAAACTCCTGTTTCTGGACAACGTGTTGCTGAGGCTTCGGTCAGTCAAAGAAGGAGCGGTGGAGAAGGTGGCCGACTGACCGATGTGTTCAGACAATTTTTTAGTCCGCAGCCCCAAGGTATAATCGGTTCCAGCAACCATCGCCAGCATCTGTTTTACATGCAGGAATACCTAGGGAAAAGATCTGACTTAGACACCTTTCCCACCGAAAATCCTCTGGGTTACTGGGTCTTGAGGATGGATCACTGGCCAGAGCTTGCACAGTATGCAATTGAGCTACTGGCCTGTCCTGCATCCAGCGTTCTTTCGGAACGCTTTCATTCAGTGCTGCTGGAGGCTTTGTAACCGATCACAGGGTGCGTCTGTCCACCGACTCGGTCGATCGACTGACCTTCATAAAAATGAATCAGTCTTGGATCACCACCAGCTGCCAAGCACCTGATGCTGATGTAACCAAATAATTTTTTTGGAAATCTCAGATCCCTTCAAAGACTGCCTATGCTGATGCTGAGTGACTATCCTGAGTAATTATCCTCTTCCTCCTCAATGATCACGCTGATAGCTTGTAAGAACATTTTTGGTTCTGGGCGCCACCACCAGTGTCTAAGGCCCAATTTTTCAGCCCCTGTTTAACAGGGGCGTGTAATTACAATTTTTGATGCAAGACTTTGCAGCAGGGCTCGTTTCTGCGTTCCAACTAGAGTATCTGTGAGGGGTTGCAGTGTTGTGGCACCAGCACCAGTGCCTAAGGCCTAATTTTTCAGCCCCTGTTTAACAGGGGCGTTTAATTACAATTTTTGATGCAATACTTTGCAGCAGGGCTCGTTCCTGCGTTCCAACTAGAGTATCTGTGAGGGGTTGCAGTGTTGTGGCACCAGCACCAGTGCCTAAGGCCCAATTTTTCAGCCCCTGTTTAACAGGGGCATGTAATCACAATTCTTGACCTAATATTTCACAGCAGGGCCCGTTTCTGCGCCCACCAAGAGCGAGTGAGGACTTACAGTGTTGTGGCACGAGCACCACCACCACCAAAGGCCCAATTTTTTAGCCCCTGTTAAACAGGGGCATGTAATTACAATTCTTGATCTAATATATCACAGCAGGGCCCGTTTCTGCGCCCACCAACAGCGAGTGAGGACTTACAGTGTTGTGGCACCAGCACCACCACCACCACCAAAGGCCCAATTTTTCAGCCCCTGTTAAACAGGGGCATGTAATTACAATTCTTGATCTA
Organism: Lithobates clamitans; assembly: GCA_037952925.1. Classification (NCBI taxonomy): domain Eukaryota; kingdom Metazoa; phylum Chordata; class Amphibia; order Anura; family Ranidae; genus Lithobates; species Lithobates clamitans. The sequence continues at coordinate 682,451 of JBBGZY010001245.1, read as the reverse complement.
ATATTTCACAGCAGGGCCCGTTTCTGCACCCACCAAGAGCGAGTGAGGACTTACAATGTTGTGGCACCAGCACCACCACCACCACCAAAGACCCAATTTTTCAGCCCCTGTTAAACAGGGGCATGTAATTACAATTCTTGATCTAATATTTCACAGCAGGGCCCTGTGAGAGTTTACAGTGTTGTGGCCACAACAACACCTAAGGCCCAAATTTCTGCTGAGTATATAGGGCAGGCCCCTACTTTCAAACATCCAACTTGCAAATGACTCCTACTTGCAAACGGAAGGAGACAGCAGGAAGTGAGATGAAATCTACCCCTAGGAAGGGAAATTCTCTCCTGTAAGAGTTAATATGGGAAAAACATTTCTCCTTTCCACTGATGCTTTATCGCCAATCCTTGTTTCACAAAAAAAACCAAATTTTCAAAAAACATTTGTCATTGGGACAAAAAGTGAGGTGAAATCTTCTGAAGAGGAGCACAGACAGCAAAACAAATGTCACAGGGGTGATAACCCTTCCCTATGTTTTCCAAAAAGCTTAAAAAAGTTTTTTTGGCTGGAGCTAAACACGTTAAAAATGTACCAGTTCAAAATTACAAACAGATTCTACTTAACAACAAACCTACAGTCCCTGTCTTGTTTGCACCGCCTGTATACTGCTGTTCAGAGTATATAGGGCCTGGTGGCCCCACACCTTTCCTTTTTTTAATTTAGGTGCGGGGTTCCCCTTAATATCCATACAAGACCCAAAGGGCCTGGTAATGGACTGGGGGGGGTACCCATGCCATTTGTCACTGCTTTTCATCCATATTGCCAGGACCCGACATTACATTAAAGCCGCAAGCAGTTTTAAATGACTTTTTTTCCTTTAAAAAAGACATTTTGTGCAGGGACTTTTCTAAGCACAGGAAACACGCGCCACTTTATAGGCATACTATAGACACCACCCAGGTACGATATTTGAAGGAATATTTCACTTTTTTTGTTTTTACTTTAAGCATCATTAAAATCACTGCTCCCGAAAAAACGGCCGTTTTTACAACTTTTTTTTGCATTGATACATGTCCCTTGGGGCAGGACCCGGGTCCCCAAACCCTTTTTAGGACAATACCATGAAAATTAGCCTTTAAAATAAGCACTTTTGATTTCGAACGTTCGAATCCCATAGACGTCAATGGGGTTCTAACGTTCGTGCGAATTTTCGGTCCATTCGCAGGTTCTGGTGCGAACCGAACCGGGGGGTGTTCGGCTCATCCCTAGGTGACACTAAGATATGTTAGAGGCACTTGAGCCCTCAGGAAAACTAGAGACACTAAGGCACACTAGAGACACTCAAACCCTCAGGCACGCTGGAGACACTAACGTACACTACAGATACTCGAGTCCTCAGGCACACTGGAGACATCGAGGCACACTGGAGACACTGAGGCACGTTAGAGACATTCAAGCCCTCGGGCACACTGACTGGAGACACTAAGGCATGTCAGAGATACTCAAGCCCACAGGCACACTGTAGACACCAAGGCATGTTAGAGATACTCAAGCCCACAGGCACACTGGAGACACTAAGGCATGTTAGAGATACTCAAGCCCACAGGCAAACTGTAGACACTGAGGCATGTTAGAGACATTCAAGCCCTCAGGCACACTGGAGACACTGAGGCACACTAGAGATACTTAAGCCATAAGGGACGCTGAAGACACTGAGACCCATTAGAGACATTCAAGCCACCAGAGACAGTGAGGTTTATTAGAGACACTCAAGCCCTCAGGCACACTGGAAACACTGAGGTACACTAGAAACAAATGAGTTCTCAGGCACACTGGAGACATCAAGGCACATTAGAAACACTCGCGTCTACGGGCACACTGGAGACACTGAGGCACGTTAGAGACATTCAAGCCCTCAAGCACACTGGAGACACTAAGGCTTGTTAGAGATACTCAAGCCCACAGGCACACTGGAGACACTGAGGCACGTTAAAGACATTCAAGCCCTCAGGCACACTGGAGACACTAAGGCATTTTAGAGATACTCAAGCCCACAGGCACACTGGAGACACTGAGGCACGTTAAAGACATTCAAGCCCTCAGGCACACTGGAGACACTAAGGCATGTTAGAGATACTCAAGCCCACAGGCACACTGGAGACACTGAGGCATGTTAGAGACATTCAAGCCCTCAGGCACACTGGAGACACTGAGGCACACTAGAGACATTTGAGACCTCAGGCACACTGGAGGCACATTAGAAACACTTGAGTTCTCAAGCACAGTGGAGAAACTAAAGCACATTACATACACTTAAGCATGCAAACTGGCAACTTCTATCTTCCTGTAGGCAGACATGTGGTGGATGAACACAAGTACAAAGTTCCCAAAGTTAAGGTTACAGCGCGTGATATGGTACACATACCCACAAGGGGAGGCGATTGGAACAAAATGCTATTACAACTTGAACAGAAGTGGATTTTTCATTTACAGGCCACTCTCTCGCCTGGCCTAAATGAATCCTTTTCATACTGCCCCTTCCTAAAGGAATTTTCCTCATGGAAAACAAACTAATATGCCAAGTTCTATACAAAACAATTATTAGAAACCAAAAAGATAGGTTTCTTTTTTTTTTTTTTTTTTTTTACACTAATAGATGTATATAGCCACTCCCACACAACGTTAAACAATCGGTAATAGTGAGTTTTTTGATAGCAAAGAAATTAAGCATGTATCTATTTGAAGCTCTTGTTTTCTTAATAAAAAATCAGTTATATGTAACATACAGAATTGATAAGATATATGTTTTTGTATTCATTTACAAAGGTAATTTGTTTTTATATATATATATATATATATATATATATGTACATACTGTATATGCAACACTACTTTTCCTTTGCCCTTTAATCATTTTTTTTTGGTTTTTTATGTGTCCCCATGCAGGTTATTCACGGTGGCTTCCTGTCTCGGCGATCAGGGTGGGGTCACATTTCTTTTTTGCCTCTTGGCGCGGAAGGGGGAGGGAGGACCGATGGTTGTCACTCCCATCTTTTCTCCAGCAGCAGCTGGGGATCCTTCACCGCGTCAGCGGCGTCCCGTGGCTGACTCCAAATGCCAGTTTTGTCGCGACATCAAGGCATTGGACAGGTTGCCATGGAGTCGGCGGCCCAGACCGGGTCTCTCCCGGAATGCTGAGGTGGCCACACAGCTAGCCTTTGATGATCCCATCATGGCCGGGTAGGCATGCAGAGGGAGAGAGGGAGATGATACATTGGTGTGCCTGCAATCACTCAAATCATACAAACAGGTGATATAGGTCAGAGCAATCAGGAGCTCTCCATTTAGGCCGGGTTCCCAATGGTACGACACGACAGTCTTACCACTTTGGATCCGACTTTGCCTTGCGACTTGAAGTCCGTCATGCGTCCGACTTCAATGAACAGGGATCCGACTTTGATCCCCGACAATACCAGGCACTGTGTCTTGTATGACTCTTTAGGGGGAACTCCACACCAAATTAAAAAAAAAACGGCATGGATCCCCCCTCCAAGAGCATACCAGGCCCTTTGGTCTGGAATGGATTTTAAGGGGAACCCTCCATGCCGAAAAAACTGTGTGGGGTCCCCCCCAAAATACCAGACCCTTTTACAAGCACACAGGCCGGCAGGTCAGGAAATGGGTGGCGACGAGAAAGCACCCCCCCTCCTGAACCGTACCAGGCCGCATGCCCTCAACATGGGGGGTGCTTTGGGGCAGGGGGGGCGTTTTATTTTTGACACTTTTTTTTAGGTGAATGGGTAGGGGTACAATGTGTCCCATACTCATCCACATAGGGTGGGGGGGCTGGGATCTGGGGCCCCTTTATTAAAGGGGGCTTCCAGATTTTGATAAGCCCCCCACCCGCAGACCCTGACAACCAATGTCCAGGGCTGTCAGGAAGAGGCCCTTGTCCTCATCAACATGGGGACAAGGTGCTTTGGGGTGGGGGGCGCAGGGCCCCCTTGCCCCAAAGCACCCACACCCCCCATGTTGAGGGTATGCGGCCTGGTACGGTTCAGGAGGGGGGAGTGCTCGTCCACACCCCCTTTCCTGACCTGCTGGGCTGTGTGCTCAGATAAGGGTCTGGTATGGATTTTGGGGGGAACCCCACGTCATTTTTTCAGCGTAGGGGGTTCCCCTTAGGGCTTGGTATGCTCTTGGAGGGGCAACCCATGCCGTTTTTTCTTTTTATTTGGCGTGGAGTTCCCCTTCCGGATCATCAGAGCACAAGTCGCATGCCAAAGTCAGATCAGTTAAGACAGCGATCCGACTTTGATCTGACTTCAGTGATATTCAATGGGCTGAAGTAGGATCAAAGTCGGACCAAAGTAGTGCAGGGAGCATTTTCAAAGTTGGACTTGTGTCAGACCAGTTAAAGGGGTTGTAAAGGTAAAAATTTTTTCACCTTAATGCATTCTATGCATTAAGGTGAAAAAACTTTTGACAGTACCGCCGCCCCCAGCCCCCCCATTTTACTTACCTGACGCCTCGAATCTTCGCTCCTCGTCCTCGTCAGCTTCATTGCAGCTCAGCCTGGTCGCTGATTGGCTGCAGTGGATGGATTGAAAGCAGCGCAGCCATTGGCTCGCGCTGCTGTCAATCACATCCGATGACGCGGCGCGCCGGGGGGCGGGGCCGAGTGATACAGCGAGCGGCTATAGCCGCCGGCTGTATCACGGGAGCGCGCCCGCAAGCACTCACCACCGTGCGAGGGAGCTCGCATGAAGGTGGTAAATGCTTGCGGGGAGGAGCTGAAACAGCCGCCGAGGGACCCCAGAAGACCAGGTTCGGGGCCACTCTGTGCAGAACGAGCTGCACAGTGAAGGTAAGTATAACATGTTTGTTATTTAAAAAAAAAAAAAAAAAAACACCTTTACAACCCCTTTAAGATAGCTCCCATAGGGAAACATTGATTTTCACACGTCATGCAACATGAGCTCCCAATGTCGGAGCGTTTGTCCTACAAGTGTGAACCCAGCCTAAAACAGAACATTCAGTCCACACTTTATTCTCACGCTGATACATCTCATTGGAAAGCTGCAGGAGAAGATTGAGTGGTGATAGATGGTTCTCAGTAAGTAGTCACTTATTAATTATTTTTCACATACTGTTGCTGTATTGCTTGCTGACATCTAAAGGCTTGAGACAGACAGGGGGGGTGTCCTATGCCTGCATACTTTTATAATAGGTACTCAGCACTCAAGCACACCGAAAACACTAAGGTACACTAGAGACTCTCAAACCCTCAGGCACACGGGACACACTAAGGTACGCTAGAGACACTTGAGCCCTCAGGCAAACTGGTGACGGAGGGACAGTGGAGACACTAAGGTACACTAGAGATACTCAAACCCTCAGGCACACTGGACACACTAAGGTATGCTAGAGACACTTGAGTCCTCAGGCAAACTGGTGACGGAGGGACAGTGGAGACACTAAGGTACACTAGAGATACTCAAACCCTCAGGCACACCGAAGACACTAAGGTACACTATAGACGCAATCTCAAACCCTCAGGTACACTAGAGACACTTGAGCCCTCAGGCAAACTGGTGACAGGGGGGACAGTGGAGACACTAAGGTACACTAGAGATACTCAAACCCTCAGGCACACTGGACACACTAAGGTATGCTAGAGACACTTGAGTCCTCAGGCAAACTGGTGACGGAGGGACAGTGGAGACACTAAGGTACACTAGAGATACTCAAACCCTCAGGCACACCGAAGACACTAAGGTACACTATAGACGCAATCTCAAACCCTCAGGTACACTAGAGACACTTGAGCCCTCAGGCAAACTGGTGACAGGGGGGACAGTACAGTGACACAACACTGGATCCCAAGGAGAGGTATGCAGTATGTTACATTTTTGTTTTGGGGTTTAGATATATTTTAAGCAAAAACACCACATTGTAAAAACATAAATTTGTGCTTGCGGGGCCAAATAAACAAAATAATTTTTATATAATTTTATGGTAAAAAAAATTACTTGATTCTGTCCCAGCTGGTTTTTGGTTGGTGGTCTCGTTGGTAGTAGCTTCAGAGTACTTTGCCAGTTGGCTTGAGAATACCTGTACATAAATAACTCAAGAAAATGTGAATTTTTTCCTAAAGATATGAATGTGTAAGAAAATAATGATAACTACGGGGTAATTGGGTACTATGCAATCATTCCAGGTACTTGAAGATTATCATTTGGACATTACTGGGAAAACAGAAAAAGTGATGAGAAGCACACCTTTTAAAAATGTTAAGTTTAAATAAAGGCAATTTTTTCAGTTTTGGATAGAGCGGGAAAGGTTTGTGTGTGTGTATGCAGGGTCATTAACCCCCTTTCTTTCTGAGGTCTTGCTCCACATTAAGGTGGCTATTCAGCTAAAGAGCAGGCAGCCACTAAACTATTAACTCTCTACCATTTCTAGTTAACTACACCCGGTTTTGGGAACATTACCACCCAGGATGGGAACCTCAAGTCTATATGCTACCTACAGGATGCCTTGTTCTATGGATGAGAGCCTCGCTGTTTAAAACTTGCATTTGCATTTGGGCACTCTAGCCCAAGAACTCAAAACAAACACTTTGAGCCCTTGGTAACCCACTGTCAACTCACTTCATGGTTAATACTATAACCACCCCTACAGGTTAGAGACAACTACTTTTAGGTGCAAAGCATTTAGGGACTGGACGGCAGAGCCAGGTCCCAGTCGCCACCAACACAGCAATACCCTGTCACCTCACTCCCAGTGACATGCCAGCAGGTTGCTACTGGATACAGGGGAACTCATTACACTACCACTGTAACTGCTTGCTGGTACTACTGAAGAGGCCTCTATATCTGTCACCCATGACTTCCCATGCAAGGCCCTTGGGTACTCTGTGCTCCAGAGCCAGTCCCAGGGGAAAGGGGGGGGGGGGGGCAGGTGCTAGTGAAGAGCCCAAGCATAACACCCCTTCACCACCAGAGTAACCATCACCCTTGCTAAATCACCATCCCTTGGCTGGTTGGCTGCCTTAAGCAAATGACACATTACATAGTTGTACCTAGTTTCAGCAATATATCATACACTAGATAGAACCCTACTAGACTCTGTGTAGTGTATACTCTAACCTAAGTCCCCTTAGTTACAAGCCCAGCTCTTTTTGATATGCCATGCATTGCACCATTTAAGAGAGAATCTTCAGACCAGGCATTGAACAGTTAACTTGGAACTTTACTGAAGTAAGTAAGTCAAACATACTGAAATAGTAGGGTATCATACCTGAGTAGCAGCACCTGAGTTCTTAGAGGCTATGAAAGGCAGAGTCCATGATTGGCAAGTGATCCACAGGTGTTAGCAAAAGCCTATAAGAGTTCTTTAAGTGTCCATAAGAGTCCTCAGGTTCCCAGGCCCACAGGGAACCCCATGTTCTCACACCAGATGGGGGCACAGACCGGCAGAGTAACAGCCTACATCTTGGCAGTGGTTTTCAGCAGAGCCCTGTGGGGCACTGGAGAGCCCCTTTTCGGTGGGAAAATCCAGTCAACTCCTCAGATCCACCATACATCTAAATTGTAACAACTTCCCAGGACAAACTGCAGACTTCACTCAGATAACTGAAGAATATGAGTCAGCATAGAACAAAAAACTTTAACCCTTCCGTAGGCACCTGCCTACATGTTGATCACACATACTCACCATCAATTCAAACACATTGTTCACATTACTCAGATTTTTCCTTCTTTCATACTATGTTGGCGATTATCTTATGGCATCTGCATGGCTGCATAGTCTCTTTGTATTATGATACCACCAAGGTGTTATGTTTTTCCTACACATGAACTGGACCTTGCATGGGACATTAATATTTACATAAGTGGGTTGAGCTTTGATTATTGTTGGGTGTATATATGGCATTTTCTGAAAGGAGGCCTCTGCGTTTTAAAAACCTTGGTGTTATCATGTATTTTTGTACTTTATAACAGTTTTTGCTATTAGGATGTCAAGAAAGTATTAAGGTCTCAATTCTGGACAGTTGACACCTTTTTAATGACAACACCGTTGGCTGAGCAGCACCCTACTACAAGGCACCAAAGGTACAGGTGCAGGATGGATTTTTCTAAACTATTTAAACCACACAGGTAGCCTCCATTGCTGCTGTCAGGTTGCTCCTCCATGAGGAGAGTTCAAAGCCGGTTCTAATATATACCTGAGGCATTCGCTTTTTTTTTTTTTTTTAATGACTTTTTTCATAAACAATTAAAATCTCTTGTTTATCTGATTTTTGTCTGGTACTCCTTTTTTTCCTCAGTCATCTTTATCCAATCACCATGGTGTAAAGAATTACCTGTTCCACATAGCTCCCTGTATATCTTTGACCGATGTTGGTCTGCCTGTCCCCTGGCCCAATTTATCAGATTCAAGGAGCTACCAACAATCAGCATGTTGTTCCTCAAGCTCCTCTTCTGGGCTTCCCAATGACCTTAGCCTCCTGCTGGCTCCCCGCTGGCCACTGTTGCCTGCTGCACATCAACCAGACACCTCCATAACCATCGTTATGCTCATTAGTATAAGTATAGGCCCATGTTTATCCCAAGCATGTGTAGGGATCTTGCTGCCCTCTACTGTCTGTAAGTGGCTCTGCTGCTTAATCTTACGAGAGATTGTGTATGCTTATCACTTCCTGTCTGTGTGTGTCTGGGTTAGACAGCCCAGAACAAGGAAGTGGAGAGAAAAAGTGAAGGTCTCAGCCATATGTCCTGTCCAGGCTGCTAAATCCAAGTCAGAAGGGACTATTATGCGAGTATTCCTATGTTCTAATAGTTTAACTGCAGCTGCTTTTCGAACATGTATCTGAATCCTTGTGACAGACAGAGTACCTCTGTCCTTTTGTTATTATCTCACACACACAGTGTCAGATAGCTAGGTCTGTGCTACTGTATGTGTGTGTAGTGGTCACCTTCCAGTATATTAGTGGGCAAACCTATTTATTGCAATAGAGTTTATATACAGCTCCTGATATTTTAGTTAACCCTGTCCCTTCTGGTTTGGGATTCTATAGCTAGTTTTAGCTTAGGGCTCAATAAACAGCATAGGTTGAGCCAGGTTAGACATCCGATGGCCTCTTCTGCTAGCTAGAGGTCCAGTTGCATGACCGATTAGAAACTATTAGGGAGGGACTTTATGCCGGTGAGAAGTTGCATTCCAGGCTGGGTGGACAACAGTTGGAGAATATCCCCATCTTTTCCTCAGGTCTCTCACACAAAGACAAATGCTGCATTGTGATCATCCTCAGGGGCCCCTGCAACTGGACTTTGCTGAAACATTCATCTGTAGATATCTCTATGAATAACTATATATATATATCAGGGTATATGTGCATAGTCCCACTAGGACTCCTATCAGGCTTTGCTGATAATTGTACATTTTTTGTACTTTGGCTGTATGTACTGTTATTAATCTCTTCTTATGTAAAGTTTGTAATATTTCTATACTGGTGTGCATCTACATTATATACTTATTGTTATTGTTATATGTCGGTATCCTGTTTGGGGAGGGTAATTTCTCATAACCTTCCACAAGAGAAGTGTACATATGTTTAAATTTACTTACAGTTGACTGATCTCCAACAGAAGTAGCAAGTCAGTCAAAAGTAAGTTGACTTGCACAAACATCTTTACTTAGGCCTTTACTTTCAATGGAATTTATTAGACCCCTTGGAATTTTCCTTCCTTCACATTCTATGTTTCTATGTTCTGTGTTTCATTATGACAGCTCTGTACCAGCTACTGTTGATAGCAGAAGAATATACACTGAGATAGTCACGTGGGATCATGAAACATCCAGATCCACGCCATCCTAGTAAACAAAATGACGTTCTTTGATATTACCTTGATTGTGTCACCGTCACTAGGGTGAAGGACCAGGTGAACTTCCTGAAGGTTCTGTCTGTTTTTGCTGGAGCTAAACTGGAAGATCTCATCAAACATCACAGAGGCCACCAAATCCTTTGGAAACCTGAGACCCCCAGTTCCGATAGCTGGGAGCGATATTGATTTCCTCTGGTTCTGCTCTGTCATTGTCAAGCAGTTTTTAATGATTCCCCCAAGTATCTGAAACAGAGAAGACCTGAGTGTAAGAAACTTTTATTTGAACAATGAAGACTATCATGGAGAACACAATCAATCTATTGTCTTTTACATCACATTTTATAAAGGACCCACAAAGCACTTGGATCCTGTCCCATCATAGTTTATAATTTCACATTGGTAATTTTTATTGGTACTACACACTGTAGACCCGCAGTTACCTTTTCTGAAGCTCCTTGTCTTTTGTCCCAGGCAGGAGCCACAACATGAAGCACCTCTTGACAGTTAAGATTGCAACCACTGGTGTTAAAGATGGATCCTGGAGATACCTGTGCACCAGAACTGACATTTCTCAGAAGATGCTGTAAATTGGGTCCAGCCCGAGACAGCAAGGCTTCGGATATTAAATTAAGGTTCATATCCAGCGATGATGGTACACTGTTAACAATGACGTCCGTCTGCCATGGGAACCAATCACATAAGTTATCAAATAAAATGTGAAAAGCAACCTTCTACATAACAGATAACAACTACATGCAGTATATCTGAAGCTTGGCAGAAATGTAGATGTTTTACAGATACATGTAGTTATATGGTTAGTGAATTCATGAAAGACTCAGGTCCATCTGGTTCAACCTCTAACAATCTCTGTTGCCCAGAAGAAGGTAACGCAACCCCCCCCCCCCCCAACAACCTCACAACTATGGCTAGCCTTTGATCCCTCGAGACAGTCAGGTCTATTCCCTTTTAAGTTTCAAACACAACATTCTATGGTAGGTCATTCCATATTTTAAAACTTTAATATTGTTTATGATTTGCCTTCCCTGGCTCCCCCCTCTATGCTACGTAGGCAGATCATGGCTGGTGGGAGGCGGGCAGGGTGCTGTACATAGCTTCCTGAAGACATCTCAGCAAGGTTTCATTGACAGCAGCAGGAGCCAATGACTCCCACTGCTATCAATCGGCCCTGTAAGGAAGGGAATAGCAGAGAGGGCCACTGCTCTCAGGCACAACACTTGTAGACAGGTAATGGTTAATGCTGCCCCAGCAGGAAATTAGGGGTGAACTACACTCCCAGGTTTTTGCTTGGGCATCTCTGGTCCTTCATGCTATAAGAGGGATGAGGGCCTGGATCAGAGGGGAAATATTACACGCACTCAGAGAGGGATGTTCTGCCTGGTACCATCGCCAACATCTGAATGACCTGTGTCCTGCTGAAACCGGAGCTGAATGCCAGACATGGACTCAACCAATATTAGACTTTTGCTTGAACAGGTTTGCTGGGGCAGTTACAAGCCTGTAGTTAGGAACTAAGGATGCTAGGGAATGTTTGCACTTTATCTTGGACTGTCGATTTCCGTTGTCATCATGTTAATTAATTTGTCAGTAAAGCTTTTTGAAACTTTTTGTCTGGTCTGAAGTTACTTAAGGGGTGCAATGTAAGTAACCGATATAGTCTGCATTCAGGCCACTAAACACATTAGGGTATGAAGACATCAGTACACTGAGTTAATACAGTGTAAAGATACAGTGGTTACCAAGGGTAACAAAGGTTTAACAAGCAGCCTGCTGTGTGGCAGTTGAGATAGCTTCTTGCAGCGAGGGAGATGTTCTCGGCACTGCTTCAGCCGTGATCCATCTCCCATAGCAACAGGAGCAGATCTGCACCACCCGGGGCACTCATCTTGTACACAGTCTTGGAAGAGAAAGAGTCAAGTCAACTGCATGGGACCCCATACAGTATTGGGAGTGAGGTAGCAGTGATAAGCTGGATAGGTGGAGAGGACATTGGTTTTGTGTGTCCTTCCTAAATGCACAAGTAACTGTGTTGGTGTATATGACATCAAGAGAGTTTACTAGAGTTCATTCATGTTAAGTCTTCTGTCCGAGTTATGAGCGTGGCTCGAATAAAGGTACTTAATGTATATGGCAGTGACCCTAGTGCCTAGTGTAGCCCAGAAGAACCCACCCCGGTGTAGGCCTCTCATGTGACCCTTGCTTGGCACCCAACGAGGAGGGAAATATGGGGGAAGTAATGACCAACCACAGCCACCTACCCTACTTGCTGGATCGAGATCAAGCTCAGGTAAGTATAAGGAGGGCTGGCATCAGCAAGTGAGCATAAATTCAAAATTCTAAAACTACCACTGGATATTCTCCCCGATGGGGCATGTATTCAGGTTCCCTCCATACCTCCTGAGACCCAGTCTAAATGGACAGTATGGCAATTTGCTGACTCAACTTTTGACATCTATGTTCTTTTGTTATCCTCAAAAATATCAATAAAAATATTAAGCACAAAAGAAAGGAGTGGAAGACTCAAGGGAATTGTCAACTCACCAAGAAGATTCAGAAGTAGAAACCAATTTAGCTTGTCATTACAGACTTTGTTTATTTCTGGGTGCTTTTTATGCGGCCTTTACCATGGCAGCCTCCTCTGGACTTGCTTACCCAGTGGATGAAATGGAGGTTGACTTTTCAGGTTTTCCCCTCACCTCCTTTTCTGTCCCTCTCCTCTTTAAAGCTCACCACATTTGTCTTTTTTCCAAAGTTCCTCTGTTGATTGCTGTGATTTTTTCAGCCTCTGGGACCAGTGTCACCCTTGTTTGATGATTTTTCTGCCTGCCTACCCCACTTTCTCTGCCCTTGAAAGCTATCACTATTCTGTGTGACTTCGACATTTTGTTAATGCCAACACCCTGGCTACATCCCAACTTGTAAGCAAGGGTTAGCACCCCTTTTAGTGAGGCCATCCCCTGGGTGTAGTGGATGGAAGGCATATGTGCCCTTTTATAAGCTGGTATGTGTGTGGAATCTTTGGAAGAAGGCTGATGGGAACAGGCTACCCCTGATGTAAGTCTGCAGGCTGGAAAGGAGAGGGCCCTTAGGGGTTAGGCTGTAAGGGACTCTGGACAAGAACCCACTGCAAGGGTACACACAGGAAGGAGAGTGAGGGCAATGGCTGGATATGTATGCCCAAAGCTGAGTGAACTGATCTTTTGAAAACATTAAAAGGCAACTGGTGTGGACATTCATATATTCTGAAGTGGGCTTCAGGCAAGGAAAATGTGAGTAACAAGATGACGGAGTTCCTTCACTTTGCAGGTGTGTCCAACCATTGGAGCTGCCACCTCATTGATAGCAACCCTCTCAACCCATTTCAGTGTGGATTTAGCCTACAACACTTGACAGAACCCACCTTCCTAAAATACCTACTAACTGTTAAAAACCAATGGGTACTACTCCATACTCATACTACTAAAAAGTTTTTGCTGTCTTTGATACAGTTGACCGCCTGCTCTTCCTTTAAAAAAATTCTGCAATGTTGGCCTCCAAGTCTCTGCTCTTTTCTGGGCTCCCTTCTACCTATCTTAGAGCACTTTTAGTGTCACTTACAACCCTACCTCTTGCTCTCTTCTTTCTCTTACTGTAGGGGTTCCCCAAGGCTCTATCCTTAAACCCCTCTGACTCTCTATCTTCACCTCCTCCCTGGGTCATTTAATAGTCTCCCACAGCTTTCAATTCCATCTCAATGCTGACAACACCCAAAACTATCTCTCTACCCCTAACCTTACCACTTCAATCCTCTCACACATCAATAATTTACTAACTTACATATCAGTATAGATAAGACGTCACTACCTCAAGATAGATGTAGTTCAAACATTACCTTCTTTTTTCCCTACAGCCAATTACTGTGCAACTTTTGCTGCCTTCAAGGCTGTATCATCTCCAAAATATCCCCCTTTATAACCAATGCCACCACCAAGGTACTGATTTACTGCCTTGCTATCTCTAATCTGGACTATTGTAACTCCCTCCTCATTGGCTTATCTTAACACAGGCTATCCCCGTTTAGTCCATCATGAAAGTTGCTGCCAGAGTAATCCTTCTAATCAACAATTTAGTGTCCGCCACCTCTTCTGCCAATCCCACTGGGGCACAGTAAGAACTTTGAAGTATTAGATAGCTCAGCCCTAAGTTACATGTTGCCTTCCTCACCATGTAGCCAGCTAGGCAAAGTTTCTTTGATGTAGAGAAAGGAAGATTTAGGACAGGAATGTCTTAAAATATCATAAAAATAAATAAAAGGAAGGCCAGAAAAACATCCCATGTAAGCTGGAATACATTACATTGGGTTCTACTTCTAGTTCTTTTTGGTGACTTAACACCTATGGATCTTGTCATGTCAAAAAGTTCCCATACTGTCCATACAGACTGGGGCTCAGATGGTCTGTCTTTTGCATAAAGAGACGTTTGAGGCAGAACACTTTTAAAAATAAAAAAAACATTAGATAATGCTGATGTCAGTTAATACCGTACAGTCTTCAATTTTATTCTGAAGCAGTTTGATGACAATCCCTTCCTTGGTCATCACTGCATTCTCATTGCCTGCTATCACTTGCACCTGGGGCTTCTCTGCATCCTTTACTTTAACGTCATGTTGGATCTCTGGTGGTTTAGGTGGAACAGCATTAGGTTGGTTACCAAATTTGACTTTAGTAACTTCACAGAATGCTTTCACGGTTTCCTCATTCATGTCCACCAGATGTATTCTCTGCAGAGTTGTCTGTTGGCTCTCCACGTAGACCCGTAGTGCTTCCATTATATTCTCAATGCATGACTTTAGTGGGAAAGCAAAAATGCCAGAGCTGACTGCTGGGATTGCTATTGAACAGTAGTTGTTCTTCGATGCCAGCTGCAAGCTAGTGGTGATGGCCTTCTGTAAAAGAAGCTCACAACTTGAAGGTGAACTCGCTGACCATTCGGGACCAACGGTATGTATGACCTGTTTGCACGGCAAGTTACCAGCATCAGTGATTACTGAGTCTCCAGGGGACAGGCTACCATTCGTCTTGATGATCCTGTCACAGTCCTCTTGAAGTTTACATCCAGCTGCAATCAGAAGGGCTTTTGCCAAGCCACCAATGTGTTTTAGATTTTTATTGGCTGCATTGACAATGACATCTACTTTGTGATGGCACAGGTCATCTTTGTATATAGCGATGGTCAACCCTTTTGGAAGTTTCACTTGGAATCTGGGTTCACCGAGTACAGAGTTTTTTCTACTAGCCTCCTCTAGATATATTGCACAGTTAAATTCTTCCTTTGCAGTTGCAACCAGAACCTTTTCATTGATCATGCAAAACTTTTTGGCCCCTGGTTCATCGATGCACAGAGTATCACAATGAAGCGAGGACAGAAAGTTATTGAAGAGCAACGCTGCCTCTTGAACATGAACCCTTGGGCCTGACAAGCACATCCTGTTCCCGTTCTCCATCAAATCTACTTTTTTATGTATCTTCCCCCAAATGTCCCTCCTTCTGTCCTGAAGGAACTTCATCATTACCTTTGACCCCACTGTAACATCTGTTCGTATCCTGGTGTTATTTTTTAGAAATTCACCAACTTTTTGGAGGCACTTTTGTACATTTGATGTTAGGCCAAAGATGACCACATCATTCACGGCTCCAGAAGGAAATTCCAGTATTTGAACTCTGCATTTCTCTGCATTCAACTGAGAGAATAGACTTTTCCATTCAGGACTTTCAAGGAGACTCCTCTCTTCAATAATGATACGTCTACACATTAATTCTTCTTTAATTTGCTCTTCAGCTTTTTTCAAGGCCTCCTCTGAGTAAGCAATCAGTTTAACAGCATTGTCATCAATTTGCAGCAGGGCATTAATGCTGTGGGGTACAAAGAGGCGACTGCTCAGCTTTCCATCTGACAACATCAGGAACTGGACAAGGTGGCAATTCAGCTGGAGGGATTTTGTTTTCATTTGTTGCTGTATGTTATCTATCTTACATTTGGCAGTGAGAACCTCAGATCTCGGCCCTGATATCTGAATCTCCTTCGTTTCTGCATTATAATCAATCTTCAGCCCTGGGACCTTCTCCATCATCTTCTTCTCTAGGCCACTCCTATACATAACCTGATAGTGGGCTGGGGACATGGGTACCCCCACAGTCAAACTTTGATTCTTTTTTTTAATTGCTCTTGTTTTTTTTTTTAACAGGTTTCTAAAAGTTGGATTCATCGCAGTTACTTTCTTGGATTTCCCAACCAGGTAAACTTTCCCTGCAGCCAAGTCAGTTTTGACCTGTACTCCAGTATACATGGAACTGTTCACTGTTCCTTTAATGGCCTCCCAGACCGACTTACTGATTTTATACTGTACAATTTTGTACTTTGTAACAAGCTTTGACATGATTTTCTGAGCATAAGGCATTCTGACTGGTGATATGAGTTTCGAGATGAGATAACGGCAGTCTTTGCTTGGCCATATGGCCTCACATTGTTGACTTATCTCCTTCATGTTTTTATCATTTAGCATAGTTTTCAAACTAAATGGTCTCAAAGTGAACTCTAATGTAGGTTTTTCTACACAAGCTCCTCTGTTCACATGCTGTGTTGCAGGAAATGTTTTCTTTGTCTTGGATGACTCCTCCTTCCGAAATCTTTTCACAACTGAATAAGAGACAAAGGTAGAAGTTCAGGATGATGACACTGAGAACACCACATTACATTACCTATTTAGCAATAGAGGAGGGAAGGGTTAAAACATCTGTTAGTTTATTTTTTTGCTGCCTGTATTCTATTGGGGAGAGTTCCCTTCACTTCTTGTCCTGAAGATGCAACAGAAAGTGAAAGGAAATCTCTACAAAGTGAGGGGCACACTCTTATAAAAATGTCATCAGAACAGATGTCGTTGTTGGAAGAGTTTCCCTCTCCCTGCCTCTAGTGACCTCCCACCCAGTACAGGCGGTGGTGAATCTTCCACTAACTCAAATCGTATAGTGAAAGTAATTAGATATATTGTATATTGAATTATTTGATAACCAGGCAAACAAAAGGTGATCTGGACATGGTACAGATATTAACTGACATACCAGGTATTTGCAGTCAAAAAATGCTGGGAAAGGTTTGAAATTCAGCCTCCAGATCTGCATAAACAGTAACAACCCCACCTAAAATTTCCGGAAGCAAGCCGGAGGAGAGTTGCAAAGAGACCTGGCATAAAGGGGAATTGCCGTTTGCCAGAAAATGCACGCACAGGAAACTGCACAAGTTTTTGAAGAGAGCGGGTGCATGCACATGTGCCATGGCGCAAACGTGTGGGAGCTGGCGCCACCACAAAGTGCACTAGATTTTGGCTCCCTCTGGCCTATAAAAGACTGTTGCACATGGAAATCACTGACTGGTCTTCAGCTTCCTCCCTCCTGTTATCCTGTGCATGTGAAACTTCTAGACTATCTGTTACCGACCCGGCGTGCTATCTTGTCTCTCTCCTGGCTCTGACCTTGGCTTGTTCATGGATCTGCTCTTGTCTCCTGCTCTGTGTATGCCCCCGGCTTGTCTGACCACGTCTTTGATCCTCTGTCTGCTTACCACCGGCTCTTGACCTTAGCTACTACTCCTAACTCTGTTTCCTGTCTTCTCCTGCAGTCCACCCAAGGTGCCAACCTGCTGTGACCACCCCCTTGCATTTCCCTGCTGTGACCAGCCTGATGCACTTATCTGCCGTGACCAGCCTGCTGCACACACACAGTTACATAGTTATCAGGTTGAAAAAAGACATCTAGTTCAACTACACCTGCTGCTCCACTCTCCCAGAGACCACCTGCAAGAAGTTCACCTCTTCAACACCCAAAACCTGTGGCACAACCAGCAATCCCTGCTTATCTGGGCCTAGTGATGCCTGTCCCCATCTTCAGGGACACCAAGCACTTAGCCACAAGGAGAGCCCTCTCAGCATTTGGGCTTCGGGACCAGGTACGTGACATGAAGTGCAACCAGGAGCAATAAATGGGATTGGAGCTACCAACCGATAGGGCTATATTGCTCACGTGCACTGTGGGCGACTATGCTAGGCCTAAGTTTATTGAATAGGCACAGGCCATATGTACAGTAGATGATAAAATTGATGGAGCTAAGGGGAGATACAGGATGATAAATGAGAGGGGCAATCTTTAATATGGTTTTTCTGCCAGCTATCATTGGGGCCCTTTAAAAAGCATTGGTGCACCTGATGGAAGTCCCTTTATGAGACTGCAGGCATTGTCTTAAATGCTGGCTTATTTTAGTATAGTACTTGTGGCAGCAGTCAACTCTGGTGGCAGTTCAATCCTTACACAGTTCAGGCTTAGGGAGGGTGTAGGGTGGTCTTAATAGCAAGGCACTAATTTAAATAAAGCTCTGTCCAATTTTTAGTGCATGGATGTCCTGCTTTTAGCTGCTCTATATGTGCAAGCTGAAAGAACTATGGGCTGGCTGCCCTCTCACCGATTCCTGGAAAGTTGCAGTCGTTTTCTGTGAAGGGCCCCATGCAGCTCCACTGATAAAAATGGCCTCCAATGGTCTGTAGCAATGAGCCTGGTGGATGCTTGGGTCCCCTGGGTCAGTGTGGAAGGAAGCTATGATGCAGGCTAGACTGCTGAATGTCTCGTGCTCCCGCTTGTGGCTGGTACTGAAGCCGGCCAGCTTAGCCTCCCAGCAAACAAGGAAACAACAGATGAGCCTACCTGGACTGCTGCACAGCCAAAAGAGCAGGGCTTTTCACGGGCAATTCTATTTAAGTCCCCGTTGCCTCCTCCAGTGCCCAAGGGCATGCTGGTATATGTGGTACCAAAAGTAATTTGCTCCTTTACATGGCTGTCAGTATGGACAACACCTCCCAAGATTCCCAGTTGTCTGCATTAAGGTCTGAGGGCTCACTTGACTTTGGATCTCCCCCTCCTGGCTGGAGGATGATAGTGCAGCACAACATCAACATTTCAGTGAAGAAAAAAAACAAAATGAAAAATTATACGAAGGGGATTTAGTAGGGTACTCCAAAACTAGAACTATTTACAACTGAGGACATCTAACTGATCTCTTAGTTAAGCACTCATGAAGTCCTTGCTGAAAGTAGACCTGTCCTCAGTAGTAGCAACAAATAGTTTCAGGAGTGAGCAAAGTCCCTTAGTAGTAGTAGTAGCAGGGCAAAGCTCCTCAGGTACAAGCCAGTTTCAGCAAATTGTGGCAGTCCAAAAGCAACAGAAACTGAGCAAAGTCCTTTGCAGTAGCAAAAGTTGGACAAGCTCTTCAGAACACTAGCCTGTGTTCCCTTGTTGTAATGGGATAAAAGCACAAGTCTATGGATCCTTTAGGTAGTCTGTACTCACAAAATTCCCAGGGACAGCTGGTAGCCTACTCCCAACTTCCAAGGGACACTCTATACCACAGGGACGTGCAGTTAGGGTAGACAGCCATGAACATTTAAAAAACAAAAAAAATCAGAGCTTCGAGGGTCATAGCTTGGCGACCTGGGTCACAGAGACCCCAAATTTGGGGGGTATGTACCCTAAGTCCTACCCCACCACTGGTAAAAATGTGGGCTCCTATGACCTATGGTTCCAGAAATACGGGGCTCCTTGCGCAGCCTGTTAGAAGCTTCATACAGAGCGGCCGGTTTAAATACAAGCTGACACACTCTGTTTGCAGCAGACTGAGAGGATGAGCTCACAGTGCCTCTCCTCACTTCTCAGAGGTACTGAGCTCAATGGACAGCTTGGAGGCTTGGACCAATGGTAAAGTACCATTGGTCCCAGCTGTCCAATAAAAATGCTGCAGTGGAGGCACGCCTCTGACTGCAGTGTCATAGAAGACAATGCTCTAAAAGACAAATGTCGCCGTCAGAAGAGCTGACAGCAACATGAGGAGGATTGCCCAACCCTGGACAGCAAGGAGAGGATTTTTTTTTCAAGCTAGGCTGGCCTAACACCTTGACTTGTTCCAGATGGATGTCTTGTTCCTGCTGAAGACCTTTGGGTGAGGCCTAGTATCCTGCTACTGCTTTGCTAACTTGGAGGGGCTCCTCCTACCAGAGACTCTTTGAGAAAAAAAATTGTTGCTGTTATTTGTTTCTGCCAGCAGGCTTATAACCCCCTGCTGAAAGAATGTACAGATAGATAGTGAGTTAGTGATAGGATAGTGTGTCTTTTTGTTCTGTTCTGCAGGTATCATTGTGGACAGCTGTCCTCCCAGCTTGGTGATGGACTCTGAATTTTTCCAGTTTGCTTTTTAATAAAAATGTCTATTTTTGATACTGCTATTTATTTGTATTTAGTTCCTTCCAAATTGTTTCCCTTTTCCACTTCCCTTGTTTTTTTATGGGAGTTGTGAATCTAGGTCAGAGTCAGGGTCAGTGACTCATGGGCTGGATGACTCATCTGGCAGCTCTCTCTGGCACTTCTCCCTGGTCTGGAAGTTGCTAGAAACTTCTAGAGCTGGAGGGTGGGAGTAAGGAGGGGCTTCCATGCATATTTATGAGGCCTCAGCCAATCCTCAAGCATTGGGCCAGCAGGGGGCAGAGCTAACCTCATGAACAGACATGGGTCATGCCAGAAAAGGCATTGGGGTGGAAGATGGAGTGCTGGGGAGGCTGTTGGTGGCCCTTGGTGGCCCTAATCTTGCAGTCCTTCAGGATCCTTCAGAAAGACTGTGACACTAGGAATTTTGGGGTCACTTGTAGTCTTCTCTGAAAGTCAGGCACACTAATAGGGCGTACACACGGTCGGACATTGATCGGACAGTCCGACAACAAAATCCTAGGATTTTTTCCGACGGATGTTGGCTCAAACTTGTTTTGTCTACACACGGTCGCACAAAGTTGTCGGAAAATCCGATTGTTCTAAACGCGGTGACGTAAAACATGTACGTCGGGACTATAAAGGGGGCAGTGGCCAATAGCTTTCATCTCTTTATTTATTCTGAGCATGCGTGGCACTTTGTCCGTCGGATTTGTGTACACACGATCGGAATTTCCGACAACGGATTTTGTTGTCGGAAAATTTTATCTCCTGCTCTCCAACTTTGTGTGTTGGAAAATCCGATGGAAAATGTCCGATGGAGCCCACACACGGTCGGAATTTCCGACAACACGCTCCGATCGGACATTTTCCATCGGAAAATCCGACCGTGTGTACGGGGCATTAGAATCTTGGGGTCACTCAGAATCTCCACAGAAAGTCAGGGACACCAGGAGTCTTGGGGTCACTCAGAATCTCCTCGGAAAGTCAGGGTCACTTGTAGTCTTCTCTGAAAGTCAGGCACACTAAGAATCTTGGAGTCACTCAGAATCTCCTCAGAAGGTCAGGGACACCAGGAATCTTGGGGTCACTCTGTTGGGGTCAATAAAAGACCTTGGGAATCTTAGGGTTATTCAGGATCTCTCAGAAAGTCAGGGACACTAAAAATGTTGGGGGTCACTCAATCGTCTCAGAAAGTCAGGGACACTAGGAATCTTGGGGTCACTCAGAATCTTCTCAAAAAGTCAGGGACAATAAGAATCTTGGGGTCACGTGGAATCTTCTTAGAAAGTCAGGGACACTGGGAACCTTGGGGTCATTCAAATTCTTCTGAGACAATCAGTGACACTTGGAATTTTGAGGGTCGCTGTAAGTTTTTCGGAAAGTCAGGGTCATTAATAATCTTGGAGTCCCATTTCGGAAAGTCAGGGGCAATAACAATCTTGGAGCCACTGGGGACAGTCTGGACGACACAGAGAACACTGGGGCACAGAGATAAAACAGGAATGCACTTGAACATGACACTGGGAGCATTGGGGACACAGAGATCACACTGGAAGGTGATTGCAAAGTCACCAGGAACAAAAGAGGTCTGGCTACGGGAACACTAGAAATCTTGGGGTCACGCAGTCAACCTCAGAAAGTCAGAAGCACTAGGAATCTTGGGGTCACTTAGAATCTTCTAAAAAGGCACTCTGAATCTTATCAGAAAATCAGGGACATTAAGAATATTAGAGTCACTTGGAATCTTCTCAGAAAGTCAAGGACACTAGAAACTTTGGAGTCACACAAAATATCCTCAGACAGTCAGTGACACTAGAAATCTTTGGGTCACTGTGAGTCTTTTGGAAAGTCAGGGACACTGGGAATCCTGGGGTCCTTCAGGATCCCTCAAAGTCAAAAACATCGGCAATTTCGGGAACACTCAGAACCCTCTCAAATAGTCAAGGACACTTGGAATTTTGGGGTCCTTTAGGATCTCTCAGAAAGTTACTTCAGGAGAAAGTCAAAGACACTGGGAATGTTAGCGTCACTCAGAATTTCCTTGGAAAGTCCTAGGAACCTAGGGGTCACTTGGAATCTTCACAGAAAGTCAGGGACACAAACTCTTGGGGTTGCTCAGAATCTTCTCAGAAAGTCAGGGACACCAAAAATCTTAGAGTCACAAGTAATCTTCTTGGAAAGTCAGGGACACTAGGAATTTTGTAGTCCTTCAGGATCTTTCAGTAAGTCAGAAACACTGGAAATGTTGGGATTACATATGCCGCGTGCACACAAGCGGAATTTCTGACAGAAAGAGTCCGATGGGAGCTTTTCATCGTATAATCCAATCATGTGTACGCCCCATCGGACTTTTCCCATTGAAAATTCAGACGGACTTAGATATAGAACTTGTTTTAAATTTTCCCGCTGGAACTACTTACTATCGGTAAAACCGCTAGTCCGTATGCTGTTCTGACGGACCAAAAACGACGCATGCTCTGAAGCAAGTACGAGATGGAAGCTATTGGCTACTGGCTCTTGAACTTCTATTTTCTAGTCCCATCTAACGTGGTGTACGTCACATCGTTCTGGACGGTCGGAATTTGGTGTGATCGTGTGTGTGTAAGACAGCTTGAGTAGGCCTCCGTCGGAACTCCGTTGGAAAAACCGGTCGTGTGTACAAGGCATTAGAATCTTATTAGACAGTCAAGGAGATTAGGAATCTTTGCGTCCGTCTGGATCTCTCAGAAAGTCAAAGATACTGGGAATCTCAGAGTCATTCAGAATCTTCTTGTGAAGTCAGGGACAGTAAGAATCTTGGGGTCACTCAGAATCTTCTTGGAAAGTCAGGGACAGTAAGAATCTTGGGGTCAATCATAATCTTCTTGGAAAGTCAGGGACAACCAAGAATCTTGGGGTAAATTGAAAGCTTTTCAAAAATTCAGGGGCATTAAGAATTTTGGGAGTCACTTAAAATCTTCACAGAAAGTAAGGGGCCCTGAGAATATTCTTGGATTGTCAGGGACACTAAGAAACTTATGGTCACTTGGTATCTTTTCTGAGTCTCTTGGAAAGTCAGGGGCAATAAGAATCTAATGCCATGTACACACGGGCGGACTTTTTGACCGGACTGGTCCAACGGACCGAATCCGGCGGACAATCCGACTGTGTGTGAGCTCCATCGGACCTGCAGCAGACTTTATCGGTCAAAAATCTGACGGACTTTAGATTTGGAACGTGTTTCAAATTTATCCGACGGATTCGAGTCCGGTCGAAAAATCCGCTCGTCTGTATGCTAGTCCGACGGACGAAAACTCACGCTAGGGCAGCTATTGGCTATCAGCTATCAACTTCCTTATTTTAGTCCGGTCGTACGTCATCACGTATGAATTCGTCGGACTTTGGTGTGATCGTGTGTAGGCAAGTCAGTTCCTTCAAAAGTCCGTTGGAAGTCCGTTAAAAGTCCGTCGAAAGTCCATCGGAAAGTCCATCGGACCAGTCCAGTCGAAAAGTCCGCCCGTGTGTACGCGGCATGAGAGTCACTAGGAATCCTCTTAAAAAGACAGGGACACTGGGAATATTGGAGTCCTTTAGGATCTCTCAGAAAGTCAGAAGCACTGGGAATTTTGGGATCACTCAGAACCTTCTCAGACGGTATCCTCTTAAAAAGACAGGGACACTAGGATTCTTGGGGTCCTTCAGGATCTCTCAGAAAGTTAGAGACACTGGGAATCTTGGAGTTACTCAGAATCTTCTTGGAAAGTCAGTGACACTAATGGGGCATACACACGGTCGGACTTTTCGTCTACAAAAGTCCGACAGCCTGTTCGACAGACTTCCGGCAGACTTGCGGCGGAATTGTGGCAGACTTTCTAACGAACGGACTTGCCTACACACGACCACACAAAAGTCCGACAGATTCGTACGTGATGACGTACACCGGACTAAAATAAGGAAGTTGATAGCCAGTAGCCAATAGCTGCCCTAGCGTGGGTTTTTGTCCGTCGGACTAGCACACAGACGAGCGGATTTCGGGGTCCGTCGTAGTTACGACGTAAAGATTTGAAGCATGTTTCAAATCTAAAGTCTGTCGGATTTGAGGCTGAAAAAGTCCGCTGAAAGTCCGGGGAAGCCCACACACGATCGGATTACCAGCCAGCTTTAGTCCGTCTGCATCCGCTGGACTTTTGTAGACGAAAAGTCCGACCGTGTGTACGCGACATAAGAATTTTGGTGTTACTCAGAATCTTCTCAGAAAGTTAGGGGCATTAAAAATCTTGGGGTCTCTTGGAATCTTCAGCGAAAGTAAGGGATACTAAAACTCTTGGGGTAATTTGGAATCTTCTCAGAAATTCAGGGACACTAAGAATATTGGGGTTACTCCAAATCTTCTTAGAAAGCCAGGGACACAATGAATCTTGGATTTACTTAGAATCTGTTTGGAAAGCTAGCGACAGTAAGAATCTTACTCTGAATCTTCTCAAAAAGTTAGGGGCACTATGAATCTTGGGATCACTAGGAATCTTCCAAAACATTCCAACCCTTGCCCCCTGAGCCCCCCAAGACAGTCGGAAGGAAAAAGGACAGAAAGCCAAATGAAGAGTGAGGGGAAGCTGCTGAGCTGAAGACACTGCCAAGCACCAAAGCTCCCTATGTCACTAGACCTGGACTGCACTCCTGCACCTACTCAGAGGCTGCTGTTGTCAGAAGGACCGTTGAGTGTGCGCAGGAGACCATGCATCAGTGTGGAGGGACCCAATGGGCTTTGGGAGAGGACTTTTGCACCCGGAACACCTGTGGTTTTACCCAGGATTGCTGCAACAGTGATCAGAGCTGCTATCATCTCCCTCGGAGACCGCGGGAGGCAACCTGATTGAGTGTTCAGTCATGAGAAACTGCTGACTAGTGAGTGGCCTACGGCCACCTTCTTTATTACTCTCCTCTGAAAAAGACCACCCCGGTGTGGGACCCCCTGGAGATTTAGTTTGAAAATAATCCCCTTATTTCCCTTGGGATTACAAAAACTCTTTTTAAGGGTGCTCCAACATCATCTTGGGCCCCAACACCGGCCATCTTTAGGTATATCACTGGCCAGTGGGAGGGGTTAAGGAGGGACTGAGACTTTTCGCCTCTGAGCAAGTATATCCTGTGTTTAGGGCTCTCCTGTTAGTCAAGACCTAGGAGGTGAGTATTTTACCCCACAAGATTTTGGGTACCTTGTGAATTTGTATTTAAAGTAGTTGTAACCCCTCCATACACCCAGTGAAGTGACTGGTCTCAGGTTATAAACAAAGATGAAACAAATCCTCCTACATAGATTGTACCTGTTTATTTGCAGCCTTCTCTTCTCTACATCCTTTCAAATTTTATAGCTTGTTTGAGAGCTCAGAAAAAAAGGAGGTGGATGGCTGAAGTCTCACTCTGCAGATATCAGTGATTAGAGCTCCGACAGCTGATTGGAGGGAAGGGACACCCCCCCCCCCCCTCCACACAGCGCACAGGAACAGAGCCAAGGCTATCAATCTGTTGGAGGTCCCTCCCCTGTCACCTTTTTTCTCCTGGTGTCAGGAAAACTCGTCAGAAGTTATTCATGCAGTTAGCAGAGGAAGGAGGAAGCAGACAGAAATGACACTTAGTGCTCTGGACTGAGACAAGTACACACTATAGAGGGATATGCTTTGTTCATATTTCACGTCTGAGGTTTACGACCAACTTTAATGATACTTTGTTCACAAATTGTTATAAATTCAGCACAAACTTGCCCTTTGTTTGCATTAGAAGCTGCAGCTAGTCAGAGCCCATCTCATTTCCTGGCTGGAGGACAGCATCTAGCTCACCCCCCCCCCCCCCCCAGCCTGATTTTCCCTGGTCCACCAATTCATTCATTGGATGTCAGTTCTTTCAAACATGGAAGCTTAGCATTACATCTGCTGTTATTTGGAAGCTATGTGGCAGCCCCTTCTACCAGCCATGATCTGCCTGTATCTGTATAGAGAAGACCCAGAGAAGAAGACACAGAGACCCAGTGATGATGTCACTGAATCTTAAATAAGGTATGTAAAGAAGAGAAAAATATAAGATTACTTGTAGCTTTAAAAAACACTTCTGGATCGTCCACCATTGGTATACGTCGCTACTTTGACGTTAAATACAGCTGTTATGGCAGCAGATGGCTGCCATAACCCCGGTATTTTTCTCCACACCGAGTGGTCCGCTTTAAGATAAAAGTGGTCTCCACGACATCACTTTTATCGGCGACAGGAGGTGCCCCCCCTCCTGCCGCGTCCCGGTTATCTCCACCGCTTAACGGAGCCGTCGGTAATAGCGGAGACGATCCAATGTTTTCTCCTGATAGACAGGAAGTCGAGTGAGGGGAATGATGGCCCCTACTCGACTCCATACCATTGGATGACAGAAGCGACGTCAAACGTCACTTCCGCCCAATGGGCTTAAAGGGACACACTTTTTTTATTTTAAAAAAAAAATGTATTTTATTTTTTATTGCTTTTAAGTCTTTTTGATCCCAGATCTCACATTAAAAAGGTCCTGTCATGCCTATTTCTATTACGAGGGATGTTTATAATTCCTTGTAGTAAAAGTGATTCAGCAAATTTTTTTTTAAAGGGACAGTGTAGAAATAAAAAGTAAAACAAAAATTTTAAGCGCACCGTCCCTCCAAGCTCCGAGCGAACGCATATGTAAGTAGCGCCCGCATATGTAAACGGTGTTCAAACCACACATGTGAGGTATTGCCGCGATCGTTAGAGCGAGAACAATAATTCTAACACTAGAACTCCTCTGTAACTCTAAACTGGGAACCTGTAAAAATTTTTAAATGTCACCTATGGAGATTTTTAAGTACCAAAGTTTGTCGCCGTTCCACAAGCGGGCGCAAATTTAAAGTGTGACATGTTGGGTGTCAATTTACTCGGCGTAGCATCATCTTTCACATTATATAAAAAATTAGGCTAACATTACTGTTTACATATTTTTTATTTAAAAAAGTGTATCTTTTCCCCTAAAAATGGGTTCGAAAGACCGCTGCGCAAGAACCGTGTGTCATAAAGTATTGCAATGACCACCATTTTATTCTCCAGAGTCGCTTATGGAGATTTTTAAGGGTCAAAGTTTGTCGCCATTCCACGAACGGGTGCAATTTTAAAGCGTAACATGCTGGGTATCAATTTACTCTGCGTTACATTATCTTTCACTATATAAAAAAAAAATTGGGCTAACTTTACTGATTTCTTATTTTTTTTATTAAAAAAAGTGTATTTTTTCCCCAAAAAAATTGCGTTTGTAAGACCGCTGCGCAAATACGGTGTGACATAAAGTATTGCAATGACCGCCATTTTATTCTCTAGGGTGTCTGAAAAAAATATATATAATGTTTGGGGGTTCTATGTAATTTTCGAGCAAAAAAAAAAAAAAAAATATTTTAACTTGTAAACACCAAGTGTAAAAAATAGGCCCGGTCCTTAAGTGGTTAACTGCATTAGAGAAAAACCAGGTGTCCTGCCCTGCCAGACAGGGTTGTGTTGTGTGGCAGAGTTGGGTAAATCTCAGGACTGGATGGACAGAGATACAAATCATTTGGCGAGTTAAACAGCCCCCCCCCGTATATCATCGGTGTATTTAGCTGTTTGTCTGGAGTTCACCTCTAAGGCCGGAGAATCTGACGTGACTGACAGTGAATACCGGTTTGGGTGGAACTGGAAAGTGACATTTCCAGAAAAACGAAACAAACACCATAAAGAAGATATTTTTTTACTCTGAGTTTATGTATAGAATACCTTTTCTTTTCTCTCCGGTTGTTCCCCACTTTCTGCACCGATGGGCATTGGAAGGGGCAAATATCAGAGCAGAGGCAAAATGATACCATGACTAACAGGTCTCCATTCATGTCTATTACTACACATCCTCCCACTTACCTGACTTCTTCGTGTCTATGTCACCATCTCCGACCCCACACTCTTCTTCATCACGCTCCCTCTTCTTGTGGATATACATAGGATCTTTGTTCTGTGTTTTCTTCATCCTCTCTGGATTCTGATCCAACCCGAGGGTCCCATGGTACAGCTAGGAGTTATCCACCATGGTGATGGGGTCTCAAGATGGCATGGAAGGTATAGTGTTTGATGCTATGTCAGGGGTGAGTAACTGGGTGTAGGGTGGTGGAGATGTCTAGTTGAGTGTAGGGGGAGAGGGATGTGGTGTGGGGTATCAGAGATCTGTATCTAGGTGTACATGGGGATGTGGTATTGGGTGTTGGGGAAGTGTAACTGAGTGTAATAGGTCAGAGATGTGGTGTTGGGGATGTGTAGTTGGTTGTAAGATATCAAGGGTGTAAAGTTGGGTGATGGTGATGTGTAGTCAAGTGTAGTGGGATAGAAATGTGGAGATGGGTGTTGGTGATGTGTAGGTGGGTGTAAGGGGACAAGGATGCGGAGTTGGGTATTGGTGATGGGTAGGCAAATGTAGGGGGACAGGAATGTGGAGTTGGGTGTTGGTGGTGTGTAGGCAAGTGTAGGGGGACAGGAATGTGGAGTTGGGTGTTGGTGGTGTGTAGCTGGGTGTAATGGGTCAGGGATGTGGTGTTGATGATGTGTAGGTGGGTGTAGGGGGACAGGGATGTGGTGTTGGGTGTAGAAGGACAGGGATGTGGAGTTGGGTGTTGGTGATGTGTAGGTGGGCTTTGTGGGACAGGGATGTGGAGTTGGGTGTTGGTGATGTGTAGGTGGGCTTTGTGGGACAGGGATGTGGAGTTGGGTGTTGGTGATGTGTAGGTGGGCTTTGTGGGACAGGGATGTGGAGTTGGGTGTTGGTGATGTGTAAGTGGGTGTCAAGGAATAGGGATGTGGAGTTGGGTGTTGGTGATGTGTAGGTGGGTTTTGAGGGACAAGGATGTGGAGTTGGGTGTTGGTGGTGTGTAGCTTGGTGTAATGGGACAGGGACGTGGTGTTGGGCATGTGTAGCTGGGTGAAAGAGAGAGAGATGTGGTATAAAAGGATAGGGTTGTGTTTTGGGGTGCTAAGGATGTGTAGCTGAGTATAAGGGGAAGGAATGTGGTGTTGATTGTTGGGGATATGTATCTTGGTGTAAAGGGACAGGGATGTGGTGTTAGCTGTTGGGGATGTATAGGTAGGTATAGAGGGTCAGAGGTGTGTTGTGTTGGTTGTTGGGGATGTGTATCTTGGTGTAAAGGGATGGGGATGTGAAGTTGGGTGCTGGGAATGTGTATAATGGTGTAGGGGACAAGGATGTGGTGTTTGGTTTTGGAGATGTGTACCTTGGTGTAGGGGGACAGGGATGTGGCGTCCAGGACAGGTATCGTTGTGTAGGGGGATGGAGATGTGATGTTGGTTGTTGGAGATGTGTATCTTGGTGTAGTGGGATGGAGATGTTGGTTGATGGGGATGTGTATCTTGGAGTAGGGGGATAGGGATGTGGGGCTGGGGACGTGTATTGTGGTATAGGAGGATGGGGATGTGGTGTTGGGTGTTTGAGATGTGTAGCTGGGAACAAGAGACAGGGATGTGGTATGGGGGACAGGGATGCGATTTTGGGGATGTGTGGTTGAGTGTAGGGGGACAGGGATGTGGTGTTGGGGATGTGTAGATGGGTGTAGAGGGATGTCAGAGCTGTGTTGTGTTGGGGATGTGTATCTTGGAGTAGGGGGACAGGGATGTGGTGTTGGGGATGTGTAGATGGGTGTAGAGGGGTGTAGGAGTTGTGTTGTGTTGGGTGTTGGGGATTTGTATCTTGGAGTAGTGGGATAGAGATGTGGTGTGGAGTGTTGGGGACGTGTAGTTGGTGGTAGGTGGACAGGAGTATGGTGCAGTGGACAGGAATGTGGTGTTAAGTGTCCAGAATGAATGTGAGAAGTGTCTCTCAGTCAGATAGATGTGTGAAATGTAGTTATTTCATTGTATTTTACCGGCTGTCCTGGTAAGCAGACTCCGCCTCGTCCTTTCGGGGCTCATAGACAGAATGATCACATCTAACCAAAACATATTTGAAAACCAGCCAATCAGCAGTCAAAAGCCAATTCAAAAATCATCAGGTGTCACGCTGTGAGCTCGTGCCAATCAAGTCATGGTGCCACAAACTACAAACGCACTACAAGATCATCCGACCAACAACTTAAAGGGGAAGTCCAAACAAGCACACAATTCAGTAATAACTTACTGTAGAAAGGAGTGATTCCCCATGTATTCTGCATTTAAATGCTCTGTTGGCAGTAAAGCTAGCAATCTGTATAAGTATTTATGGCTCAGGGATCTCTGTACAGCACTGCGGTATATGTCAGAGCTATATAAATGTATTATAATCCACTGTATATGATGTGACTGGAGGACTACAAGTCCCAGCATGGCCTGTGTACACTGTACAGTATATATCATTGGTTGGTATATAATGACAACACATGTGGTATATACAGTACAGAGCATAGAGTATATATTATATATACAGGGTGGGATACAATGACAGAACATGCGGTATATACAGAGCTGAGTATATATTATATATACAATACAGGGTGGGCGGTATATACAGAGCTGAGTATATATTATATATACAGGGTGGGATACAATGACAGAACATGCAGTATATACAGAGATGAGTATATATTATATAAACAGGATGGGTGGTATATACAGAGCTGAGTATATATTATATATACAGGGTGATTTACAATGACACCACATGCGGTAGATACAGAGCTGAGTATATATTATATATACAGGGTGGTTTACAATGACACCACATGCGGTATATACAGAGCTGAGTATATATTATATATACAGGGTGGTTTACAATGACAGCACATGCAGTATATACAGAGCTGAGTATATATTATATATACAGTGTCGGATACAATGACAGCACATGCAGTATATACAGAGCTGAGTATATATTATATATACAGGGTGGGATACAATGACAGCACATGCAGTATATACAGAGCTGAGTATATATTTTATATATATACAGGGTGGTTTACAATGACAGCACATGCGGTATATACAGAGCTGAGTATATATTATATATACAGGGTGGTTTACAATGACAGCACATGCGGTATATACAGAGCTGAGTATATATTATATATACAGGGTGGTTTAACAATGACAGCACATGCGGTATATACAGAGCTGAGTATATATTATATATACAGGGTGGTTTACAATGACAGCACATGTGGTATATACAGATCTGAGTATATATTATATATACAGGGTGGTTTACAATGACAGCACATGTGGTATATACAGAGCTGAGTATATATTATATATACAGGGTGGTTTACAATGACAGCACATGTGGTATGTACAGCCCGGACACATGAAGGATATGACAGGTGCGGAGAGTCTTGGGAATGACACATTGGACCCCCCTGTTGTCCCGTCCGTCACACACACATCCGGCAGCTGCAGCCAATAACCGGGGACGGGGGAGATGGGCAAACAGACATGGAGGAGGACAGACGTCTCCTAATAATGCTGCTACTGTGCTGGACACTTCTACAAGGTGAGGACTGGGGGGACTTGGAGAGACATGGGGGTACAGGGAGTAAGGAGAGGCACATATGAGGGTTGCAGGGGGTGAGGAGAGGGATCAGGGGCAGATATGAGGGTATAAAGGGTGAGGAGAGGGATCAGGGGCAGATATAAGGGTATAAAGGGTGAGGAGAGGGATCAGGGGCAGATATTAGGGTATAAAGGGTGAGGAGGAGGATCAGGGGCAGATTCAGGGGTATAGGAGGTGGGGAGAAGACTGGGGGTAGACAAGAGGGCTACAGGGTGCTAAAAGCAGCACATATGAGGGTTACAGGGGGTAAGGAGGGGGATCAGGGGTGGATATTTCAGTATAGGAGGTAGGAGAGGGGCAGATAAAAGGGTATAAATGGTGAGGAGGTGGTTAGGTTTGGTAGACACAAGGGTTACAGGGTATTAGAAAGTGCACAGATGAAGGTTACAGGGGGTGAGGAGGGGCACATAGGGTTATAGTGGGTGAGGGGGGGGATCCGGAACAGATATATAGGTATAATGGGTGAAGAGAGCGATCAGGGGCAGATTTGGGGTTATAGGAGCTGGGGAGAAGACTAGGAGTAGACATGAGGGTTACAGGGTGTTAGAAAGGGGCAAATGTGAGGGGTTACAGGAGGTGAAAAGAGGCACATATGAGGGTTAAAGTGGGTGAGGAGGGGGATTAGGGTGAGGAGAGGGAACTGAAAAAATATGAGAGTATAGGGGCGAGGAGGGGGATTGGAAGAAAGTATGAGGGTCTAAGGGGTGAGGAGGGTAATTGAGGGCAAACACAATGGTATATGGGGTGGGGAGAAGACCAGGGGGCAGATATGAGAGTATGAGGGGTGAGGAGGGTGATTGAGGGCAGATATAAAGCTATAGAAGGTGATGAGTAGACCAAGGGGCAGATATAAAGTTATAAGGGCTGAGGAGGATAATTGGGGGCAGATATTAGGGTATAGGAGGTGGGGAAGACTGTGAAGCCGGCATGAGGGTCACAGTGGCAGAAGGAAGCAGATAGGGATATATTGGGGTCGAAGATTGCACTGCGGGGCAGATATAGGTTACAGGGAGTGAGGAGGTGGATTGGGGGACAGATGCTGGGGTACAAGAGATGGGGGTGGACGTGCGGGGCAGACATGAGGGTCACAGAGGTTAGAAGGGGAACATATTTAATTAAAGGGGGTGAGGGGGATGTGGGTAGATATTAGTATATGGGAGGCAGAGAGAAGACAGCGGGGAAGACCTAATGGTTACAAGGGGTTAGAAGGGGTGTTAATGAGGGACAGAGAAAAGGGGAATCAGGGGCAGATATAGGTTACAGGAGGTGAAGAGGGGAATCAGGGGGCAGATATCAGGGTAAAATAGAAGACTGCGAGGTAGACATGAGGGTCACAGGGGATTAGAAGGGGCCCATATTAGAGTTATAGGGGGTGAGGAGGGGGATCCATGGCAGATATTAGGTTAAAAGAGGTGGGGAGAAGATTAAAGGCAAATACGAGGCTTACAGGGGGTTTAAGGGGGCAGATACTGTATATAGGTTATAGGGAGTGAGGAGGGGGATCTGGAGAAAATATGAGGGTATAAGACAGGAGGAGGGTGATCATGGGTGATTAGGGCATAAAAAAGGGTATAGGGGGGTGAGAAGAAGGGTATAGGCGGTGGGAACAGATATGGGAGTTACAGCGGGTTAGAAGGGGGCAAGTATAAGGGTTATATGGGGTGAAAAGGAGGATGTGATGAAAATATGCAGGTATAGCAGTGAGGAAGGGGTTAAGGGAAAGATGAGGGTACAAGGGGTGAAGAGTGTGATCAAGGGCATATACAAAGGAATAGGGGGTAAGGAGAACATCAGATATGACAGTATAATGGGTGAGGAGGGGGAATAAGGGGCAGGTAAGAGGATATAAAGGGCTTGTAAGTGGGTAGAGGGGTCAGGAGAGGGGCTGGGGAAACATATGAAGATATATAGGTAACATGGGGTAAGGAAGGGACTTAGGAACAGATATGAGGGTGCGGGAGGTAAACATGAGGCTAGTGGGCAGATAGGAGCAGAAAGGGTCTAAGGAAGAGGGCAAATACACGATACAGAGGCTGAGGAGTAGGGCTGGGGACAGAAATTAGGGTACAGGGACTAAAGAGGGACACTAAGGGCAGATATAAAATATAAGGAGTTAGGAGGGGGGCTGGAGGGATTTAAGGGTACAGAGACTGGGTATTTGGGGGGTTTGGGGGGTTTGGGGGTGAATA
Source organism: Lithobates clamitans (assembly GCA_037952925.1). Classification (NCBI taxonomy): domain Eukaryota; kingdom Metazoa; phylum Chordata; class Amphibia; order Anura; family Ranidae; genus Lithobates; species Lithobates clamitans. The sequence continues at coordinate 648,512 of JBBGZY010001245.1, read as the reverse complement.
TGAGGGTATGGACATGAGAGAGGATAACTCAGGGCAGATATGAGAGTACTAAGGCCGAGGAAGGGGACTATTGTGCAAATAGTCAAAATTATGGTATACTATTGGGCTGCAGCCTCCCCTAATCAGTTCACAAAGGAAACTTACAAATGATAAAAACAAAAAAGTGGGGTGAGTGGCGCTACCCTAATAACTAACGGGTAGGGGATTAAAAATGATTAAGTGAAGTGAGGTAGATGGTACTACCTATACTAGGGAAAATTCCTCTCCCTGATTGTGCAAAAAATGTGCACCCTACACGTTGCAGTGCTTAAATATTAGATAAACAAATACTCAAATATTAGATAAACAGGTATGATAAAACAATCATAATAACCACATATGATATACAAAATGTGACCAAACCAAATCAAAAATGGCATAAGAATATAGAGTGACCAAAAAACTAATCATGTGCATAAAAAGTGTAAAACGATAGTGTAATGAATCATAAATAGTTCCCAAAATTCATCAAAAATTCATCAGAAAAAAAATTTTTGTTTAAAAAAAAAAATGTGTATCAAAAAAATCCAAGTGATAAAAGGTCCCAAAAGTAGTGTTAATATAAAATTGGTGAAGCTCCAAAGTAACCAAGTATTCAAACGATCAGGTGACTCTTGTGCTCAGCAGATCAGGAGACTCATGTGCTCCCCCTTATGGATCCTCACTCACCGGCTCCTGTTACCCCTGCAGGGGTGATAGGCATGTATAGATAACCGTGGGTGGTCTCCCTTGATGGCTCTACCAGTGGTCCGTCCGTGGCCTATCGGGCCTCTGCAGTTCGCTCCACCAGATCAGGGCATCCAAACCGGTCATCCGCTCAGCACATCACCAGTCACCGTATCCAAGAAATTATTCAGCAACTTCTCAGGGCTGGGTCCTCATAGGAAAAAACAAGGCTCCCATAGTGACGAAACGCGTAAGACGGAGCCACTCACTCACGTCATTTCCGGTATGGAAGTAGGGAGCCTGGAACGCAGTTGAAGTGCACGCTGCTTAATACTACACTATGGGAGCCATGTTTCTTCCTATGAGGACCCAGCCCTGAGAAGTTGCTGAATAATTTCTTGGATACAGTGACTGGTGATGTGCTGAGTGGATGACCAGTTTCGATGCCCTGACCTGGTGGAGCAAACTGCAGAGGCCCGATAGGCCACAGACGGACCACTGGTAGAGCCATCAAGGGAGACCACCCACGGTTATCTATACACCCTATCACCCTTGCAGGGGTAACAGGAGCTGGTGAGTGGGGACCCATAAGGGGGATCACATGAGTCACCTGATCTGCTGAGCACAAGAGTCACCTGATCGTTTGAATGCTTGGTTACTTTGGAGCTTCACCAATTTTATATTAACACTGCTTTTGGGACCTGTTATCATTTGGATTTTTTTGATACACATTTTTTTTTAAACAAATTTTTTTTCTGATGAATTTTTGATGAATTTGGGAACTATTTATGATTCATTACACTGTCGTTTTACACTTTTTATGCACATGATTCGTTTTTTGGTCACTCTTTATTCTTATGCCATTTTGATTTGGTTTGGTCACATTTTGTATATCATATGTGGTTATTATGATTGTTTTATCATATCTGTTTATCTAATATTTGAGTATTTGTTTATCTAATATTTAAGCCCTGCAACGTGTAGGGTGCACACGCAGGGAGAGGAATTTCCCCTAGTATAGGTAGTACCATCCACCTCACTTTACGTAATCATTATTAATCACCTATCCGTTAGTTATTAGGGTAGCGCTACTCACCCCACTTTTTTGTTTTTATTGTGCAAATAGTGGCTAAAGAGAGGGGCTTGGTTAGATAGGAGGGTACATGGGCTGAGGAAGGAAACTATTATGCAGATATGAGGGTACAGTGGCTGAAGAAGGGGCATTAGGGTAGATATGAGGGTACAGGGGCTGGGAGAGGGACTTGGGGCAGATACCAGTTTATCGGTGCAGAGGAAAGGGAGTATTGTGCATATTGAGGGTATATGGGCTGAGCAGGGGTACTTGGGGCAGATATGAGGGTACAGTGGCTGAGGACAGATATGAGGGTATGGCCATTGAGGCAAAGTACTGGGGACAGAGTACTAGGTTACAGAGACAGAAAAGGGGGGCTGGGGACAAATATAAGGGTACAAGGGCTTTAGGAGGGTGACTTGGGGCAGATTTGAGGGAACAGTAGCTGAGGAGGGAAACAGGGAAAATCTGAGGGTACGGAGCCTTAGGAGGGGGCTTAGCGAAAATAAGTGGTGGTGGTAGGACTTAGGTAAGGGGTCTTTGGTGGTGGCTCTTAGGTGGCAGGTCTTCAGTGGAAGGTCTTGAGTGGCAGGTCTTTGGTGGATAGTCTTAGACGTTGGGTCTTGGGTGACAGGTCCTAGGTGGTGGGTCTTAGGTAGCAGGTCTTGGGTGGTGGGGCTTAGTTAGGGGGTTTTTGTTGGCAGGTTTTAAGTGGAAAGTCTTGAGTGGCAGGTCTTAGATGGTGGGTCTTAGGTGGCTAGTCTTAGGTGGTGGCTCTCTGGGGGTAGGTCCTAGGTGATGGGTCTTGGGTAGCAGGACTTGGGTAGGGGGTCTTTGGTGGTGGGTCTTATGTGGCAGGTCTTAGGTGGCTAGTCTTAGGTGGTGGGTCTTGGGTGGCAGGTAATAGGTGATGGGTATTAGGTAGCATTACTTGGGTAGGGGGTCTTTGATGGTGGGTCTTAGGTGGCTAGTCTTAGGTGGTGGGTCTCGGGTGGCAGATCTTGAGTGGAAGGTCTTAGGTGGCTATTCTTAGGTGGTGGGTCTTGGGTGGCAGGTCCTAGGGGGTGGGTCTTAAGTGGCTAGGCTTAGGCGTTGGGTCTTGGGTGGCAGGTCCTAGGTGGTGGGTCTTAGGTAGCAGGTCTATAGTAATGGGACTTGGGTAGGGAGTCTTTGGTGGTGGGTCTTAGGTGACAGGTCTTAGGTGGTGGGTCTTGGGTGGCAGGTCCGAGTTAATGGGTCTTAGGTGATGAGTCTTGAGTGACAGGTCCTAGGTGGTTAGTCTTAGATTGTAGGTCTTGGGTGGTGGAACTTTCAATTTTCATTACATATTTTATTTTATACCCAGTGATGTAATTACTGGGTTTCTGTGCTTCTCTATACACTGCAGACAAGACATGGCTGTTGGGAAGGGCCTGCAGGGTGCTGTACATAACTTCCTGAAAACATCACAGCACCCCACCTGAGTACTCCTCTCAAGAGCACGCAGGCCTGATAAAAGCAGTGGAGTAGCTCTTCGCAGGCATTATCAAATATCAATATGCCTTGATTGGTGGGTGGCAGTCTGGAGGACTGGGTGTTTCTAGGCAGGCTGTATTTGCATAAGAAGCGCCCACATGTGAAGCCATTTCAGTCCAGGAGAGGAGGCGGTACAATTGTGCAAAACTGAAGTGGAGGCCGGAGGTCAGGTTTATTAACAGCAATGATAAACCACAGCTTCAGGTGTAGATAATGCTGAGAATATCTTGTGTCGGGAAATAATGTCTACTGTACACTTATACAAGTATCAATTTCTCTAATATTCCTCCATACCAGACGAATCATCTCCTGAGATTTCAAAGCTAAAGATACAGGTTTGGTAGTGAGGCATTGTGTGCGATTGCTATAGGGCAGACATTGCTCCCGGGACTGAATAGAGGGAATTCATCTGATCTATAGAATATAAAATAGTGGTAATCTGTTTTTCAGGGGCGCTGGCACAAGCCAACAACAAAGAGGGAATACTCCGGGATAAGCTCTTCGAGAATTACAATGTTTACGTTCGGCCCACAAGGACCCCGCAGGAAAAGGTTACAGTACAGCTGGGGATGAGTCTGTCCCAGCTCCTTAGTCTGGTAAGCCTGTCCATATTCTGCATTCAGTTCTGGATGGACAATGTAGTTCCCTGTCTATCCTCTCCAGTCTCCTCCTATGCCATGATGGAAGGGTTGAGTTCTCTATGGCTGAGATGTATGTCTGTGATGTTGGTCCCTTAATTCAGACCGCACTCCACCCTTATCCGACATTCGGAATCTGGCTCTCCACCTGCATTTCATTATTTGTTGGATCATCGTTGGATCTCGAAGTCCGATTTGTACTCTTATCCCTTTTTTCCACTTTGTTTTTTTTTTTAGAATGAGAAAGATGAAGAGATGACCACCAGGGTCTACATGAACATGGTATGTTCTATGGGGCTAGAAGCCAGTTTTGTTACATATAAAATATACATATTTCGTTGTTTATGACAGAAGATCCAGTACTGCCTATCTACCTCATCTCCTAATGGGTTTCGGACCACAACACATGGCGTGGGTGGGACTTAATACAAAAAAGAAAGTTGGGTACCAAAAATATAAACTCCACCCCATTGTATCCAGCCTCACATTTAACTGTGTGCCTAACCATGTGTAATGTGTGCTGGTTTTTACTACAGATCTTTTTGTTTCATATCCCTTTGCAGGGATAAGAAACAGAGAGATCATACCCTCTGTAGAGTCCTGTGGGGCTCTGGGATGTGATTGGGCACAGCCGTTCAGCAGGTCCCGGCCATGAATCATTGGCTGGGACCTGCTGACAGGTTCCCGCCATGTACAATCACAGCAGGTATCAGTGGGGGGGAGTGCCTTAAACCCAGAAACTGGCAGCAACGTACCAGTACGTCGCTTTGCCTGTATGGGCTGCCAATCCGCAGTACATTGCGGGCGGGCGGTTCGCAAGTGGTTGAAGAACAGAACTGAAAACAAATTTTTCTGGACACTTGATAATCTCATTGCCTTTGAGGCCTACAACCCAACAACTTGTGTTTCCACTATGTATTTACTTATGTATCCTACAACATTTGACAAGGAGTCCACTATAAATGGGGAGGCCTTGGAGAATCTTGACGTGTTCCATGAACTGACTTCACGTCTTCAGAAGAAGAGAAGGCAGAGATACATCTATCATCATAGTAGTCCCTCCGAATTCCATAAGACATGTCAATATTCCCAGCTTCCCAGCTTTGCCCACCGGAAAGCCAAGGGAGGGGGAGGAGAAAAGGGATGGGAAGGGGAGAGAGGAGACTCCAACCAGGTTATAAGGGAGAACATCTTCTCATAGTGTCCAAGCCCAAGCCTATGCCTGGTTATGTTAACCCCCACCCGTCACTTACTCATGGTATCCTGGCGATGGAACAGTGCTGCCAGGTAGATCCTTTAGGTCATAAGAATCGTGCCATCGTTGCAACCTATCCTCCCAAATAAACTGTAGGGTAATTCTTTATCTAAGGTATCATATAAGAGGTATGTCCAAAATTCTCTCTGGGACATGGTCCTCTGTGGTAATGACCCACCTTGAAGGTGTGTGGCCAGACCATTTTTTTGTTGGGATAGAGTGATGAGGGGTTAGGACCCCTGTCAGTTATTTTTTCTCTGGGGAGGTTCAGTTTCTCTTTCTATCCTGGTGACCATTAGCACTAAAATTAAAACCTTAAATTTTGGGCTGTTACCACAACAGGAACAAAGGGGAAATCTTCCAATGGGAAAACAAGGTCCAAAACCCAAAGTTCTCATGGAGGACTTATGCAGCCAAAAACCCTCTCCCCTTAACCCTCCATGACCAAGGTCAAAAAAATTCTCTCACTTTGAGAAGATATCTTCCCACTTTGTGTCTGCAGAACAGGCACAGGGCAAATAAAGGGGGAAAAAAAACCCTTTAGCACTCCATCTACGACTAAACCGAAAATGTTTAGCTTTAAATATAATCCTATGAATTCCCCCGAAGCAGAATACAGTGGGATCTCAGTCTCAGCAAGAACCTGCTGTCAGAAAGAGTTTCTGAAAGAATGAGGCTTTTAGGGCTCTTTCAGATATTTCTGACTCTTGGCCCTGTGTGAGCTGTAATATGTGAAGAAACAATTCATGTAAATTGTTCTTCTTGCCACCCAAGACTCATCTATACAATGAGCCAGCAGACCTTTGGTGATGGTTTATATATAAGGAGCTCTTCCAGAGTTTAATGTGGTGACAAGTCCTGATAGATGAAGGCTTGACCAGATCTAGGAAACATGCCGGGTTCCATTTAACTAACAGGATGAGGCTACCAGTTACTAATTCCATGTTCTTCTCTGTCAGACCTAACACAATTAGAGTAATGAAGAGCAGGCACACACAGAAATCCAATGAGATGTCAAACAAACATTCCGAACAAAGATCTCCAGTATATACATATCACATAACAAAGTGCAGGAGGAAACAAAGTGGCTCAAATATACAACCTACAACTATACAAAATGCATTGTGAAAGTGTACAAAAAGAGTCAACCAATGGCATAACAGTCAGGTGGGAAAATGAGGTTCAAGACCCAACGTTCTCAAGGAGGACCTGTGCAACCATTAAATAATACCTGAAACTCTTGTGGGCTGGACCATCCGATGTGACACCAGAAGTGATGTCATGATATGTTATTTCCATTGCAACCTGGTTCCCTTTCTCCACCAACCATGGCGTAAGGCAGCATTAACCCCAAGACGGTGGTGGGACGCAGGTTCACTTGGCCTTATCACTTGTAGAATCATAAACACAAGTAAAAGTGAGGCTCTGGATACAGATTTGCAACAGGTCAATCCAATTCTAATTGTGTTCGGGGGAAATTGGTCAAGGGCTTATGGGGATTTCTTTGACTTCCTGTGGATCAACTGCATACATCCCAACTTTCTGAGATGGGAATGAGGGACACCTATTAGAAAAAGTATGTAGGCATAGGACACAACCCTTGCCACGCTCCCCTTAAAGGAGAATTATACAAAACAGAATGATTGGTTAAACCCACAAGTGCTTTTTTTTACCACTACTATTCCTTTATATTGGCATTTGGAAGTTACAAATGCGGCAATTTAGAAATTGGATGAAAGGTTTAGCACTGGGAAACATCTTTTGATAGATAAAAAGTGCATTTTATATCCAACTATATAGATCAGACCAAAATGAGGGACAAATGAGGAGGAATGAGGGACAGAGGGACATTGCTCCAAATCAGGGACAGTCCCTCCAAATCAGGGACAGTTGGGAGCTATGCAACTGTGGGTGTAGCATTCTATATATGGACATTTTCTATTCTACTTACTGCAATATGCAGTATGAGAAACACAGGCTCAATAAACAAGCAAACAAGTGTTGTGAAAAAGTACAAATAAAGTCAGCCATCTGCTTAACAGTCAGGTGGGAAAATGAGGTCTGAGACCCAATGTTCTCAAGGAGGACATGTGCAGCCATAAACCCTCTTCTAAATATTACCCCAGACCTCCATCGGCTGGGCCATCTGACAATAAAAATGGGTATTCTTGACTTATCAATATATATATATATATATATATATATATATATATATACACAGTATAATCATTTTTTATTTTCATATTTATTTTTCTGTTTGCTACTTTTTTTTATATTTGCATTTTACTTTTTTTTTTTTGCAGCCCTGATGAAATTTGGATAGCTGTTTGGCCATGTTGGCTTTTTTTTCTGCTATGAATGAATTTTTAGCAAATAAACTCTTGGATGTTTGCTTGATAATTTATAATTACGTAGCTCAGGTTGAAAAAAGGCCATTGAGGTCAACCAATGGAAAAAATGAATACATAACTATAATAGAAAACCTTCATCTACAGAACCCTACACCTACCACAGTTGATCTAGAAGAAGGGAAATTAAACCCCTATGAGCCATGGTCCAATTTGCTTTAAAAAATTCCTTTCCGGATCCCCCAAGGCATTAAGTATTTGACTGACCCATTTAAAATCTGTACCCGGGCCTTGTTTTTGCTTGTCTTTATGACTCTGGCCCCATGCATCTGTGTCCCACCACCATCTTGGGGTTGACAGCCCTTGTGTATAGGCTGCCTTACCCAATGGTTGGCGGTGAAAGGGACCCAGGTTGCATTGGAAATAACGTGTCATGACATCACTTCTGGTGTCACATCGGATGGTCTAGCCCACAGGAGTCTTAAGTATTATTTAAGGGAAGATGGTTTATGGGTGGACAGGTTCTCTTGAGAACATTGGATCTTGGGCCTCATTTTCCCACCTGACTGTTCTGCTATTGGTCGACTATTTTTGTACTTTTTCACAGCACCCACGTAGGATCTGGGTCCGAGTCGTGACGTCACTTCCTCTGTGACACCAGATATTCCAGCCAGTGGGAGTCCTTGATATTTTTATGGGAAGAGGGTTTATGGATGCACATGTCCTCCTTGAGAACGTTGGGTCTTGGGCCTTATTTTCCACCTGACTGTTATGTCATTGGTTCACTCTTTTTAAGTTTGCATTAGTATATGTATGTTTGTTCTTCTGCTTCATTGTTTTAATTATGTTTTGGGAAGGGGAGGATGGCACCCTTTTGAATTTAAAGCACCCCTTAAGAGCTGGATATATGCTCTTATGGACTGTGTACAAGGGGTAAAGTAACCATTTCTTTATTCTCAGGCCTGGAATGACCTTCGCCTCACCTGGGACCCATCAGAATATGGCGGCATCCAGACTCTGCGGATTGGCTCCGACAGTGTGTGGAAACCGGATATCGTCCTTATGAACAAGTGGGTGTCTGAATATACTATTGCAAACCACAAAGGTGGGATTTGTAGTCTTGACATTCCAGTCATGCCCTCACTTTAGTTTTGGGGGCCCAAGAAGTCCTTTCAGAGGTCAGGCTGTTCATCAATGGTCCTGCTAACCTCTTTCATTGGGCTCAGCATCACATGTGGGTGCTACTTAGTAGACATTTGCAGAACGAAAAAATGTGTTTTGTTTTGTTTCAATTTGTTAATTAAATAATTTTGTTTAGTTAAATTTGTTCAATCCGTTTTCGGAATACATTTATGTTTGTTTCGTTTATTCGGTTTCGAATTCAATTAAAATTTTCCGAACTCGTCTGAACTGAATTCAATTTGACTGAATTTAATCCAATTCGACCGAATTCAGAAATTTTGAATTATTTTTGTATATGGCTGTCAAATTCCAATCTCACATCTAAGAATTGCAATATGTTTACATTTCATATTAGTTTCCAAATTCAAAGCAAATTCATATCTGAATAGAATTTGATTTTCGAATTTCGTTATTTTGTACGTATTTCATTTCGTTATTTCAGGGAATCTGTTTTTCATTCGTTACTATTGTGATTTGGAATTTAGATACATCCAAATTTCTGAATAACAAACAATTTGTCCGAATTTCAATTCGGAACTAAACGAATTTGCAATGTCTACTGCTACAACCTGCTTATTACCACATAGCTCTCCAGACTGACGTTCGCCCATCACAGCATTTTTGACATTTACATAACTCCTCCCAAGAGGAGCCAGCCCACGGTTTGCATCAGAACTGAGGGCTCCTGGGGTGTTTTTTGAACCCTTGTGAGGTTTTATTGTTGTCTATATCCATGCTATTGCTACTAGGACTGAAAGTAAGGCAAAGTCCACATTTTTGAGGAACAGAGGGAAAATTTAATTGACTTCAATTGTGAGGGGGGATTTTTCTCTCTTTTTGTGATTACAGGACAGGTAATAGAGGGAACCGTTAAAGAGTTTTAACCCTTCCCTGCTCTATTCTGGCAGTGTGTAAGATGATCCTTAGCCATATGCATGACATCTTTTTGGATATTAAATGGTCTTATCCAGTTTTTGTTTCCCCAACTCACTAACTCTTGTTTTCTCCTCTCCCAGCAATGACGGTGAATTTGAGGTTGGGCTTGCGGTTGAAGTCTTGGTTAACTGGAAAGGAAATGTCACCTGGCTGCCCCCGGCTCTCTATCACAGCAGCTGCCCCATCGAGGTGACTATCGCTCATCAAACTGTGTTCTTAATCCATCGCTATACTGTTTTACTGTTTACTGTTTACTGAGATAAAATACAAAGAAAGGAACATTTAGCTTCAGCTCTCCAAAGTCTGGTTTGAAGGATTTCAGGTTAACTTTTTCTGAGTTTGGAAAAAAGAAGTTGTGAGTGAAAAAGTACACTATGTGGCCAAATATTTGCTGACATCTGACCATCACACCTCTATGATCCTGTTGGACATCCCATTCCAATACCATGGCCATTATTATGGAGTTGCCAGGTACTCCATGCAGGGATGGTGGGAACCCCTCGTAATCTGCAATCGTGAGGCAATCTGCAGTGATCCTTCTGTCAAAGGGTAAAGATCCTTCGATGATTGGGAATTGGCGCCCCATTAGCCTTCTTAATGTCGATAGAAAGATACTGGCAAAGATTTTCTTCTGACGATTATCACCATTTACAGGCAGTTTGTTATCCCACCACCAGCACTGTTCGGTCCAAGGTAGAAGCACTTTCTCAGCAGTGTTAGCTGTCCGGGAGGCCTTGGAGCATTGTAGGGCTTCTGGTTGGGGTAAATTTTTGCTGACATTGGATCAGGCTAAGGCCTTTGATCGGGTTAATCATGAGTACTTGTGGCTCCTTCTTGACAAATATGGCCTGGAGGGGGGTTTCATTGATTGGCTCAAGATTTTGTACAAAGGGGCTGAAAGCTTTCCTCTGGTTAATGGTTGGGTCGGACAGCCCTTTGCGGTCGGCTCGGGTGTGCGTCAGGGGTGTCCATTGAGTCCTCTGCTATATGTGTTTGCAATCGACCCCTTCATTAGAAGGCTAGAGAGTGGACCATTGTGTGGGGTACCTTTGGGCATCGCTGGTGAGCCTCCTTTGAAGGTTGTGGCCTATGCTGATGATGTTTCTGTTTTTATCTCTGGGACTGCGGAGGCGCAGGAGGTGGTCTCAGTGATAGGGCAGTATGCAGAGGCATCAGGTTCAAAGGTCAACCAGGACAAGTGTGAAGCTTTCTGGATGGGTGTGGAAGGTGAGAGCTTTGTTCTCCCGGATGACTTCCCGGAGCCCCAACAAAAAATTTGAGTTCTAGGCATTGAATTCGGCCCAAGTGACTATGGTCATGCAAATTGGGTGAACAGGCTGGAGAATGCCGATGCCAAGGTGGCAAGCTGGAAAGGTTGGCAGCTTTCCTTGAGGGAAAAGGTTGATCTGATCAAGACTTACCTGATTCCGATTTTTCTGTATGTCAGTTTTGTTTGCATTTTGCCAGTTTCTCTCTATACCAGGATCTATAGTTGTTTCTTCCAGCTGTTATGGGGGAACAGAATAAACCTTGTCAAAAGGAATGTGACTTACCTTCCTAGGCGGGAGGGTGGTCTAGGGATGGTCAACCCTGTAGTCTTTTTCTCTCTGATGTTTCTGAAGTACAATCTTGGTAACATGTTGGCAGAGAGACCGCCTGGGTGGGTTGGTATTTTCCAGTCCTGGTTTAGGCCCTTTCTGCGAGACTGGGAAAATGGTGGGCCAGTGAAAAGCCTGAGGGTCAAGCATGAACAGCTCCTGGCTTATGTTGCCCCGTGTTTGAAAATGCTTTGGCAGTGGCAAGTAACAGCAGGAGAAGTCAGATCTCTTCCAAGGAAACTTCTTGAGAAGCGGATCATGAGCTCTGCTTTTTGCGAGCCACTGTCCTTGAGAGATTGCCCAAGCCAGGTTTTGGGGGTGGGATTAATTTGGAGAGAATCCCAATGAAGTTTAGGGATCAGGCTTGGCTTGCCTTTCATGGAAAACTATATGTGAAGGGCAACTTGAAGTTTCTTTCCATGAGTGATCGGGGCTGCCCGAGAGTGGAGTGTGGAGGAGTGGTGGAGTCCATGGATCACTTTCTACTTCAATGCCCTTTTAATATAGAGGTGTACAAGCGGGTTGGGAGGGCTTTGAGTATACCCTTCCTCCCCCATATGAGTTATGCAGAGTGGGTGTATGGGGCATTCCAGACTCATCGGGATTATGATTTGGAAACACTTTTTTTAGTTAGTCTAGTAGTCCATTATTTCACGTGGAGTGAACGGTGTCAGGTATCCTTACAGAGTAAAATCCTCCCTGTGGAAGTGGTGGTGCAGGACATTCTGGGTGAGGGTGGGAAGATTCAGGGTCTTGAGAAAGGCAGGTGGCAGCAGGAGGCCTGGATAAGGGCGGGGAGGAATATCAGGACTCTGTAGCTGCTGCCTGTTGATCTCGGGGTGTGCAGCTTTTCTTTGTATTCTTGATTCACTCCCCTAGATTTTCAAGATGAAATATATTTTTGATAAAAGGCTACATGCATGGTGACGGTGATGTTCCTTAGTCTGGCTCTCCCGTAGGGATTGTGTTGTGCGCATTTTGGTTTGTACCATTTATAATGTTCTTGTTTTGTATTATCATATTCAATTATTTTGTAAATATGTTTTATTTATTTATTATGGATTTATTGTATATAAGTTTTTGTTTGTAAGATTTTTCAATAAACAAAATTAACCCCTCATAATGGGCACAGCAGGTGTACAGACCCAGGAACTCAGCACATGGATGGTGGGAACTCCTCATAATAGGCGCTGCAGGTGTACAGACCTGGGAACTCAGCACAGGGATGGTTGGATTCACTCAAAATGTGCAAGGATGGTATAAACCCCTCAAAATGGGCACAAAAAGTTTGTAGAGCTGCAAATTTAGTGTAGGGATGTTGGGAACCCCTCATTATGGGAACAGTAGTTGTGAAGACTCGGAAACTCAACACAGGGATGGTGGGAACCCCTCATAATGGGCACAGAAGCTGTGCATTGCTGGGAACTCATCACAAGGATGGTGGGAACTGCTCCTAATGGGCACAGCAGGTGTACAGACCCGGGAACTCAGCACAGGGATGGTGGTTGTCCCTCATAATGGGCACAGCGGGTGTACAGACCCAGGACCTCACCACAGAGATAGTGGGAACCCCTAACAATGGGCACAGCAGGTATACAGACCCCGGAACTCAGCACAAGGATGGTGGGAATCCTTCATAAGGGGCGCAGCAGGTGTACAGACAAAGAAACTTAGCACAGGGATGATGGGAACCCCTCATAATGGGCACAGCAGGTGTGCAGAGCCAGAGCTCAGCTCAAGGATGGTGAGAACCCCTCATAATAGGCACAGTAGGAGTTCAAACCTGGGAACTCAGCAGAGGGTGGTGGGAACCCCTCATAATGGGCACAGCAAGTGTACAGACCCAGGAAATCAGCACAGGGATGGTAGGTGTCCCTCATAATGGGCACAGCAGGTGAAGAAAACTAAGAGCACAGAGATCTCACTAGTAGAGGCCCTGAGAAGAATATGTCATGTGGTTAAACTAGCCCTGAATAGAAAGTGTATTACTGCTTTCTGTTTCTTTATCCAAACTATTCCATGTGTTGTAAGCTTCTGCAAAATGGTGTCAGTTTCCTCATGATGTTTTCACACATATTTTTTAATCTAAAAAAACATGAAATTATTGGGTTTCTGGCCAAATCCCTGTGGTTGGTATTTGCTGACATCTGAATGATTTTCTGTCAATATTTTATTTAATTGTATAATGTCTACATTTTTTCCAGTTAGTCCTCCTTCTAATGTTTTTATCAGTTGAATCCGAATACTTGACCTCCTCCATGACCCGTTCCCCTTTGTTCCATCACTTCAGGTCCAATACTTCCCATTTGACTGGCAGAATTGTAGCATGGTGTTCCGATCTCAGACCTACGAGGCAGACGAGGTGACGCTGGTACACCCAAGGGACACTCAAGGAAGAGAAATTACTCAAGCGGTCATCTTTCCCAATACGTTTGAGGGTGAGAGATTTGGGGAGCATATCTTTGGCACTAATTTAATGCTTTTTCCCCTCTTGTGGGTTGTGTGTCCTACCAAGTCCTGGAGATGTATAGTAGTAGATGGTCGCATTCAGCTGGGCATGTTCTGTAGAACATGTTGAAGATACTTTGTCATTTCCAAACCACTTCTTCCATTTAAGCCACTTCTCATCCATACTACAGAGCGGTCCTCCAGTTCTGAGAGGGCGTTCATGGACGTCCTCCCAGAACCCCGCCTCCCGCTTGCCCCCATCGGGTGTGCTCTGTAAAAGCTGTGTCCGTTGGACACAGCTAATCATAGATTGCAGTAAAGGGCCACTCTGCTACTTGTGTAGAGATAAATGCTGCGGTACAGGGCTGGATCTAGCCTGAATCTGATCTGGGGGTGAAAAAAGTCAGGGGGTATAATGTCAATAGTGTGACAGAAATGCAGGGAACCAGTATTCCCCGTTCACTTCTGTACCACGAATCACAACCTGGAAATAAAGTCTGACAGGTAGTGCAAAGGTGGTGCAGGAGTGAACAAGATCACTAATATGTATTAGGCTGCCATTAGATTAGGATGATTAAACAAAACCTGTGCCTCCTTATATCTAGTGTCTACATCCCTCTTTACATCAGGTGTCCCTATCAGAGTGCCCCCTTGCCACAGGTGTCATCATCAAAGTGCCCCCTTACATCAGTGTCCCCATCAGAGTGTCCTCTTACATCAGTGTCCCCTTCAGAGTGCCCCATTACATTAATGTCCCCATCAGAGTGCCCCATTACATCAATGTCCCCATCAGTGTGCCCCATTACATCAATGTTCCCATCAGAGTGCCCCCTTGTATCAACTGTCTTCATTAAAGTACCTCCTTACATCAGCGGTCCTCATCAGAGTCCCTGTTTACATCAGATGTCCCCATTAAAGTGCCCCTGTACATCAACTGTCCCCATCAGAGCCCCCCTTACATTGACTGTCCCCATCAGAGTGCTCCCTTACATCAAGTGTCTCCATCATAGCCCTCCTTACATTGATTGTCCCCATCAGAGTGCTCCCTTAATCAACTCCCCCATAAGAGCCCCTCTTACATTGATTGTTCCTATCAGAATGCCTCCTTACATTAATTGTCCCTATCAGAGTGCCCCTTTACATCAACTGTCCCCATCAAAGTACCCCCTTACACCAAGTGTCCCCATCAGAGTCCGCATTACATCAGTTGTCTCCATCAAATTGCCCATTTACATCAACTCTACCCATCAGAGCCCCCTTACATTGATTGCCCCAATCAGAGTGCCTCCTTACATTGTCCCTATCAGAGTGCCCCTTTACATCAACTGTCCCCATCAAAGTACCCCCTTACACCAAGTGTCCCCATCAGAGTGCCCCCTTACATCAATTGCCACTATCAGAGTGCCACTTACATCAGCTGTCCACATCAGTGCCCCCTTACATCAGCTGTCCTTATCTTAGTCCCCCTTACATCAACTGTCCCTGTAAGAGCCCCCTTAAATTGATTGTCCCCATCAGACTCCCCTTATATCAATTGTCTCCATCAGATTCCCCCCTTACATCAACTGTCCCCATCAGAGTGCTCCCTTGCATCAACTCTCCCCATGTTAGCCCCCCTTATATCAACTGTCCCCATCAGTGTGCATCAGTGGATGCACTCTTAGAGACCTGGGAGGGGGGCACAACTAAAATCTGTGGGGACACAGCCCACCCTAGAACCCCTGTAGATTTGGGCCTGCTGGGGTATGTTCCTGACATTTGTTAAGAAGTGGCTTGAGAAAGCATCTTCAACATTGTAGAGCAAGTCAAACTGTGTGTGTCTATTAAGTATGCTATGACTGGATGAATGAATGAGAACCTTCACAGCCCATTCCTAGAGACCTTCCATCATTCCAGGTCGTTTGACATTTTTTGCTGGGTCTTTGCTGAACTATAGTAGGTTCTTCTATATTAGAATAATATTTTTTTTTTTCCTGCAGAAAACGGCCAGTGGGAGATTCGACATCGATCTTCCCGCAAGAACACAAACCCAACAGACCCCCTGTATGAGGACATCACGTTTTACCTGGTGATCCGAAGAAAGCCGTTATTCTATATTGTCAATATCATCGTCCCCTGCATTCTTATTACCATCCTGGCCATCTTTGTCTTCTACCTTCCCCCCGATGCAGGTATTCATAGACTCAGGCTTTACAGGTGTGGGAGATCCACCGAGGAAACACATATGCATGTACCCTCATGGAAACCCTTATGGCAGTGGTCATCAACCCTGTCCTCAGGGCCCAATAACAGGCCAGGTTTGCAAGATAACTGAAATACATCACAGGTGATATCATTTGCTGCTCAGTGATTGCAATATTCTAGTCTGAATCTCCCCAAGGTAATACATAAAACCTGGCCTGTTAGTGGGCCCCAAACACAGGGTTGAAGAGCACTCCCTTATGGGACCTTGAAAATTTTAGGTAGACTTTCTACCTAATGTGGGACAAAAATTCTTCTATATCCCAAAAACTGGTCGTATTTAGCCACATGCAACTGGAATAATTTCGAAGATGTTTTACCACTCATCCAAGTACCTTCCTCAGATTCCGATGAAGCTACGTGGAAACCATTGTTAACAGTAATAACAAGTCTGATTGAATGTGGCTACCTCAAGGTCTACCATGACCTGTTTAAATGAGAACCTTTAAGAGACATCCCCCAACCCTTTATCCAAAGTAGGTTCCTTATTATCCCTGTCTTTTCCTCTTCTAACTCTCTTTCTTTTCCATCATTCCAGGTGAGAAGATGACGCTGTCCATCTTTGCTCTTCTCACACTTACTGTCTTCTTGCTGCTTCTGGCTGACAAAGTCCCAGAGACCTCATTGAAGGTCCCCATCATTGTCAACTATCTGATGTTTACCATGGTCCTGGTCACCTTCTCTGTCATCCTGAGTGTAGTGGTCCTGAATCTTCACCATCGGTCCCCCAACACCCATCAAATGCCCCAGTGGGTGCGGCAGGTATTGCCCATTTCTCTGTCCTTGGGATTGTATTACCCTACCTGACTCCATGAGACTCTGAACCATACTACAGTTGATTGGGTTTTTTATGGTTAAAGAATCGGTTCACCCAAAAATGTATACTTTATCTGTGGGTTGAGTCTGGTGGGCTGAGTCACTAGTTCTCTATATATCTTGATCTCTGCAGCAGCAAGATCTCCCTGCCATAATTCCCAGGTTAGTTCCTGCCCAGCAGGGGGTTTTGGGTTGTTCCCCCCACCTTTGTGTGTACCAGCTCCTCATGTTACATTCTTCATTATTTAAAGTGAATTCAAATCTAGCAGAGATGATGGAAACCCTTCACAATTGGGTACAGCAGGTGTACAGACCCGGAAACTCAGCACAGGAATGGTAGGAACCCCTCATAATGGGCACAGCAGGTGTACAGACCCATGAACTGAGCACAGGGAAGGTGAGAACCCCTCATAATGGGCACAGCAGGTGTACAGACCTGGGAACTCAGCACAGGGATGATGGGAACCCTTCATGATGGCCACAGCGGGTGTACAGACCTGGGAACTCAGCACAGGGATGATAGGAACCCCTCATAATGGGCATAGCGGGTGTTCAGACCCAGGAACTTAGCACAGGGATGGTAGGAACCCCTTGTAATGCCCCTTGTGAAGGGCAACTTGAAGTTTCTTTCTATCAGTAATCGGGGCTGCCCAAGAGTGGAGTGTGGAGGAGTGGTGGAGTCCATTGATCACTTTCTACTTCAGTGCCCTTTTAATATAGAGGTGTACAAGAGGGTGGGGAGGGCTCTGAGTATACCCTTCCCCCCATATGAGTTATGCAGAGTGGGTGTATGGGGCATTCCATACTCATCGGGATTATGATTTGGAAACACTTTTTTTATTTAGTCTAGTAGTCCGTTATTTCACGTGAAGTGCACGGTGTCAGGTATCCTTACGGAGTAAAATCCTCCCTGTG
This sequence comes from Lithobates clamitans, assembly GCA_037952925.1. NCBI lineage: Eukaryota > Metazoa > Chordata > Amphibia > Anura > Ranidae > Lithobates > Lithobates clamitans. The sequence continues at coordinate 630,843 of JBBGZY010001245.1, read as the reverse complement.
GAAGTGGTGGTGCAGGACATTCTGGGTGAGGTTGGGAAGATTCAGGTTCTTGAGAAAGGCAGGTGGCAGCAGGAGGCCTGGATAAGGGCGGGGAGGAATACCAGGACTCTGTAGCTGCTGCCTGTTGTTCTTGGGGTGTGCGGTTTTCTTTCTGTCCTTGCTTTACTCCCCTAGATTTTCAGATCAAATATATTTTTGATAAAAGGCTACATGCATGGTGACGGTGATGTTCTTTAGTCTGGCTCTCCCGTAGGGGTTATGTTGTGCGCAATTTGGTTTACACCATTTATTTTCTTCTTGTTCTTTCATTTGTATAGTCATATTCAATTATTTTGTAAATATGTTTTATTTATTTATTATGGTTTTATTGTATATAAGTTGTTGTTTGTAAGATTTTTCAATAAACAAAATTAACCCTTTGTAATGGGCACAGTAGGTGTACAGACCCAGGAACTCGGCACAGGGATGGTGAGAACCCCTCATAATGGGCACAACAGGTTACAGACCCAGGAACTCAGCACAGGGATGGTGGGAACCCCTTGTAATGGGCACAGTAGGTGTACAGACCCAGGAACTCAGCACAAGGATAGTGAGAACCCCTTATAATGGGCACAACAGGTTACAGACCCGGAAACTCGGCACAGGGATGGTGGAAACCACTCATAATGGGCACAGCAGGTTTGTAGACCTGGGAACTGAGTGCTGGTATGGTTGGAGTTCCTTATAATGCCTGAGAGCTGATTATTTGGCAGTTCTGCCAATGACGCAAGTTCAGTATAAATGAATAAGAGATTATCATTGACTCAATTCTGGTAGAATAGATTGATGAGAGTTCTACCTTTCTATGGGCAAAAGTCTTTGGGGTCTAGCGCAGGGGTCTCCAACATTCCTATAGAAAGGGCCAGTTTACTGTCCTTAAAACTTTAGTGGGGGCCGGACTGTGGTCATTGGGAGTAGAAAAAGTTCCAGCATCAGTTGGTGTAAACGATGCCCCATCTTTGGTGTCAGAGACAGGAATTATGCCCCACCGTTGGTGTCTTTGGTCGGAATTGTGTCCCATCACTGGTGTCATTGGGCCCCATTGTTGAGGCCATTGGGAGGAATTGTGCCCCATCTTTGGTGTCATTGGGAGGAATTGTGCCCCATGTTGGTGTCATTGGGAGGAATGGCCCCCCATCATCGGTGTTATTGGGCCCCATTGTTGGTGTCATTGGGAAGAACTGTGCCCCTTTGTTGGTGTCAGTGAATGAAATAGGGCCCCAAGGGCCACATAAAATCAAGCAAAGGGCCGTATCCAGCCCTCGGGCCGCAGTTTGAAGACCACTGGTCTTGCATATCAACTCAATTATTCTCCTTCAAATACTTTTAAGACATTGCAATTTTTTTTTAGACTTTTCTAGTTCCCTGATTGGTAATTGACTATTTTGTACCCCTCTGCATTGTAGATATTTATCCTTCACCTCCCCCACTACCTCCGGATTAGCCGACCAAAACCTGAGCCACCTCTTCCAGTTGAACCGCTGACCCACCGGACCCCAGTCTCAAGACATGCAGACGAGTACTTCATCCGCAGGCCGGAGAACGACTTCATCTTCCCCAAGCCTGAGAGGTGTGTGACTTTCATTACTGAACCGGGGCCTACTTATAAACAGCGCTAAGACAACAGCCCCCTTTCCCACTACTCCTCTCAAGAGCCCTCCTGATGCAAGCAATGGGCTGGCTGTTGGGAGGAATTATACAAACATCACATGTGATGTATGATTGAAAGAAATGAAATCCAATCAAAAGAGGCGAGCCAGGGAGTGTCAGGCTAAGAAGAAATGGGCTAGAAGATGCTGGACAGCCTCCAGCCAAAAAAATTAGGTGGGCTCTATCTAAATTGTTGCACATTATCAAAAAAGGGTAAAAAAGATGAAAAATTTAAAGTGAGACAATAAGAACATAGAGTGAAATATTTATTGATGTCCTCTTCTGTAGGTACCAGGCGGCAGCCTTCTCACGGGATATGAAATGGTTCTTGGATGGTCCAAGTTTGGGGCTCACTCTCCCCCCGGATCTACAGTCTGCCATCAGTGCCATCCGATATCTCGCCCAGCAGCTGCAGGAGCAGGAGGACTATGATAATGTAAGTCTCAGAATAAACTGTAGATAAAACTCTAGAGGTGACCCTAAGTCCTCATTAGACTCAGAAACAAGGCATTCAGTAGCTTCTAAGTTGACTTTTGATTCGTTGATGGAAAATCTTCAAGCTTGTAGGCAGGTGCAGTCTGCTTTTTCCACGGTAGGTGGCGCTCAACCACAGGGGCCTTGTAGCTGGAGAGGAGGTCAAGAAGAAGACAGTTTTACCATAGTTTTCTGGGTCACTGGGGAAGCGATCCAGTTGGATGTTGCTGCCCCATGTGACTCTGGCAGCCATCTTAGGTCAGGAAGAGCCTATCTTAGGCCCTGGCTCCCAGGTTTGTCACGCATTATGCGAGTGGTATAAAGATTTGACAGGGATAAGTATATATTAAGGGACAGCCATTATTTGGGTACCTTTAGTGGTTTATCAAAGAAGAGAGCAACACTGACATGTTGTATTGGCGCATCTGTAGAGTTGCCACCTCATCCCTTTAAACCCGAACACATAATTACACAGGTTCTGTGGCTGATTAAGATGGTAATTAAACTCAATTGGTGCCTTATCTGCATTTAATTAGCCTCAGAACCTGTGTAATTCAAAGGTGTTCGGGTTTAAAGGGATGAGGTGGCAACTCTACGCATCTGTAAGAGGCTTACCCGCTCAGGTTTTTGGGGTCTGTTATCATGCACTGTCCTTGATGCTTCATCTTGTGGATCCTTCCTCCTTGGTCCCCTCTGCTCAGAAAGGCTCTTGGGTCTCACTGATCTTCTCCTCACTTTGCTCAGAATTCTTCTAGTGCCTTCCTTGTTTCGATGCTCGTTTCCTCACCCTTCTCAGAGCCCTTCTGGTGCACCTCCTGGTCCCACTGCTCCTCTCCTTCCTCTGCTTACAATGCTGCAGGTGGCCCTTCAGGTCCAATTGCTCTTCAACACCTTCATCTCACCATTCTTCTGGTTCACCTCCTTGTCCTATTGCTCCTCTCCTGCCCCTGCTCAGTATCACTTTGGTGTCTCTTCTGGGTCTCACTACCTTTCTCCCCCTATTGCTCAAATTCCTCCTGCATTGCTCTTCCTTTCCATTTGCTTAGAAATCTGTTAGTGTCTCTTCTAGTTCTGCTGGTCTTTTCCTCCCTTTGCTCAGAATTCTTCTAATGCCCTTACTGGGTCTTGCTACTCCTCTCTTCCCCTTGCTCTCTACCCTCTGGTTCACCTCCAGTCCGATTGATCCTCTCCTCCCCCTGCTCAGATCCCTTCTGGTACTCCTCCTTGTTTAATTACTGCTCTCCATCCATTGCTCACAATTTCTCTAGTGCCCCTCCTGGTCCCATTGCTCCTCTCCTTCCTCTACTCACAATTCTTCTACTGCCCCTCCTGGTCCCATTGCTCCTCTCCCTCCTATGCTCAGAATTGCTCTACTGCCCCTCCTGGTCCCATTGCTCCTCTCCTTCCTCTGCTAATAATTCCTCTACTGCCCCTCCTAGTCCCATTGCTCCTCTCCATCCACTGCACACAATTCCTCTACTGCCCCTCCTAGTCCCATTGCTTCTCTCCTTCCCCTGCTCACAATTCCTCTACTGCCTCTCCTGATTCCATTGCTTCTCTCCTTCCTCTGCTCACAATTCCTCTACTGCCCCTCCTGGTCCCATTACTCCTCTCTTTCCCATGCTCAAAACTCTTCTACTGCCCCTCCTGGTCCTATTGCTCTTCTCCTTCCACTGCTCACAATTCCTCTAGTGTCCCTCCTGGTCCCATTGCTCCTCTGCTTCCTCTGATCACAATTCCTCTACTTCCCCTCCTGGTCCCATACTTCCTGTCCTTCATCTGCTAACAATTCCTCTACTGCCCCTCCTGGTCCCATTACTCCCCTCCATCCTCTGCTCACAATTTCTCTACTGCCCCTCCTGGTCCCATTGCTCCTCTCCATCCACTGCTCACAATTCCTCTACTGCCTCTCCAGATCCCATTGCTCCTCTCCTTCCTCTGCTCACAATTCCTCTACTGCCCCTCCTGGTCCCATTGCTCCTCTCCATCCACTGCTCACAATTCCTCTACTGCCCCTCCTGGTCCCATTGCTCCTCTCCATCCACTGCTCACAATTCCTTAACTGCCTCTCCAGATCCCATTGCTCCTCTCCTTCCACTGCTCACAATTCCTCTACTGCCTCTCCTGGTCCCATTCCTCCTCTGCTCACAATTCCTCTAATGCTCAGAAACTCTCTGGTACCACTCCTGGTACTGTTGTTCCTCTCATCCCTCTCATCCTGGCCCCATTGCTCTTCTCCCTCTTCTCACAGTTCCTATGTTCCCTCCTGGTCCCATTTCTCCTCTCCTCCGTCTTCTCACAATTCCCTTGGTTCCTTTCCTATTCTAATTTCTCCTCTTCTCTGTCTTCTCACAATTCATCTGGTGCTCCTCCTGGGTCTTGATGCTCTTCTCCCTCGGCTCGCAATAGATCTGGTCTCCCTCCTGGTTCCATTTCTTCTTTTTGTTTCTCTTCTCAAAATTCCTTTGGCGCCCTTCCTGGTCCCATTGCTCCTTGCCATTCTTCTGGTGCCCCTCCTGGGCCTTGCTGCTCTTCTCCTCCCTCTGCCCAGACTCACTCTTGGACCCTTCCTGGATCCCTCTGCTCAGTTTCCATCTGAAGACCTTCCTGGATTATTCTGCTCTTCCCCTCCTCTGTTCAGAATCTCTCCGGTGCCCCTACTGGTTCTAGCTTCTCTTCTGTTCCCTCTGTTGGGTCCTCCCATACTGCAGACCCCTCTCCACCCCTGATACCTGAACGGTTGTCTTTATCATACTCTAGGCTCACACAAGCATTCTACATACATGTGAACAAAGTTGTAACATTCCCACATTTTTTAATACAAAGTTTGATATCTCATTGGTTGAAATCTTTATTATGTTCTCCCTTTGATCTCGAATGATTTGACCTTACATGACCTCTGCCAGCCCTGACCTCAGCTGTGTACCAGATTGCGATTTTTTTTGGAGAATTGGTGGTCCATTGGATACAGAATGTCTCTGCACAGTTACCATCTGGATTACTCCATTGAGATCATTTGTTGAGTTTGCATTCCCTAACCTGGATGGGTTTAGCACTCTGAGAGAGCAATGCCCCGCTACCAGCAGTGATGGCCGCCTTCTTCAAAGTTTTTAGACTGTGGCCCAGCAAAGAGGTATTTACTGTACATACCCGTATGTCATCAAGTTGTAAGACACCCAAGGTTTCGAGTTACATATGCGGGAGATGTGCTGTAGGGTATTTTGTTGGGGGTATATAATTGTGATGCCTTGCAGGAAGGTTTCAGTGTGATATATGTTGTATTTTTAGGGTATTTCGGTAGAGCACATGTGAATTCCACATTCTGTGATCTGGTGATAATTGTTCTCTTTTCTGTCTGACAGCTGAAGGAGGATTGGCAGTATGTTGCCATGGTGGTGGACCGTCTCTTTCTCTGGACTTTCATCGTGTTTACTTCTCTGGGGACGCTGGCCATCTTCTTGGATGCAAGCTTCAATCGTCCACCAGAAACCCCTTTCCCCTGACACCCTATTCCCTGATATCCTATTCCCTGATACCCCAGTGCCCTGGCATCCCATTACCTGACACCCCATTCCCTGATACCCCTGTGCCCTGGCATCCCATTACATTACACCGCATTCCCTGATACCCCAGTGCCCTGGCATCCCATTCCCTGATACCCCAGTGTACTTGCACCCTAGTGCCCTGGCATCCCATTACCTTACATCCCATTCCCTGATACCCCACGGCCCTGGCATCCCATTCCCTGATACCCCAGTGTACTTGCACCCTAGTGCCCTGGCATCCCATTACCTTACATCCCATTCCCTGATACCCCACGGCCCTGGCATCCCATTACCTGATACCCCAGTGCCCTGGCATCCCGTTACCTGACACCCCATTCCCTGATACCCCAGTGCCCTGGCAGGCCATTACCTGACACTCCATTCCCTGATACCCAAGTGCCCTGGCATCCCATTCCTTGATACCCCAGTGCCCTGGCATCCCATTACATTACACCACATTCTCTGATACAACAGTGCCCTTGTATCCTATTCCCTGATACCCCAGTGTCCTGGCACAATAGTGCCCTGGCATCTCATTACCTTAAACCCCATTCCCTGATACCCTAGTGCCCTGGCATCCCATTACCTGACACCCCATTTCCTGATACCCAGTGCCCTGGCATCCCATTACCTTACACCCTACCCCCTGATATCCCAGTGCCCTGGCATCCCATTACCTGATACCCAGTGCCCTGGCATCCCATTACCTTACACCCCACCCCCTGATATCCCAGTGCCCTGGCATCCCATTATTTGATACCCAGTGCCCTGGCATCCCATTACCTTATACCCCATTCCCTGATGCCCCAGTGCCCTGGCATCCCATTACCTGACACCCTATTCCCTCATATCCCAGTGCCCTGGCATCCCATTACCTGACACCCCATTCCCTGATACCCAAGTGCCCTGACACTAAATTACCTGACACCCCATACCCTTATACCCCAGTGCCCTGACCCCCACTTCTCTTAATTACCCCTTTGTACCCCATTCCATGACACCCCATATCTTGGTACCCCATTCCTTGACAACTAATGTCCTGTCCATTACTTGTTTTTACTAATGTTACCATTATCCCCATACCTCCTTTGTTGCTTGTACAGGCTATTTTCATTGTTGTCTGAAACAAAATATCAAAATAAATTATTGTACGTTAACTGGAGTCATCATAGCGCCCCCTGCTGGTCATTGTACATATTGTTTCTTAATACCAATTGAGTACTGGAGTGATAATACTGCTCTGTTCTGGTTATTTTGTAGATTTCTTCTCATTTATTTTATAATGTGAGTAGTGGGGTAATAACACCACCCCCTGCTGTTCATGTTATACATTGTTTCTCACTGATATTAAATCTGAGCACTAGGGGGATAATACTGCCCCTAATGGTCATTTTATAGATTTTCTCTCACTTGTATATAATCTGAGCACTAGGGGGATAATACTGTCCCTAATGGTCATTTTTATAGATTTCCTCTCATTTGTATAGGGTGATAGGGTGATAATACTGCCCCTAATGGTCATTTTTATAGATTCCCTCTCATTTGTATAAGGTGATAATACTGCCCCTAATGGTCATTTTATAGATTCCCTCTCATTTGTATAGGGTGATAATACTGCCCCTAATGGTCATTTTTATAGATTCCCTCTCATTTGTATAGGGTGATAATACTGCCCCTAATGGTCATTTTATAGATTTTCTCTCACTTGTATATAATGTGAGCACTAGGGGGATAATACTGCCCCTAATGGTCATTTTTATAGATTCCCTCTCATTTGTATAGGGTGATAATACTGCCCTAATGATCATTTTATAGATTCCCTATCATTTGTGATAATACTGCACCTAATGGTCATTTTATAGATTTCCCCTCACTTGTATAGGGGGATACTACTGCCCCTAATGGTCATTTTTATAGATTTTCTCTCACTTGTATATAATATGAGCACTAGGGGGATAATACTGCCCCTAATGGCCATTTTATAGATTTTTTTCTCACTTGTATATAATCTGAGCACTAGGGGGACAATACTGCCCCTAATGGTCATTTTATAGATTACCCCTCACTTGTATAAAAATCTGAGCATTAGGGGGATGATACTGCCCCTGCTGGTCATTTTATAGATATTCTCTTACTTGTATAGGTGGATAATACTGCCCTTAATGGTCTTTTTTTATAAATTCCCCCTCACTTGTATAAGGTGATAATACTGCCCCTGCTGGTCATTTTATAGATTTCCCCTCACTTGTATAGGGTGATGATACTGCCCCTAATGGTCATTTTATAGATTTCACCTCACTTGTATAGGGTGATGATACTGCCCCTAATGGTCATTTTATAGATTTCACCTCACTTGTATAGGGTGATGATACTGCCCCTAATGGTCATTTTATAGATTTCCTCTCATTTGTATAGGGTAATAATACTGCCCCTGCTGGTCATTTTATAGATTTCACCTCACTTGTATATAATCTGAGCACTAGAGGGATAATACTGCCCCATAGTGGTCATTTTATAGATTACCCTCACTTGTATAAAATCTGAGCATTAGGGGGATGATACTGCCCCTAATGGTCATTTTATAAATTCCCTTTCATTTGCATTGGGGATAATACTGCCCCTAATGGTCATTTTATAAATTCCCTTTCACTTGCATTGGGGGATAATACTGCCCCTAATGGTCATTTTTATAGATTTTCCCTCACCTGTACCTGTATATAATCTGAGCATTAGGGTGATAATACTGCCCCTAATGGTCATTTTATAGATTTTCTCTCACTTATATATAATCTGAGCACTAGGGGGATAATACTGCCTCTAATGGTCATTTTATAGATTTCCTCTCATTTGTATAGGGTGATAATACTGCCCCTGCTGGTCATTTTATAGATTTCACCTCACTTGTATATAATCTGAGCACTAGGAGGATAATACTGCCCCCTAGTGGTCATTTTATAGATTACCCCTCACTTGTATAAAATGTGAGCATTAGGGGGATGATACTGTCCCTGTTGGTCATTTTATAGATATTGTCTTACTTGTATAGGTGGATAATACTGCCCTTGATGGTCTTTTTTATAGATCCCCCCTCACTTGTATAGGGTGATAATATTGCCCCTGATGGTCATTTTATAGATTCCCCCTCACTTGTATAAAAATCTGAGCATTAGGGGGACAATACTGCCCCTAATGGTCATTTTATAGATTACCCCTCACTTGTATAAAAATCTGAGCATTAGGGGGATGATACTGCCCCTGCTGGTCATTTTATAGATATTCTCTTACTTGTGGATAATACTGCCCTTAATGGTCTTTTTTATAGATTCCCCCTCACTTGTATAGGGTGATAATACTGCCCCTGCTGGTCATTTTATAGATTCCCCCTCACTTGTATAGGGTGATAATACTGCCCCTAATGGTCATTTTATAGATTTCCTCTCATTTGTATAGGGTGATAATACTGCCCCTAATGGTCATTTTTATAGATTTCCCCTCACTTGTATATAATCTGAGCACTAGGGGGACAATACTGCCCCTAATGGTCATTTTATAGATTACCCCTCACTTGTATAAAAATCTGAGCATTAGGGGGATGATACTGCCCCTGCTGGTCATTTTATAGATATTCTCTTACTTGTGGATACTACTGCCCTTAATGGTCTTTTTTTATAGATTCCCCCTCACTTGTATAGGGTGATAATACTGCCCCTGCTGGTCATTTTATAGATTCCCCCTCACTTGTATAGGGTGATATTACTGCCCCTGCTGGTCATTTTATAGTTTCCCCCTCACTTGTATAGGGTGATAATACTGCCCCTGCTGGTCATTTTATAGATTCCCCCTCACTTGTATAGGGTGATAATACTGCCCCTGCTGGTCATTTTATAGATTCCCCCTCACTTGTATAGGGTGATAATACTGCCCCTAATGGTCATTTTATAGATTCCCCCTCACTTGTATAGGGTGATAATACTGCCCCTAATGGTCATTTTATAGATTCCCCCTCACTTGTATAGGGTGATAATACTGCCCCTAATGGTCATTTTATAGATTTCCTCTCATTTGTATAGGGTGATAATACTGCCCCTAATGGTCATTTTATAGATTTCCTCTCATTTGTATAGGGTGATAATACTGCCCCTAATGGTCATTTTTATAGATTTCCCCTCACTTGTATATAATCTTAGCACTAGGGGGATAATACCGCCCCAATGGTCTTTTTATAGATCCATAGTTATGGCAGGCTCCTTGAGGGCTGTACAATATATATGGAAAGAGCTGTGTAAATTGTCAGCACTAAATAAATGCATGTAGTATATTCTGGGTACAGGGGTTACAATACTGCCCCCCGTTGGGCACTCTGTGACTCATCTTTTACTAGTATATGGTATGGGGTCTGTTCATAAGGAAATTAAATGGAAATGCCTCTGCATTTTCATTGTGATCTCTCATTTCACCTCAATTGAACCATTTTTTTTTTAAACATCTGTAGCCATTTTATTTTCCTAGAACGGGGACCATGTTTTTTAATAACTGCATTATCATCATTGCAAAATCCATTTTCCTAATTCCATTTATCGTCAATTTATGAGATAAAAGGACATTTTTAGCTGCCTTCACCTTCAGAATTGCGGCTTCATTCCTCTGCCTGGGGCCGCCAATATTCTGATATTTACCGGACGTCATGTGATCTTCAGCGGACATACACCAAGTCGATTCATCGCTCTGCTCCCGGAATTATTGGAAGAGATGCCATTTATTGGGCTTCATAAACTATCAGCGGGGCAACATTAAAATAGTGCAAAAATGTGACTGTTTTCCAGTGCAACAAATGAAGACAGATTCAGAATGTTCCCATGGAGGGCGAAATGCGTTGAATATGGAAATCCCAGGTTGTGACCTTTCTAAACATTTTATATTTTTTCATGGCTATTTCAACATTTTTACCCCAGAGGAACCACTGAAATAATTTTCAGGTCTTGGGGAACTCTTACTAAAACCAATTTATGAGGAGGGGGTTCATGAGAAAAATGTCTCCTATGTTGGTGGTCTGTAGAAATAATGCAACCCTTATGCCGCGTACACACGATCCGACTTTCCACTAAAAAAAAGTGGATTTTTGTTCGAAGATTGTTGGCTTAAGCTTGTCTTGCATACACACGGTCACACAAATGTTGGCCAACAATTCCGAATGTGAGAACGCGGTGAAGTACAAGACGTATGACAAGCCAAGAAAAAGGAAGTTCTATAGCCAGTGCAGAAAAAAAGAGCAGCTCAGCTCTAAGGGTAGTAGTGTGTATAAAAGACTTTCATAATGTTTAAAATATGCACTCACATTTAGGCTGATAAAAACAGGTTACTCTTTAACATCATGAGATCACATCCGGTGGACCACTGGGCTGTGGAGAAGTCATTCCCCGGCCGCTTCCGGTGACGTCCGAAGCTCCGAGGTATGTAGTTCCGTCAGACAGTGCATCAGCTGGTCCGTGGGTGGAGATGATAGATGCTGGAGAGCCGGGGGCGTGGTCGTAGTGCTCGCATTCGGAGCATGCATGCTCCTTCATCAGGCGTGTGTGACGGCCATGACAAGTCCTGATTATATAGGGAGAGGGGGAGGGGGAAGGGGCGGGGTTGATCTGTCAAGCAGCGTTGGTGTGTGTGTCAGACACACGCAGGCTGGTGCAATCGTAGTAAGGCAAAGTTGTAATGAGGTAGACAAATGAAATGATCATGTGGCTCGCAAGGGAGTGTAAAAGCGGATTGTATGGCAGGGTGGGCAAAAAGAGGTGAAGGGGGAGTGGGGGGAAAAGTAATGATGAGAATAGAAAAAATAAGAATGGAAAAAATAAGAATGAAAGAAAGAAAAGTAATGTGGGATACGTGAGAAAAAATGGAGGATAAGGGACGGATGAAATTTCTGGGGATCGTTAAGTTCTTGTTATCTTCAATGGATCGTCTGTGTTCTCCAAATCTCTTGCGTAATGTCCTGGTGGTGCGGCCTACATAAAGTAGGTTGCATGGGCACGAGAGGCAGTATACCACAAATTCAGTGGTACAGTTGAAGAATTGGCCAAGTTGAAATGTTTTATCCTTAGTAGTGAAATGTTTTTGTTTGTGCTGTACGAATTTGCAGGTTAGGCAGTTGAGCTTGCGGCATTGGTACATGCCCGTGAAATCGAGGAAAGTAGGTGTGGCAGAAGGTTGGGGTCTGTGGGGTTTTAGTTTGCTAGGAGCTATGTTTTCTTTTAGGTTTTGGGCTCTTCTGTATGTAATTTGGGGTTTTTCATCATAGCTGTTTTTGAGATGGGGTCTTCTAGTAGTATGCCCCAATGTTTTTGGAGGATGTGTTCCATCTTTCTGTGTTGAGTATGGAATTGGGTGATAAGTCTGGGTGCTTGGGAGAGCAAGGGAGATTTTAGATTCCTGGATTGCGGTATTTCGATCAGGAAGTAGTTATAGGCTTCGTCCACTAGGGGGGCAGGGTAGCTTTTATCTGAGAACTTTTTCTTGAATGAGCTGCTTTGTTCAATGTAGTCTTCCAAACGGGTGCAATTATGTTTCAAACGGCAGAATTGGCTTTTTGGTATGTTTGAAATCCATCGAGGGTGATGGCAGCTGTGAAAATGGAGGTAAGAGTTGCCTGCAGTGGATTTCATATAGTTCTTAGCATGGATGAGATTATCTGTGTGGCTCAGTTCAAGGTCCAGGAAGGCGACGGTGTCTGGATCGCTGACAGAAGTAAAAGATAAGCCTAAGCTGTTGGTGTTGCAGTAGGCCACAAATTCGTCAACTTGAGATCGAGTGCCATCCCAGATGATTAGTATGTCATCTATATATTGTCCGAAGAATACGATGTGCTCAGAGTAGGGGTGGTTATGCCAGATTGAGCGTTGTTCCCAGAGCCCCATAGTCAAGTTGGCATAGCTGGGGGCAAAGTTGGCACCCATGGCAGTGCCTTGGGTTTGTAGGTAGTATTGGTTCTCGAAGGAAAAATAGTTGTGGTGAAGGCAGAATTTTGTGGATTGAACAATAAATTCTGCTTGTCTGGAGTTGATTTGGGGCTCTTGGGAGAGAAAATATTCTATTGCTTCTAGACCGATTTCATGTGGGATCGATGTGTATAGTGAGCAAACATCCAGTGAGAGCCATATATAGGTTGGTTCCCAACGGTAGTTATGTAAAGTATTAAGCAGATGGGTGCCGTCCCAGATGTATGCCGGTAGGTTCTGGGCCAGAGGTTGCAGGAAATGATCGATGTACATGGAGAAAGGGTTGGTGATACTGTTCATGGCGGCCACAATGGGACGTCCAGGGGGCTCGGTAAGACTTTTATGAATTTTGGGAAGGTGGTAGAAGTAGGGGGTGTTGTAGTTATCACGTTTGAGGAATGCGGCTTCTGTTTTTGTGATGACTCCCTCCATTGTTGCCTTGTTCACCAGTGCGTGGGCTTCAGGTATGAATTTGGGTAAAGGGTCACAAGACAGTTTTTTGTAGGTGTTGTCATCTGACAGAAGTCTGTGGGCCTCATTGACATATGCGTCTCTGTTTTGGATGACAATTCCGCCTCCTTTGTCAGCTGTTTTTATAATGTAGTCTGTATTGTTGGATAGGGCCTTGAGACAAGCCCTTTCAGGGAATGAGAGATTGTGGTTATGTGTGGGGGTTGGGGCCTGATTACACAGGCGTTTGATTTCAGATTTGTTCCTGTATCAATAGCCAGTGCGGCTCCTTCTGTTGATTCCGAGCATGCGTGAACTTTTGTGCGACGGACTTGTGTACACACGATCAGACTTTCCGACAACAAAGTTTTGTTGGCGGAAAATTTGAGAACCTGCTAGCAAACATTTGTTGGCGGAAAGTCCGACAGCAAATGTTCGATGGAGCCTACACACGGTCGGACTTTCCGACAACAAGCTCACACCCAACATTTCCTGTCGGAAAATCCGACTATGTGTACGTGGCATTAGAGACAGCCAAAAAAAATCCATAGGTCTCCATAGGATCCATAGGTCAATCCATGGTTCTGGCTTCACCAAGCGGCTTTGGCTCCAGCAGTTTGTAGGGACCATTAACTGAGAGATCAGTCGGCCACAGTTCAAGGAACCCCTAGCAACCTCTGGAGGAACCCTAGGGTTCTATGGAACCCTGGTTGAGAAAAGCTGGTCTATAGAACAGGCTAATGAGTGCAGTATTAGTATGACATGGTTCTGGCTTCACCGAACGGCTTTGGCTCCAGGAGTTTGTAGGGAAAATTAACTGAGAGGTTAGACGGCCACAGTTCAAGGAGCCCCTAGAAACCTCTGGAGGAACCCTGGTTGAGAAAAGCTGGTCTATAGAATAGGCTGATGAGTGCAGTAGTTGGCACAGGATCCCTTTGCATTGCAACATAATAGATCATTTGTTGAAACTTGCAACTTTTCTTTGTTACAGTTTCGCCCCCATAATTTTCCTGTTTCCCCTATTTCTCACTCTGCACCACCAATAGTATGTCAGGCCTATTCCATTTTATATCTTTTTCCCCACAAAATGATGAAAAATAATGATTAATAGATGGTCTTCTACCCAAGACATACCAGACTGGTCTATAGAACATATAGAGACCGCCCATCATTGGGGGACCAAGAGCAGGTAAGTCCCCTAACATGCTGATAACACCCTTCAGCCCTACAATAACAATCGCTCCTCCGCAAAGCAGACAGGCTTGGTCACACCCGTGGAACCCCAGGAGAAGGTATGTATTGTAGGTGTGACATATTAAGCTCTCGGCCGCAGAGATTTTTCAGCTCATGAGACAGCCACCTTGGTGCCAGAAGAAGGTGGACATCACTGGGGCTGATTAACTCCACCCCATACAAACGGTTTCTAACATCCAAATTTTTTTTTTTTTTTGGATGGGGGGGGTGGTTATGCAAATAGGGATGATTTGGGGGTATTTGTGCTAGGAGGGAAAATTGGGGGGGGGGGGGGTTGTGCTAGGAGGGGAGGATTTGGAGAAGGGGGAGGATTTGTGTTTAGAGGAGAAGATTTGGAGTGGGGGGAGAGGATTTATGCTCAGAGGGGAAGTTTGAGGGGTAGAGGATTTGTTCTAGGAGGGGGACTTTTTTTTATGGTGGGGGCGGATTTGTGCTGGGGGCATATGGGGAGAGAGTATTTGAGATGGGGGGACAAAGATTTGTGCTAGGAGGGAAAATTGGGGAGGGGCATACATGCTAGGAGGGGAGGATTTGGAGTGGGGGGGGATTTGTGTTTAGAGGAGAATATTTGGAGTGGGGGGAGAGGATTTAGGCTCAGAGGGGAAGATTGAGGGACAGAGGATTTGTTCTAGGAGGGGGATGTTTTTTATGGGGGGGGGGGATTTGTGCTGGGGGCATATAGGGAGAGAGTATTTGAGCTGGGGGGGACAAAGATTTGTGTTAGGAGGGGGGATTTGGGGGGTTTGTGCTAGAAAAGCAAATATGGTGGGGGGGAGATTTAAGCTAAGATCTGAATTTTGTTTTGGGGGGGATTTGAGCTAGTAGGGATGATTGAGAGGTATTTTTGCTAGCAGAAGAAGTTTAAGGGGGAAATTTGTGCTGAGGGGGGATTTGGATTGTTTGGGGCGGGGGGGAGAGGATTTGTGCTGGGAAGGGGAAGTTTTTGTTTTGGTGGGGGGAAGGGGATTTGAGCTAGGGGCATATGGGGAGAGAGGATTTGAGATGGGGGGGTGGCAGGAAAAAGACTTGTGCCAGTAGGGAGGGATTTACAGAAGGGGAGGGGCCAGATTTGTACAGGGAGGAAGAGGAATTTATGCTTAGGGAGTAAGCATGCAGATTAGTGCTTGATTTTTTTGGCTGGGGGGATCATACATCTTGGGGGGGGGGGGGCAATTTGGCGTGTTTGCCCTAGACTCTAGATGACCTTTTCCCAGCACTGGGCGGAGACTTCTCTCTCCCTGCTGACATGGTGGAGCGAGGTAGCAGAAATTCCACAGACCTCCAAGCCACGCTCGTGAGAAATACCAACCAGCCTTTGCTGGAATTCATATAGATGGTAAGCGGCTGCAGGAGATCTGCAGCACTGAGATGTAACTATGGGATACAAAAAAAGGGGGGGGACAGGCTTTAAAAAGGGGGGGGGGCAGACGTTAAAAAGGGGGGGGGGACAGGTGTTAAAAAGGGGGGGACAGGCGTTAAAAAGAGAAAACAAAAGACATGCTAAAGCAGCTTCTCAGTCCTTGTTATTGCATGCCACTTTAGCATGCCTTGTGTGCATGTTAGCACCTTGGCCTGTCATTTGCTGTCCATGTAATAGCGGTAT
This sequence comes from Lithobates clamitans, assembly GCA_037952925.1. Taxonomy (NCBI): domain Eukaryota; kingdom Metazoa; phylum Chordata; class Amphibia; order Anura; family Ranidae; genus Lithobates; species Lithobates clamitans. Next base: position 614,839 of record JBBGZY010001245.1, on the reverse strand, counting down.
GATACTCCAATCAATACTCGTCTCTGCTCGTCTATTTATACTCAAGGACTCCATGGAGAATGCTAATTGATCTGCATTTCTTTATGGGCCATTTATAAATCTCTCTGGCCGGCTGGATACCCGGTCAGGGGGGGTCATTGTCAGCTTCCCGCTTGTCCTCTGGCTCAGCCGCTATGAAGGCTACTGAATGAAAAGGTGCTGCATCAGCAAAACTTCCCTCATTCAACCTCTCTCCACTCGGGGGGGGGGACGGGACTCTGCATATAATAAAGATATATTTATATATTTCTACAGTACTATTTGTACAATCTACTACAGCAGCACTGACACTTACAAAGAAAAAAAGAATGTTAAAATTCCCAGTAAATGACAGCTTCCCAGGGTGGCTTTGGCCAATTATGGCTCAGGGGGTTTAGTACACGCCCCACACTATATAAGGCTGCCTGCGTGGCGGAGAGAATTAGACAGAGAGAGAGACAGTGTCATTTGATTTAAGTTAGATAGAGTAGGCATGTCGAGTCAGTCACCCTGCACAGTTGCACCTACAGTATAGCTACCTGAAGCCAAGTTCTCGTGTGCTTCTTATGATCCTATTACTAGCACAGGCAGGCTCTTGAAGTACTTACAGTTAGTGTACTGTGTATCCTGCACAGTTGCACCTACAGTATAGCTACCTGAAGTCAAGTGCTTCTGTGCTTCTTCTGATCCTATTAATAGCACAGGCAGGCTCTTGAAGTATTTACAGTTAGTGTACTGTGTAACCCTGAACAGTTGCACCTACAGTATAGCTACCTGAAGCCAAGTGCTTGTGTGCTTCTTCTGATCCTATTAATAGCACAGGCAGACTCTTGAAGTATTTACAGTTAGTGTACTGTGTACCCTGCACAGTTGCACCTACAGTATAGCTACCTGAAGCCAAGTGCTTCTGTGCTTCTTCTGATCCTATTAATAGCACAGGCAGGCTCTTGAAGTATTTACAGTTAGCGTACTGTGTAACCCTGCACAGTTGCACCTACAGTTCAGTTACCTGAAGCCAAGTGCTTGTGTGCTTCTTCTGATCCTATTAATAGCACAGGCAAGCTCTTGAAGTATTTACAGTTAGTGTACTGTGTAACCCTGCACAGTTGCACCTACAGCATAGCTACCTGAAGCCAAGTGCTTGTGTGCTTCTTCTGATCCTATTAATAGCACAGGCAGGCTCTTGAAGTATTTACAGTTAGTGTACTGTGTAACCCTGCACACTTGCACCTACAGTATAGCTACCTGAAGCCAAGTGCTCGTGTGCTTCTTCTGATCCTATTAATAGCACAGACAGGCTTTTGAAGTATTTACAGTTAGTGTACTGTGTAACCCTGCACAGTTGCACCTACAGTATAGCTACCTAAAGACAAGTGCTTGTGTGCTTCTTCTGATCCTATTAATAGCACAGGCAGGCTTGTGAAGTATTTAGAGTTAGTGTACTGTGTACCCTGCACAGTTGCACCTCCAGTTTAGCTACCTGAAGCCAAGTGCTTCTGTGCTTCTTCTGATCCTATTAATAGCACAGGCAGGCTTGTGAAGTATTTACAGTTAGTGTACTGTGTATCCTGCACAGTTGCACCTCCAGTTTAGCTACCTGAAGCCAAGTGCTTGTGTGCTTCTTCTGATCCTATTAATAGCACAGGCAGGCTCTTGAAGTATTTACAGTTAGCGTACTGTGTAACCCTGCACAGTTGCACCTACAGTATAGCTACCTGAAGCCAGATGCTTGTGTGCTTCTTCTGATCCTATCAATAGCACAGGCAGGCTCTTGAAGTGTTTACAGTTAGTGTACTGTGTAACCCTGCACAGTTGCACCTACAGTTCAGTTACCTGAAGCCAAGTGCTTGTGTGCTTCTTCTGATCCTATTAATAGCACAGGCAAGCTCTTGAAGTATTTACAGTTAGTGTACTGTGTAACCCTGCACAGTTGCACCTACAGCATAGCTACCTGAAGCCAAGTGCTTGTGTGCTTCTTCTGATCCTATTAATAGCACAGGCAGGCTCTTGAAGTATTTACAGTTAGTGTACTGTGTAACCCTGCACACTTGCACCTACAGTATAGCTACCTGAAGCCAAGTGCTTGTGTGCTTCTTCTGATCCTATTAATAGCACAGACAGGCTTTTGAAGTATTTACAGTTAGTGTACTGTGTAACCCTGCACAGTTGCACCTACAGTATAGCTACCTAAAGACAAGTGCTTGTGTGCTTCTTCTGATCCTATTAATAGCACAGGCAGGCTTGTGAAGTATTTACAGTTAGTGTACTGTGTACCCTGCACAGTTGCACCTCCAGTTTAGCTACCTGAAGCCAAGTGCTTGTGTGCTTCTTCTGATCCTATTAATAGCACAGGCAGGCTTGTGAAGTATTTACAGTTAGTGTACTGTGTAACCCTGCACAGTTGCACCTACAGTATAGCTACCTGAAGCCAAGTGCTTGTGTGCTTCTTCTAATCCTATTAATAGCACATGCAGGCTCTTGAAGTATTTCCAGTTAGTGTACTGTGTACCCTGCACAGTTGCACCTACAGTATAGCTACCTGAAGCCAAGTGCTTGTGTGCTTCTTCTGATCCTATTGATATCACAGGCAGGCTCTTGAAGTATTTCCAGTTACTGTGCTGTGTACCCTGCACAGTTGCACCTACAGTATAGCTACCTGAAGACAAGTGCAGGTGTTCTCATACTAATAATACTACAGGCAGGCAGTTGATTCTGCTAGCTGCAGTATCAGTATATATACATCCCAGTTTTGTGCAGCTACATCTCACTGCAGGCCATTAGTATGTCTGGAAGGCCAACAAGAAGAGGAAGACAGTCACAAGCCAATAAAAGAGGGCAAGCGGGCTCTGTGTCTAGAGGCAACAGTGCTGGTCGTGGACATGGTGCATCCTCATCAGCACGTGGCCGTGGGACTCGCTTGGCCTTTTTTTCGGCAGCTGGCCGTGTTGAGCCGCACCATGTGGAAGACTTGGTCGAGTGGATGACCAAGCCGTCTTCATCCTCCTTATCCTCTCTCACCCAGGCTCAGGGTCCTTTGTCTGACAAAGCAGCTGCCAGCGCGGCCTCTTCCCTCGGCTCAATGGCATCAGTGACTCCTTCCCTAGCCCCACCATGTCCTCCTGAGGAGTCCCTCGAACTCTTTGACCACAGTGTTGGGTACATGCTCAAGGAGGATACCCAGCGTTTTGAAGGCTCTGATGATGGTACTGAACTAGATGAAGGCAGTAACGTGAGCCTGGACAGAGGGCGTGCCCAAGAAGGACAGCAATCTGGCAGTCATGTTCCCCCTGCTGCAGCATACCGCCAGGTTTGCTCCAGTGATGAGGAGGGAGGGGATGATGAGGTCACACTCAACGTGATAGGAGAGAGGAGGAGGAGGAGGCACATCACCAATGAGGCAGGATGCCCTCCAGGGGCCAGCCTAAGGGCAGCACACTGACTGCATCACACCGCAGAGCTCTGCATGTGCAGGGCGCTGCTGTCTCTGCATGTTATTCCAAAAGTTCTTTGGTGTGGGCCTTTTTTGAGACAAGTACATCAGATCGCACCGCTGCTATTTGCAACATATGTCTCAAGCGTCTCTCACGTGGACAAAACATCTCCTGCTTGGGCACCACATGCTTGACCAGACATATGTTGACCTGCCATGCAGTTCGTTGGCAAGCGTACCTAAAAGACCCACACCAAAGAACAAAGAGGACCTCTCCTTGCTCCATATCAGCTGGGATCTCCAACCCCACTATACCTTCAGTCCTCTCTGAGACCTGCACTGAGAGGAATGAAGGTGTAGAATTAGGTGTGTCACAGCCAAGTACTTGCGGGCAATCTGCTATCGGTACACCGACGTCAGATTGTACCAGGCAAATTTCCCTCCCCCAGCTGCTGCACCGCAGAAAGAAGTTCGCTCCCAGCCATCCACATGCCCAGTGGTTGAATGCTAGCTTGGCAAAATTGCTAGCACTTCAACTGCTACCTTTTAAGTTGGTAGAAAAATTGGGCCTTAGGCACTGGGGCTGGTGCCACAACAATGCAACCCCTCACAGATACTCTAGTTGGAGCGCAGGAACGAGCCCTGCTGCAAAGTATTGCATCAAAAATTGTAATTACACGCCCCTGTTAAACAGGGGCTGAAAAATTGGGCCTTAGCCACTGGTGGCGGCGCCCAGAACCAAAAATGTTCTTACAAGCTATTAGGATGATCATTGAGGAGTAAGACACCATGGCCCACTGCAGAGACACTTCTCTGGTTTTGCATTTGCACTTTTGATAACATATAAGTTGCCATAGAGAGAACTACAGTATATATATAATACAGACAGTATATTCACAGTCACTTTATATATATATCTATATATATATAGATATATATCTATATATATATATAGATATATATATAGATATATATTTGTAGTCAGTGTCTGGATACTGGAATACGACTTACCCCAACTATGGCGACCTGAGGTGTGCCATGGTCACGAGGAGCAATATGCTTAAAAGAGATCATACCCTGAGTATGAAATATGCACTATAATGCCCTGTACACACGACCGGTTTTGCCATCGGAATAAACTCTGAAGATTTTTATGACAGAGTTCCGACGGAATTCCACTCAAGCTGTCTTGCCTACACATGATCACACCAAATTCCGACCGTCCAGAACACGGTGATGTACAAATCTTACGACGGGACTAGAAAACGAAAGTTCAATAGCCAGTAGCCAATAGCTTCCGTCTCGTACTTGCTTCAGAGCATGCGTAATTTTATGCCAACAAAACTTTGTTGTCGGAATTTCCGATCGTGTGTACACAAGTCTGATGCACAAAAGTTCACGCATGCTCGGAATCAAGCAGAAGGAGCCGAACTAGCTATTGAACTTCCTTTTTCTCAGCTTGTCGAACGTCTTGTATGTTCCCACGTTCGTAATTGTTGGCCAACATTTGTGTGACCGTGTGTATGCAAGACAAGTTGGAGCCAGCAACCTTCGAACAAAAATCCACGGTTTTGTTGTTGGAAAGTCCGATCGTGTGTACGGGGCATTACTCTGAATGAAATGAAGGATGCAGTGAAACAAAGCAAACACAGGAACAGCGTGTGATGGTGAATCTAGTGACCGTTACCCCACTGTGTGTTTGTAGTAAGCGAGCTCGAGCGACCTGCAGCGCAAAGACAGGTAATTAAAAACGAACACTCAGAGCTTGTAACCTACAGACCGTGGTAGGTAGAAATAGGAATGTAAGTGACGTGCAACGTATGAAGTACAGGCGAGAAGACTGCAAGTATTATGCCCCGTACACACGATCGGACTTTCCGACAGCAAAACCGTGTAATTTTGTACGAAGGTTGTTGGCTCCAACTTGTCTTGCATACACACGGTCACACAAATGTTGGCCAACAATTACGAACGTGGTGACGTACAAGACGTACGGCGAGCCGATAAAAAAGAAGTTCAATAGTCATGGGCCACCCTTTGGGCTCCTTCTGCTAATGTTGTGTTTGGTGAGCCTTGATTCCGAGCATGCGTGTTTGTACTTTGGACTTTTGACCGACGGACTTGTGTACACACATTTGAGAACATGCCAGCCAATATTTGTTGGCAGAAAGTCCGACAACAAATGTCCGATGGGGAATACACACAGTCGGACTTTCCGCCAACAAGCTCACATCCAACATTTGTTGTCGGAAAATCCGATCGTGTGTGCGGGGCATTACAATCATTAAGAAACAAAACCTCAGCCCACACGGATCTGTAGACGTGACAGATCCTGGAATGTAGTGCCCCTAGCTAGAACTCCTGATAGAAAGACACACAGAATACACCTTGCCGTTCCTGAACGTAAAATGTGGAATCCACCTGAAACAACATCATGAGGTACTCACTAAATAGAATGATGGAATGAACAAACAGAAAATCTAAATTTAAAAGCAACAAAAACAGGAGACCACCTGACCAGCGTGAAGCGTGAGCTCTGTGGTAGGAGAAAGAATGATGAATGTGCAGCAGAGAAAGAACATCATGAAACCTCCTCTTTAGAAAATAAAAAGGTGAGGGGCTGAGGGAACAGGCTGTGCGTGGCCCAAACCCTACGTGAGCTGACAGTGGCAGCCCAATGAGGGGCTAACGTGGCCACCAAGCTGTGTGACTATGCGACACAGTGAACTGCCTGAGTCACACCAGAGATGTACCCAGTACTGAGGGCCCTGAAGCCGAGTCCTGCCTGCCCTGATCGTGCTGACGTACGTGATGTGGCACCCAATGAGGGGCTGAACGTGGCCACCAGTAGAGGATCTGTGAGGCCCAGCAGATTGCAAGAATACCACTAGTGATATGCCCAGTGTTATGGCCCCTGGTGCTGGAAAGGCTGACGCTGGCCAAACCAGCACTATGGGCAGACCCAATAAAACCATGCACGTGGGGGTCAGGCGACTAAAAGCAACCCACAGATGAAAGGATGCAGCCAGCCCTGACAGAGTAACCAGCCATGACGGATCCCTAACCACAGGGCCAGTGACCGCCCCCCTGGGACTGACATGGTGCCCTGCAAGTGTGACGACCTATGATGACCCCAAATGCCACATGTGCAGACCACTCAATCCTGCTGTGTGGGGGCACGATCCTGCCAATCATGAGATCTGTATGCCCTGCCCTCATGATGGATGCGGCAACCTGTCCACACTCCCCCCCTCCCCTCAGAGCCCCGAACCTCCGGTCCCACACAGGGGTGTCAGGTGCCTGTGGTGAAACCCCCCTAAGTGAATGACACAGCAGTCCCATGGAACAACCAGTAGTGCCAGCTACCTGGAAACACTGCAGGTCGTGATCCCTCAATGGTATGGCCCTGCATGGACAGATTCTCCCACCTGAGCTGTGGATCTCTGCAGCTCCTCCAGAGTTACCATGGACCTCTTGGCTGCTTCTCTGATGAATGCTCTCCTTGCCCGGCCGGTCAGTTTAGGTGGACGGCCATGTCTTGGTTAGGTTTGCAGTTGTGCCATACTCTTTCCATTTTCAGATGATGGATTGAACAGAGCTCCGTGAGATGTTCAAAGCTTGGAATATTTTTTTATATCCTAACCCTACTTTATACTTCTCCACAACTTTATCCCTGACCTGTGTAGTGTGTTCCTTGGCCTTCATGATGCTTTTTTTTTCACTAAGGTTCTCTAACAAACCTTTGAGGGCTTCACAGGACAGCTGTATTTATACTGAGATTAAATTACAGACAGGTTTACTAATTGGGTGACTTCTGAAGGCAATTGGTTCCACTAGATTTTAGTGAGGGGTATCAGAGTAAAGGGGGCTGAATACAAATGCACGCCACACTTTTCAAATATTTATTTATTTATTTAAAACATTTTGAAAACCAGTTATCATTTTCCTTCCACTTCACAATTATGTGCCACTTTGTGTTGGTCTATCACATAAAATCCCAATAAAATACATTTACGTTTTTGGTTGTAACATGACAAAATGTGGAAAATTTAAAGGGGTATGAATATTTTTCAAGGCACTGGAGATAGATAGATAGATAGATAGATAGATAGATAGATAGATAGATAGATAGATAGATAGATAGATAGATAGATAGATAGATAGATAGATAGATAAACTCCTCCAGGAAGGAACCTGCTTTGATGAAGAGTATTGGCCCTCAGCCATGATGCCCACTCTCTAATAGGATCTACTACAGAAATCTCTCCCACTCGCTAATAGAATCTACTACAGGGATCTCTCCAACTCTCTAATAGGATTCACTACAGGGATCTCTCCCAGATTCACTACAGGGATCTTACCCACTCTTAAATAGGGTCTTCTACAGGGATCTCTATCATTCTCTAAAAAGATCTACTACAGGAATCTCTCTTGCTTTCTAATAGGATCCACTACAAGGATGTCTCCCACTCTCTAATAGGATCTACTACAGGGATCTCTCCCACCCTCTGATAGGATTCAATACAGGAATCTATCCCACTCTGTAGTAGGATCTACTACGGGAATCACTCCTACTCTCAACAAACTGTTCCCATATCTGGAAATGATACAATGACAGACAAACCCGATCCTGTACAGACTGAGTGCCCACAGCCTTGAAATCAAATCAGGACAGAACAGAAAGATCTACAAGCCCAAGGAGAGTAGACTGTGCACAGTGCCAGCCAAATTACCAAGGGGCCCTGGAGGATGGGGCCCCCTATGGTGCCCAAAGTACTCAACAGTAAGGGACACTCACATGGCTCCTCCTCTCCCAGTAGAATGTGAAGTTTCTTTTTCTCTTCTATAGGCGTGAAGTCCAGGATGAGAGCGGAAAGTCTCTGGAAGGTTCAGTGGTGCAGAATCTTTAGATTATTCCTTGTTTAAGAAGGAGAGACAAGTATTCTATGGAGCTTCCACCCAGAATATATCTAACCTGCCCAGGGAAGGTCTTCTTCTCAATCATGTCACCATGATCTATGGGTGATGCCGTATACCACCATGCTGGTGACCCCCACAAAGCTCATCCTCTACATAGCTGGACAGGGTTGAGGGAGTGATGTGATGATGGGGGATGGATAGACCCCTAGATCTTCCCACTATAATCCAGTTCCTTGTTATACAGCTCTACATCGAGACGGAATTGGGCAATCGCCATAGTTCTGTTACCATAGTCACCAAGCTGCCAGAAAGAGAAAGAAGTAAGAGCGGTGAGTGGTGGATGCGGATTTCCTCCTTAGATCTGTGTGCTGTACATGTCAATGTCCTCCCTATAGACTACAATTACCACTGGGGACTGGAGGAAGGATTATTCTGTCACTTCTTCTATGGAAATCTCTATTGTCTAGACCAGGAGTCTCCAAACTCTCTAAACCAAGGGCCTGTTTACTGTCCTTCCAACTTTAGGGGGACCAGATTGTGGCCATTGGGAGTAGAAAAGTTGCTGATGTCAATGGGAAAAAAAACAACGCCCCATTGTTGGAGTTAGTGGGAGGAATTGCGCCCCATCCTTAGTGTAATTGGGAGGAATTGTGTCCCATCGTTGGCATCATTGGGAGCCATTGTGCCTCATCATTGGTGTCCCCATCATTGGTGTCAATGGGAGAAATTGTGCCCCATCATTGGTGTCCGTGGGAGGAATTGTGCCTAACTGTTGGTGTCGATAGGCCTTATTGTTGGTGTCATTGGGAGAAATTTTGCCCCATCATTGGTGTCATTAGTAGAAATTGTGCCCCATCATTGGTGTCAGTGGGAGGAATTATGCCCCACTGTTGGGGTCAGTGGGAGGAATTTTGCCCAGTTTCTGGTGTCAGTGGGCCCCATTGTTGGTGTCATTGGGAGAAATTGTGCCCCATCATTGGTGTCAGTGGGAGGAATTGTGCCTCATCATCTTTGTTAGTGGAAAGAATTGTGCCCCATCATTGTTGTCAGTGGGAGGAATTGTGCCCCATCCTTAGTGTAATTGGGAGGAATTGTGTCCCATCGTTGGCGTCATTGGGAGCCATTGTGCCCCATCATTGGTGTCATTAGGAGAAATTGTGCCCCATCATTGGTGTCAGTGGGAGGAATTGTGCCCCATCATTGGTGTCAGTGGGAGGAATTGTGCCCCACTGTTGGGGTCAGTGGGAGGAATTTTGCCTAGTTGCTGGTGTCAGTGGGCCCCATTGTTGGTGTCATTGGGAGAAATTGTGCCCCATCATTGGTGTCAGTGGGAGGAATTGTGCCCCATCCTTAGTGTAATTGGGAGGAATTGTGTCCCATCGTTGGCGTCATTGGGAGCCATTGTGCCCCATCATTGGTGTCATTAGGAGAAATTGTGCCCCATCATTGGTGTCAGTGGGAGGAATTGTGCCCCATCATTGGTGTCAGTGGGAGGAATTGTGCCCCACTGTTGGGGTCAGTGGGAGGAATTTTGCCTAGTTGCTGGTGTCAGTGGGCCCCATTGTTGGTGTCATTGGGAGAAATTGTGCCTCATCATTGGTGTCAGTAGGAGGAATTGTGCCTCATCATTGTTGTCAATGGGAGGAATAGTGCCCCATCGTTGGTGTCAGTGGAAGGAATTGTGCCCAACTGTTGGTGTCAATAGGCCCCATTGTTGGTGTCATTGGGAGAAATTTTGCCCCGTCATTGGTGTCAATGGGGGAAATTATGCCTCATTGTTGGTATCAGTGGATATATAGTGTCCCAAGGGCCTGTTAAAAGAAAGCAAAGGGCCACAGTTTAAAGACCACTGGTCTACACTGACTTCATCCATGTTTAGTGAGAACATGCTGCTGCCAAGTTCACTCCACCCTAAACCTTGCCAAGTTCAGTATGGGGGGGAAGTGAAGGGGGATACTTCTGGAGGTTTCTATTTTTTGGCCTGTTTCCTACAAGAGGTTAGAGATAGACAAAGCTCATCCCATGGACTGGAAGGTGATTGGGAATCTGGCATCATCTCTCTGATTGATGCAATTGGGAAGAGTGGCAGATAATTAAGTTTATGCTGCGCTATCCCATCCTCCGCTTTGTTATAATGACACCAAGGCGGGAGGGGGAGGACAAGACAGCTTCTGTGGTGGCAGGGAGCCAAGTTGACCTTCAAATGCTGAGGACCTGCACTGGACAAAACAAAGAATTATTACTATACAAAGTCAATGGAATCTGAAATATGTAGTCACTGTGAGGAGCCCAATGTATAGTCACCATGAGGAGCCCACCATACAGTCACCATTAGAAGGGCTCATATAGGCCTCATATAGGAAGTGAATGATAATCCCCCTTCACTTAAAATATTATGGTTCCCATATCAGTGATAAAGAAACCCCCCCCCAGCTATTATGGGGTCCACTAATACTGATCCTCCATCCCGTGTCCCCCCCCCCACAGAGGTCCCATTCACTGGATCTGCTCTGCTTGCCAAAGGTTACAGCAGCTGGACGGGGTGAACCTTCCACCTAGAGGACCTCTATGTGCCACCGCACTTCAGAGGTCAGTAACTCCTTCTCTTCTTTTATTATACATTTAGATAGCTCTGACATGTACCGCAGTGCTGTACAGAGAACACTCACGCTATTAGCGCGAGGAGAAAAAATAGCAGGCCGCTCGAGCACGGGAGGACCTCTATTGACGCCCTCCCGGCAAAGTAGGTCTGCACTGTAGCCACCATTCGGCTATAACGTGGATCTGAAGAAGTTAAATGTGTTTCATTGATTGAAAATATCATATTTGGCCACTAGATGGTGCTAACTGCGACTCAGCACCATCTAGTTGCCACATGCACAAATCAATTAAAAATGGACAATACCACAGTTTCCCACTTGATGGCGCTAAGTATCATATGAATTCCGTATGATACTTAGCGACATCTAGTGGAAAAAAATAGTATTTTGTATTCAAATGAATGAAAAACATTCAACTAGCAAAGGAAATAGCCTACTAACATTCTCTTTTGGCCCCTTCGCACAGACCCTCAATAGCCTTGTGTTATGCTTTTGATCCGCAGGAGGCGCTGGAATCAGGCTGCTCCCATATCCACCTCTCTGTCCTGAAGTGGAACAACCCGGCTGTGTGCCTGTACCGCTCCCTGGGGGTCCCAGAACCTGACCAAGCCATGAGCTTCAGGGAGGAAGCGATCCAAAAGATGTCAAAGAGGACAGAATGCTAGTCATCTCCACAGGACCGGGCCTATTCTGACACAGTATTTTTTTTTTTTTTTGCTAAAACCCCCAAGCATTATTTATTTTTTAGCCGAGACCCTAGAATAAAATGGCGGTCGTTGCAATTTTTTATGTCACACGGTATTTGCTCAGCAGTTTTTCAAACACATTTTTTTTTGGAAAAAAGACACTGTAATGAATAAAAAAAACCCACTATATATAACCAAATGTTTTTGTAAGATATGAAAGATATGCTGAGTAAATAGATACCTAACATGTCACGTTTTAAAACTGCGCATGTTTGTGGAATGGAGCCAAACTACGGTACTTAAAAATCTCCATAGGCGACACTTTAAAAATGTTTATAGGTGGCCAATTTAGAATTGAAGAGGAGGTCCTGTGCTAGAATTATAATGTTTACGACAATACCTCAGGTTTGTGCAAACACTGTTTACATGTGTGGGCGTGATCTACTTATGCCTTTGCGCATGAGCACGGGGGCCCATATTAATTTTATTACATTTTTTTTATTAATTTTATTTTTTATTTTTACACTGTCCCTTTAATTTTATTTTTTTATCAGTTTTATTGCTGTCACAAGAAAGGTAAACATCTCTTGTGGCAACAATGCAGCATGACATGTCCTCTTTATGGAGAGATCTGGGGTCAGTAAGAACGCATATCTCTCCTCTACAATGGAAAGCATGGCAGGACTTTTTTATGGAGAGATCTGAGGTCAGCAAGAACCCACATCTCTCCTCTACAATGGAAAGCATGACAGGTCCTCTTTATGGAGAGATCTGGGATCAGTAAGAACCCACATCTCCCCTCTACAATGGAAAGCATGACAGGTCCTCTTTATGGAGAGATCTGGGATGAGTAAGAACCCACATCTCTCCTCTACAATGGAAAGCATGACAGGTCCTCTTTATGGAGAGATCTGGGATGAGTAAGAACCCACATCTCTCCTCTACAATGGAAAGCATGACAGGTCCTCTTTATGGAGAGATCTGGGATCAGTAAGAACCCACATCTCCCCTCTACAAAGGAAAGCATGACAGGTCCTCTTTATGGAGAGATCTGGGGTCAGTAAGAACCCACATCTCTCCTCTACAATGGAAAGCATGACAGGTCCTCTTATGGAGAGATCTGGGATCAGTAAGAACCCAAATCTCTCCTCTGCAATGGAAAGCTAGGCAGGTCTGAGAGATCTGGGGTCAGCAAGAACCCACACCTCTTCTCTACAATGGAAATCATGGCAGGTCCTCTTTATGGAGAGATCTGGGGTCAGCAAGAACCCACATCTCTCCTCTACAATGGAAAGCATGGCAGGTCCTCTTTATGGAGAGATCTGGGGTCAGTAAGAACCCACATCTCTCCACTACAATGGAATACATGACAGGTCCTCTTATGGAGAGATCTGGGATGAGTAAGAACCCACATCTCTCCGCTACAATGGAATACATGACAGGTCCTCTTATGGAGAGATCTGGGATCAGTAAGAACCCACATCTCTCCTCTGCAATGGAAAGCTAGGCAGGTCTGAGAGATCTGGGGTCAGCAAGAACCCACACCTCTCCTCTACAATGGAAATCATGGCAGGTCCTCTTTATGGAGAGATCTGGGGTCAGCAAGAACCCACATCTCTCCTCTACAATGGAAAGCATGGCAGGTCCTCTTTATGGAGAGATCTGGGGTCAGCAAGAACCCACATCTCTCCTCTACAATGGAAAGCATGGCAGGTCCTCTTTATGGAGAGATCTGGGGTCAGCAAGAACCCACATCTCTCCTCTACAATGGAAAGCATGGCAGGTTCTCTTTATGGAGAGATCTGGGGTCAGCAAGAACCCACATCTTTCCTCTACAATGGAAAGCATGACAGGTCCTCTTTATGGAGAGATCTAGGGTCAGCAAGAACCCACACCTCTCCTCTACAATGGAAATCATGGCAGGTCCTCTTTATGGAGAGATCTGGGGTCAGCAAGAACCCACATCTCTCCTCTACAATGGAAAGCATGGCAGGTCCTCTTTATGGAGAGATCTGGGGTCAGCAAGAACCCACATCTCTCCTCTACAATGGAAAGCATGGCAGGTCCTCTTTATGGAGAGATCTGGGGTCAGCAAGAACCCACATCTCTCCTCTACAATGGAAAGCATGGCAGGTTCTCTTTATGGAGAGATCTGGGGTCAGCAAGAACCCACATCTTTCCTCTACAATGGAAAGCATGACAGGTCCTCTTTATGGAGAGATCTGGGGTCAGCAAGAACCCACATCTCTCCTCTACAATGGAAAGCATGACAGGTCCTCTTTATGGAGAGATCTGAGGTCAGCAAGAACCCACATCTCTCCTCTACAATGGAAAGCATGACAGGTCCTCTTTATGGAGAGATCTGGGGTCAGCAAGAACCCACATCTCTCCTCTACAATGGAAAGCATGACAGGTCCTCTTTATGGAGAGATCTGAGGTCAGCAAGAACCCACATCTCTCCTCTACAATGGAAAGCATGACAGGTCCTCTTTATGGAGAGATCTGAGGTCAGTAAGAACCCACATCTCTCCTCTACAATGGAAAGCATGGCAGGTCCTCTTTATGGAGAGATCTGAGGTCAGCAAGAACCCACATCTCTCCTCTACAATGGAAAGCATGGCAGGTCCTCTTATGGAGAGATCTGGGGTCAGTAAGAACCCACATCTCTCCTCTACAATGGAAAGCAGGACAGGTCCTCTTTATGGAGAGATCTGGGGTCAGTAAGAACCCACATCTCTCCTCTACAATGGAAAGCATGTCAGGTCCTCTTATGGAGAGATCTGGGATCAGTAAGAACCCACATCTCTCCTCTACAATGGAAAACATGACAGGTCCTCTCATCCAACATCAGTTCCTGGCCTCACAAATGCTCTTCTGGAAGAATGGTCAAACATTCCCATAGACACCGTCCTAAACCTTGTGGACAGCCTTCCCAGAAGAGTTGAAGCTGTTATAGCTGCAAAGGATGAGCCAACTCAATATTGAACCCTACGAACTAAGACTGGGATGCCATGGGATGTTCATATGTGTGTAAAGGCAGGCGTCCCGAAATTTTTGACAATATAGTGTATTTAGGATAGGGGTCTGGTATAGATAAAAAGAATCCCTGGTTTCTTTGCTCGCAACAGATTCCTCAGCAGTGAACTGCCAACAAGCGGTTAAATTCTCCGTGGGGGGGGAGGGGCTAAGCTCAGATCATTGGATACAAGGTTTCCTCTTTGACACTCTTCTCTATGCTCTGATGTCAGATGAAGGTGCTGCCAACAAAGGGTTACATTTCAATGAGGTCATCATACACAAATGTGTGACAGGAGGAGTGAGACTCTCCTGAAGTCTGGATGAACTCTGACCAGGGAGGGCGGTAAGGGTTGATTGACAGTGAATGTACGTACATACGGCATATGTGAGCGACACGATGGCTGGATGCAAGGTGCGAGCAGCGGAGCCTGGGGACTGCGAGGAAATCATGCGGATGATCCAGGTGAGATAATGGGACTTATGTTCCTATAGAAAGGCAGCAGATGACCCCCAACAGGAGTCCTCTCCCCTCCCAGCCCCCCCTCCCCCCCTCACTCCAAGCACATGGCTGGAAGTATGAACCACAACCACAGCTAATGCTGGACTCCTGGCTCCTGGAGACTATCTCCCACTGCAAATGTGATATGGAGGCCCTGAATGATTATTAGAGACTATGGATCTTATATGGGGATCGGGCTTCACTCCTACTACAACTGATATCTCATGATAAAAAAGTACATCCTCAACAGTCTCTTCTATCTCTCCAGGACGCTATTGGTGAGATCCCTGTGCTGGGTTCCCAGGTCTGTACACCTGCTGTGCCCATTATGATGAGTTCCCACCATCCCTGTGCTGGGTTCCCAGGTCTGTACACCTGCTGTGCCCATTATGAGGGGTTCCCACCATCACTGTGCTGAGTTCCCAGGTCTGTACACCTGCTGTGCCCATTATGATGAGTTCCCACCATCACTGTGCTGAGTTCCCAGGTCTGTACACCTGCTGTGCCCATTATGATGAGTTCCCACCATCACTGTGCTGAGTTCCCAGGTCTGTACACCTGCTGTGCCCATTATGAGGGGTTCCCACCATCCCTGTGCTAAGTTCCCGGGTCTGTACACCCGCTGTGCCCATTATGAGGGGTTCCCACCATCCCTGTGCTGAGTTCCCGGGTCTGTACACCCGCTGTGCCCATTATGAGGGGTTCTCACCATCCCTGTGCTGAGTTCCCTGGTCTGTACACCTGCTGTGCCCATTATGAGGGGTTCTCACCATCCCTGTGCTGAGTTCCCTGGTCTGTACACCTGCTGTGCCCATTATGAGGGGGTTCCACCATCCCTGTGCTGAGTTCCCAGGTCTGTACATCTGCTGTGCCCATTATGAGGGGTTCCACCATCCCTGTGCTGAGTTCCTGGGTCTGTACACCTGCTGTGCCCATTATGAGGTGTTCCCACCATCCCTGTGCTGAGTTCCCAGGTCTGTACATCTGCTGTGCCCATTATGAGGGGTCCCCACCATCCCTGCTCTGAGTTCCCGGGTCTGTACACCTGCTGTGCCCATTATGAGGGGTCCCCACCATCCCTGCGCTGAGTTCCTGGGTTTGTACACCTGCTGTGCCCATTATGAGGGGTTCCCACCATCCCTGCGCTGAGTTCCCGGGTCTGAACATCTGCTGTGCCCATTATGAGGGGTCCCCACCATCCCTGCTCTGAGTTCCCGGGTCTGTACACCTGCTGTGCCCATTATGAGGGGTCCCCACCATCCCTGTGCTGAGTTCCTGGGTCTGTATACCTGCTGTGCCCATTATGAGGGGTCCCCACCATCCCTGTGCTGAGTTCCTGGGTCTGTAAACCTGCTGTGCCCATTATGAGGGGTTAATTTTGTTTATTGAAAATCTTACAAACAACAACTTATATACAATAAAACCTTAATAAATAAGACATATTTACAATAGAATTGAGTATAACTATACAAAACAAGAACAAAATGGTGCAAAACCAAATTGTGCACAACATAATGCCTACGAGAGAGCCAGACTAAGGAACATCACCGTCACCATGCATGTAGCCTTTTATCAAAAATATATTTGATCTGAAAATCCTGGGGGAGTGAAGCAAGGACAGACGCATCCCGAGATCAACAGGCAGCAGCTACAGAGTCCTGATATTCCTTCACACCCTTATCCAGGCCTCCGAGAGAGAGAGAGAGAGAGAGAGGGGGGGGGAGAGAGAGAGAGGGGGGGGGAGAGAGAGAGAGGGGGGGGAGAGAGAGAGAGGGGGGGGGAGAGGGAGGGCAGGAGAGAGGGGAGATGGAGGGCAGGAGAGAGGGGAGAGGGAGGGCAGGAGAGAAAGAGAGAGGGAGGGCAGGAGAGAAAGAGAGAGGGAGGGCAGGAGAGAAAGAGAGAGGGAGGGCAGGAGAGAAAGAGAGAGGGAGGGCAGGAGAGAGAGAGAGAGAGAGGGGAGAGGGAGGGCAGGAGAGAGAGAGAGAGAGAGAGAGAGAGAGGGGAGAGGGAGGGCAGGAGAGAGAGAGAGAGAGAGGGGAGAGGGAGGGCAGGAGAGAGAGAGAGAGAGAGAGAGAGGGGGGAGAGGGAGGGCAGGAGAGAGAGAGGGGGGGAGAGGGAGGGCAGGAGAGAGAGAGGGGGGGAGAGGGAGGGCAGGAGAGAGAGAGAGAGGGGGGGAGAGGGAGGGCAGGAGAGAGAGAGGGGGGGAGAGGGAGGGCAGGAGAGAGAGAGAGAGGGGGGGAGAGGGAGGGCAGGAGAGAGAGAGAGAGAGGGGGGGAGAGGGAGGGCAGGAGAGAGAGAGAGAGAGGGGGGGAGAGGGAGGGCAGGAGAGAGAGAGAGGGGGGGAGAGGGAGGGCAGGAGAGAGAGAGAGAGAGAGAGAGGGGGGGGAGAGGGAGGGCAGGAGAGAGAGAGAGGGGGGAGAGGGAGGGCAGGAGAGAGAGGGCGGGGGAGAGGGAGGGCAGGAGAGAGGGAGAGAGAGGGGGGGAGGGAGGGCAGGAGAGGGGGGAGAGAGAGAGGGAGGGAGGGAGGGCAGGAGAAAGGGGGGGGGGGCAAGAGAAAGAAGGGGGGGGGGGGAGAGATTTCTGTCCACTTGAATTTAAAGTTTAGCTGTAAGGTTCTGAGGAGCGCAGGGGGGACCCCCACCCCCATAGCTTCTGATTTACCAAAATTGATCCACAAGTTGGAAAGCTTTCCATAAGTATCAAATTCACGAACAAGGTTGGGAAGTGATACCGAGGGGTTAGTGAAGGAAAAGAGCAAGTAGTCAGCATAAGTGGAAATTTCATGCTGTCTGTTCCCTACCTGAACCCCAGAGATATCCGGGTTTAGTCGGATCGCACACAGAAAGGGTTCCAGAGAGAGAGCAAAGAACAGGGGGGATAATGGGCATCCCTGCCTTTTTCCGTTTTGAATGGGAAAGGGGTCCGAGAGGATATAATTGACTTGGGCCGTTGGGTTGGAGTATAACTTGGTGATCCACTGTAACATATATTCTCCCAGGCCAATGTGACGTAGGACAGCAAACATGAAGCGCCAGTTCACGTGGTCAAACGCTTTTTCAGAACACAGGGGGTCTGTGACGTGTGGATGAGATTCCATACTTTTTAGCGTGTTATCGCGTGCTTCTCTAGTTTGGAATAAATCCCACTTGATCAAGGTGAATCAGTGGTTGTAGATGTTGTGCAATTCGCGTGGCAATAATTTTTTCGTAAACCGTTTAAGATCACAGTTCAAGAGTGAGGTAGGTCTTTAGCTGCCACAGCAAGTTGGATCTTTACCTTCATTGGGGATTACTGTGACATAGGCTTTTAAGGTGTCTCTAGGGAAGAATGTTTCGTACCCCAGTCCATTGAACAGATCTACTAGATGGGGGCCCCGGAGTGGTAGGAATTGTTTGTAGTAATGAAGTGGAAAACCATCGGGCCCAGGGCCTTGCCTGTTTTTGAAATGTTAAGTGCATTCTGTAGTTTCGTCTAGGGTAATTGGTGCTTTCAACTCATCACCTACTTCAGGGGTCAGCTGGGGGAGCTGAGGAGGCTATGTAGTCTTCTATTTGTATCTGGGAAGGGGACTGGTCTGGCAGGTTGTACAGGAAAGAGTAGAATTCTTTAAAGCCCTGGGCAATCTGTTTAGGGAGTACTGCTTTTTGGCCTTGGGGTGTAATAATTTGAGGGATATATGAGGCTAGTTTTTGTTCCCTGATCGATCTGGCTAGTTTTCTGCCACATTTATCTCCAGACTCATAATTTCTGCATATTTTGTATGGCTTCTTTAGCTCGGTATCTCAATAAGTCTGATGTTTGCGAAGAGATAAGAGTTCCCTTTTAAGCGCTGGGGTTGGGGCATGTTTTATGCTTGGCCTCCACCCTGTGGATGTCTTGGAGAAGGGACAAAAGTTTCTCCTCGCATTGCCTTTTGAGACTTGATCCATGCTTTATGAGGATACCACTGATAACTGCCTTGTGGGCCTCCCAAAGGATCCCCACATCGCAGTCAGGTTGTTTAATTAGTCGGAGACAGTACAGACTGTACAGTACAGACTTAGTTCTTTTTGAACGTCTTGCAGGAGGCTTACCTTTAACTTCCAGAATCTGGTTCTAGAGGAAGACGCTGAACAGACAACAAGTTCAGACAACTGAACTTTGTTCAGCCTGCAGCTGTGAGTGTGGGATCAGAAAATAGTCTATGCGTGTATAGACTTTGTGTGGAAAGGTTTAGAAGGAGTAGTCTTTTTCATCCTGGATGCTGTTAGCGCCAGATGTTAATCAGTTTTGCTTTGTGTAGGGATTGCGCTATTCGTTTTTGGATGCCAGGGGTAACGGAGGATGTGCCAGAGGAGGTATCTTCAGTAGGAAGTAACGGAACATTGAAGTCTCCCCCTAATATTAACTGACCTGTGGAAATTCCATGAGTAAGTCCATCAGGCGGCCTAGAAAAAGGTCCTGTCGGTCATTAGGGGCATAGATTGTAGCAAATGTCATCTTGATCTCCCCGAGCGACCCTTTGATGAACATGAAGAGGCCGTCGGGGTCCACCAGTGTGTCGTGAAATGTCCAGGGAAGTATGTTGGATAATAGTTTATCGTCTCTGAAGTGGGTTTCCTGAATGAACGCCACATCCTGCATGCGAGCGTTTTTCAGATCATTTAAAAGTATATGTCTCTTTTTGGGGACATTTAGTCCCTTGGTATTGAATGAGATTATTTTGACACTATTCATCCCAAAGTAGGGAGAGGAGTTTGGCACCGGGGAGGAGGGAGGGAGGGGAGAATTGTGTAGCAGTCAAGCAAGTATAGATAGAGTAGAAGTATGGAAATGGAGAGAAGAAGATCGTTAGGTGCTTAGGTAGTAAGTAGGTTAAGGGGGCACGTGCGGCCAGTCGCGACCCCCGAAACTACAGTGGCAAAATATTGCCAACGGTGCACTCCAACCAACGTTGGCGCTGGGGAAGTGCACTAACCTAGGTGGGGGAGTGAGCAGACAAAGTGGCCCCCACCCACCCCACCCGGTTAGGCAACAAGTAACATCAGCAGTAATGGCATGTAATGTAAACTTTCAACATAACTCAAACAATATAGCAATACAGATACAATCCCTCCAAATAATTTGTCGCTCAAATGTGTAACTTCAACCAGTGTGGGGCACTGCATGTTCATAAGAACGGATCCAAGGGGGTCTAGTCCCACCCAGGGGCCCTATTGTGTTCAGAGAGGAGTAACCAGTGGTGTGGGGGAGAGTAGTTATGTTGAGTGAGGCCACATCAATACCTATACGGGTATTAGGTTCGTGCAGGCTGTCAGGTAGAAAACCTAACAGCACCGCCCACCCTTTATGCGCCTCAATCTCCCACCAGCAGTGGCTCCACAGTATCCTTCTCTTCTTGCCTCTAATCGTGTCCAGGTAGGCACCATTGGCGTTTTAACCAGGCGTTTCCCCCCATAGTTCCATTCTGTCCCCTCTCGAAATTTGTCCACCAATGACAAGGTAGGGGCCCGAGTGGCTATTGTACCGTAATTTCCACTCCTTCCCTTTAACCCCAGCATACCGAAGAATGGGTAGAGGCATATCATTTCTACATCCACTACCAGTAATGTTGGGGTTCTCTATTTCTGGTGAGCCCCGTCGGTCGGGGCAAGAACATCAGCCAATTCTGAACTGGGAAGGGGTTTGCCCCCATGAACTCGAATGGGGCTGGCAGGTCTCCTGGTGATTGCACTGTGAAGGAGCGCTTGTCTCTGTGGAAGGTGGCCGAGAGGGGGTGTCTCCATCTGTATGTGATGCTTGGCCCGATGGGCCACGTCCAGATCCGGGCGAAGCATAGCCCGCCATTGCAATGTGGCTCTGGAGATGTCTGGGGAGTATTTTTATGAGTGCCCCATCAAAGTTCAGTTCTTCGAACTCCCAAGCTTTCCTGAGAACTGTCTCCTTGAGTGTGTATCTGTGCAGCCTGCAGATCACATCTCTCGGTCTATTGGGGTCAATAGAGTGGGGTCCCAGTGCTCTGTGAATTCGATCTAATTCTACCTGGTTAGGGAGGGCATCTCCGGGGACTCTCTGGAAGATCGCGGTGGCTGTTTCTGCTAGGTCCTCAGGACCGGTCGCCTCAGGTAGGCCTCTAATCCTCAGATTGTTTCTTCTGCTCCTATCTTCCACATCCTCAAGATGGAGCTGTAGGGATACTGCGGTGTCTACGTGGGCGTCTTGTATGGACTCCCAGCACCGACACCCCTGGCTCAGGGCCGCCATAGAGGACTCCCCTGTAGTTAACCTGGTGGACAGGGATTGAACTTCTGTCCTAACTACCTGTAAGTCCTTGCGGTGCTTCTCCTGCAGGTGCCTGATGATCAGCTCTATGTCCGACTTGGTCGGGAGGGTCTGGAGAATGGCTTGGAGTTCAGCATTTTGAAGGGAGCAGGGCGGCAGCGAAGGGCTCCAAGAGGCCGATCGGAGATACGGCAGAGCATCCAAGTAGGAGTCTGAGGCCGATGAAGCGGCTGGCGAGGCCGGGGCGAGAGTGTGGGCCGGAGGTCGTGGGCAGGGGTCCTCGTGGCTCTGCCATCTTATGTTCCAGGGAGGCTGCCTGGGATCCGGGGAAGTAGCGTTCAATCTCGCCGTTAGCTTTGCTGGTTTTAGCTGTCTGTTTGCCCCCTTTGTTTTGCGTTTCCTGACCGTGGCCATGCCGTAATTATCGGAGATTTAAGGGTCTTGTAGGCCGGACAAGGTGGGTGCAGGCCGGGAGCTCAAGCTACATGTGTCTACCCACCGCCATGTCCAGACCACACACCCCCGTTACCACCTTTTAGAGCCGATGGTCGGCTCTCTCTTGTAAAAGCAATCCAAATAGCTAACTAGCCACTTGGATTGCTTTTACAAGCATCTGGAGGGGACACCCCCTCCCGCTGCCTTCCACAGCTCTAGTGGGATCTCCTGTCCCACCGGGAGTCCCGATCGATCAGCCAGCTGATCATAGAGCCCAACAAAGACTGGATCTGCTTTGTTGGGCTCTATGATATAGTAGGGTGACCAGATGTCCACAGACTAAGGATACTGTCCCCGGACCAAGACTGGGGTTTTTTGTTTTTTCCCGGCAGGGCCGCTAATAAGCCAGTACTGCCAGCCCTGTTGTACCAGGCCCAGTGTCCTGAGCTCAGCAGGTTCACAGATGATCGGGGTGGCCCTGGGGGGAGTTACAAGCACCGATCTGTGTGGCTTTCAATGAAGCAGCTAACAGCCGTTTCTAATCCTCTCCCTTCCATAGCTGTCAGCTGCTTCACTGAAAGCCACGCAGGGAGATCAGTGCTTGTAACTCCCCCCACCGCCGCCTCGATCATCCCCCACTGTCCATCGAATGTCCCTTAATCTCTGGGCCCCCGTGCCCTCCTCTGGCTCCCCGAGTCCTCCTTTGGCTCCCCGCATCCTCCTACGGCCCCCCCCCCCCCCCATCCTGGATCTGTCAGGATTGAGAGAGGACTTGTTGCAAACCGTGCCAATAAAGATTTCTCCAAACTTTCTGAAGGACCTTAGATCGAGGTTTCTGAGGTTTATCTGGGCTGGGAAACCAGTAAGAGTACGGAGAACCATTCTAGTGCTCCCGATAGAAAAAGGAGGCATTGGCTTCCCAGACCCAGTGAGATATCAGGAAGCCTCACAGTTAGCCAGAGTAATGGAATGGTGTGCCTCTGAGAGGAAACCATATGTACAATTAGAACAAGCGATGGTTAATATTCCCCTGGAGGCATTGGCATGGATAGTAAGATCGGATATACCAACAATAGTGAAAAAACATCCACTGGCAAGTGCAACTCTTCGTACAATTAACACGATCTTTAAAAAGACAAATCTGTCTCCATTTCCGAGTCCCATGACGCCGGTGCTGGGTACGCCAGACTTTCAGCCTGGCATGACAGACCGGGGATATGAGGTTATAAAACGAAGGGGGGAAAAATAGGATCATACATTTTTCAAGGGATAACCGCCTGATGACAAGAGGGGAGATAGAAGGAGAAGTAATACCAGACTTGGACCTTTTTAGGGTGATGCAGTTGGGAGCTTACATCCGCTCGAAAGCAAACATTTACCTAGAGATACGGGGTCTAACGGGGTTCGAACAGAAATGCTTAGATGGAGAGAGTATGAGACATTCCCTATCATATTTCTACGAAGTATTAACAAGCTTGGAAGCACCCCAAGAGCTTAACTTTATTCAAGCCTGGGAGAGGGAAATGGGGATAATGTTCTCCCAAAGACAGAAGGATAAAATTTTAAAATCTATCCATAAAACATCCGTTGCAAGCAGATATCAGGAGGAAGGATATAAAATCCTTACCAGATGGTATAGAACACCATCCGCGCTTCATAAAATATTCCCACAGGTTCCAAATGTATGTTGGCGATGTGGAAAGTCAGAGGGCACGATGTTGCACTTTTTCTGGGAATGTGAGAAGATCAGGGAATTTTGGAAAATGGTCGAGGAAACGGTTAAGGATATTACAGGTGTGTCTCTTGGAGAAAACCCGGCAGCTTTCTTACTAAATGATGTCCCCATGTCGGTGGAAAAATATAAAAACTCACTGCTTAAACACCTTCTCACGGCAGCGAGGTCCTGTATTCCGGCTTTGTGGAAAAGTATAGTTCCGCCGTCTAGAGTACAGTGGTGGGCTAGAAAAACAGAAATCCAACAAATGGAGAATCTGACCTTGATGTTGAAAGAACAGGATGAAAAATACTGGAAGATATGGGCTCCCTACTTAGCTTTGAGAAGAAGAGAATATGAGAGGTAGGTCATGTACGATCAGATGTGAGGGGGTGCCCCTTTACCCCTCTTCTTTTTTTCCTTTTTTTTTTTTTTTTTTTTTTTTTTTAGGGTTTTAGTGGGTGGGGGTAAGGGAGAAGAAAGGAGAAAAGGGAATTATAAGTGCTTATTGAGTAGATAAGACGGAGCTGCATTGATTATGAAATGAATAATGTTGTAGTAATTTGGGAATATGGGGATGTGACAAGTTGTAAGTGAAGAGATGAAGAATATGTTGAAAGCTCATTGTGGATTGTAACATATGATATGTAAAAATAAAGAATTTTATTAAAAAAAAAAGGATTGAGAGAGGATGAAGGAGCCGGTATACATGTAACTTACCGGCTCCTTCCTTTTCTGAATGAACAGAGTTGGTAACTCTGTCCATTCATAACTGAGAATTGTAACCTGTGTTTCCTCTGCTTCCGTCTATGAATGAGGAGGAGCCTCTGTCTCCTGTCCATTCATCTCCAGTGCAGCTGTGGCTGCAGAGAAAGGGACTGGGGAATCTCTGTCCTCAATCCCTTTCCCTGTCTCAAAGGGGAGATGACAGGGGTCTGTTTAGAACCCTGATATCTCACCAAAGCCCTGCCCCAAAAGGATTGTAATAAATATTTAAAAATGTAATTTGTAGAAATAATTAAAAAAAAAAAACACTAACACCATCCACTCCCCCTCCCTCCCCCAAAAAAGAAAGCATTGTAAAAAAACTTTATTATATTGTAAAAATAATAATTAAAAAAAATACAATAAACTACTGACACCATCCACTTCTCTACTGATACCATCCATTGCCAACCTCCTATCCCCAAAAAAAGAATTGTGAAAAAAAAATGTAAAAAAAAAACTGCTGACACTGTCCACTGCTCTACTGACAACTTCCATCCATAACAATCAATAGACCCCACCCCACCCAAATCACTGTAAACAAATTAAAAAAAAAAAAAAAACATTTGTAAGAAAATTAATAATAAAAAATAATAATAAAAAAAGACTACTGAAAGCATCCACTGCTCTACTGACACCGTCCACTGCCCTCACAAAAAAAAAATAAGAAAATTGTAAAAAATACTAAAAAATAAAACGATTAAAAAAATGACCGTGTCTATTGCTCCACTGACACCACCCTGCACATACTACCCACCACCATATACTCTGCACTCCCTTATATTAGTGTCCGCTGTTGATATCAGTGTCAGTCAGTTAAGCCAGCCATAGATGATTAGGATCTTGCCTGCTTTAGCAGGCACCGGCTAAGATTCAAACCATCTATGGGTGCACCCCTGCACATTGCGCACCCCTGAATTTGGTCGTCCTATCCCCAAAAATTCTAAGAAGTATCTTTTATTTATCTCATGGAGGAAATGTGAGAAATAACTTGCATACCATACAATTTTTACATAAACGCATACACTGCATATATCATTTGAGGAATATATGCTTATAAAATAGTTTACCATTCGCTAATAAAAAATATGTCCCCCGAATGTCTTTTTTTTTTTTTTTTTTTTTTTTTATCTGGACACCTTTATGGTATAGTAAGCCAGAAGTGATGACCTGACATCAGTTCTGGTTTCCCCAGATGTAAACCGAGTCATTATTAAAAATCAAAAGCATTCTAAAGCACAGATCTTGGTGTGCTTTTTTTTTTTTTTTTAATGCTTTTAAGGGCAGAGGAGGTATTTGGGGTCTTATAGACCCCAGATCTCTCCATAAAGAGGACCTGTCACCACCAATTACTGTCACAAGGGATGTTTACTTTCATTATAGACCCCAGATCTCTCCATAAAGAGTACATGTCACCACCTATTACTGTCACATGGGATGTTTACATTCAATATAGACCCCAGATCTCTCCATAAAGAGGACCTGTCACCACCTATTACTGTCACATGGGATGTTTACTTTCATTATAGACCCCAGATCTCTCCATAAAGAGGACCTGTCACCACCAATTACTGTCACAAGGGATGTTTACATTCATTATAGACCCCAGATCTCTCGATAAAGAGGACCTGTCACCGCCTATTACCATCACAAGGGATGTTTACATTCATTATAGACCCCAGATCTCTCCATAAAGAGGACCTGTCACCACCCATTACTGTCACATGGGATGTTTACATTCATTATAGACCCCAGATCTCTCCATAAAGAGGACCTGTCACCACCCATTACTGTCACATGGGATGTTTACATTCCTTCTCACAGCAATAAACATGATAAAAGAAGAAGAAATAAAAATAATAATAAAAATTAAAGTACCCCCCCCCCCCCCATGCTCACATGCAAAGACGAACGCACACAAACAGCGATCGTCCCACACATGTGAGGTATTGCCGCGAACATCAGATCATGGCCAATAATTCTAGCACCAGATCTCCTCTGTACATCTAAAGTGGTAACCTGTAAAAGCTTTAAAAGTGTTGCCTATGGGTAGTAGAATTTACGTAGTTTGTCGTATATTTTTAGTGTACATAGTGTATTTTTTCCCCAAAAAAATCGCCACGCAAATACCATGTGACATAAAAAAAATTGCAACCACCAATTTATTCTCTAGGACCTCTGCTTTTAAAAAAAAAATAATCCGCGACTTCTGACGGACAAGAGGCAGCCACCTTGGCTCCAAGTTGGGGACTGTATGGAAATATTTTCTGCAGTCTGTCCTCCCACCCTACCATTCTGAGGGGACGAAACATTACTCAGGTGTAGGCCTCTCTTGCCTATACAGGAGGTAATTCCAAATGAGGAACCAAGGACACGTAGTGACATCTAGTGGTAGAAATTGAAAACTACCTGCTTTGCCTACACTGCAAGGCTCCATAGAGAACGTCTAACATGATTCCACATAAGGCACTAATGACAAGTGGAGACATCTAGTGGTACAAATTAAAAACTGATAAATACAGACACAAATTCTCCTGAGCTAGGGAGTGAGCCCACCCAAAGTGAGTGTGTTAAACCTTCATCTTGGTTCAGTAATGCCGCGTACACACGAGCGGAATGTCCGACAGAAAAAGTCAGACGAGGCATGCTCTGAAGCAAGTACGAGACGGAAGCTATTGGCTACTTGGCTATTGAACTTCCTTTTTATCTATTCCCATCGTACGTGCTGTACGTCACTGCGTTCTGGATGGTCGGACTTTGGTTTGATCGTGTGTAGGCAAGACCGCTTGAATGGAATTCCGTCGCAGAAACCTTCGGAGTTTATTCCGACGGCAAAACCGGTCGTGGGTACGCGGCATTATGATAAGCCATGTCCTGCTGCCCTCTAAAGGCCGGGGAGTCTGGTATTCTGAAACCCCAAGAGGAAGGAGGAAAGAAAGGGCGCACCAACCTAGTGCATTATCCTTTAATACCATTATTTTTATTAGTAAAAAGTGGGAAGTATTATACTCACAAAATTACAGTTTTTAGTAAAAGCTCAACATATGGTCCAACATCAAATGACATCACATGATAACTTATTAGATAGTGCATCAACATGGGAGGCAGGAGGTAGAGATCCAGAAGGCTAACGCGTTTCGAGGTAAAAACCTCTTCCTCAGAGCCAACTAAGGTTTTTTTTTTACCTCGAAACGCGTTAGCCTTCTGGATCTCTACCTCCTATGTTGATGTACTACAGACTGACTAATACGGTATCATTTGATGTTGGACCATATGATAAGCTTTTACTCAACTGTAATTTTGTGAGTATAATACTTCCCACTTTTTATGAATAAAAATAATTCTTTCTTTTCTTTTCTTTCTTTTCTTTCTTTTCTTTCTTTTCTTTCTTTTCTTTCTTTTCTTTCTTTTCTTTCTTTTCTTTCTTTTCTTTCTTTTCTTTCTTTTCTTTCTTTTCTTTCTTTTCTTTCTTTCTTTCTTTCCTTTCTTTTCTTTCTTTTCTTTCTTTTCTTTCTTTCTCATAGAGATCTTCTAACATGATTCCACATAAGGAACGAAGGACAAGTGGGGACATCTAGTGGTCGAAATTGAAAACTACATGCTATCCCTACACTGCGGGGGCTTCATACATAAGTAACGTGACCCTAAATAAGGACAAGTGGGGACATCTAGTGGACTACACTGTAGCTAATTTATATCTGCATTTTGCAGGAATTGGCGGAGTATGAGAAGTTGTCCGATCAGGTGAAGAATACAGCAGAAGGTAGGTGGAGCTGAAATCTCCTTATTTGCGGCTGGTGACACCCACTTTGGGGTATTTGGAGAGAGGGAGGAATGTTCCTGGTCAGATATAATTTTCGGCACATATTTGGGATAATGGGATCATCCAATGAGCTCATCAATCAGAAAATTGGAAAAAATCCGGAGGGGGGCGTTGGGTTAAGTGACATTTTAACCCAGTCACCATTTTTTTTCTTTTATGAAATAACCTTTGTGCTGTACATTTCTATACCCCTGTGACACCCTTCCTTTGCACAACCCCATTGCTACGTACCTCTACATTGCCTGTGCCCTCCCACCACTTTTAATACTTTGCCCTAATGATAAAGATTTTGTACACCTGCACCACTCCTGTGTACTTTGCATAGAATCTGTTTAGAGATTAGCATCCATATTTACCACTCCCTATTTATTTTTTTTCTTCCACAGGTCTGCGCCGTGACGGATTCGAGGAGCCCTCCCCTCTATTCCACTGCTTGGTGGCCGAGGCAGAAGATGAAAAGAAAAGATCAGAAGGTATCAGATGGGGCAAATCTACTCATTGTGGGAGGGGCTCTATTATTATTATTGTTA
Source organism: Lithobates clamitans (assembly GCA_037952925.1). Classification (NCBI taxonomy): domain Eukaryota; kingdom Metazoa; phylum Chordata; class Amphibia; order Anura; family Ranidae; genus Lithobates; species Lithobates clamitans. Next base: position 586,140 of record JBBGZY010001245.1, on the reverse strand, counting down.
TTGTTGTTATTCCATGGGAGCAGGGCATTCTATCATTGTGCTTCATACAAATCTGGGAAGGATGCAGTACACACAGTTAACCAGTAGAGAGCAGTTTGCCACTATTTCTGCTTCCATGATAATGTTTGTCATAACTGATACAAAGTTTCTTTCACAAAATAAATAATACAATGAAGGAAGAACATAAAACAATGAAACAAAAGGGAATCCACACTAAAGAGTGAATAGTGTGAAGCAGCATTATCAGTCTACCATTCTGTTTCAACAGAAGTAGTACAATATAGTTTAATTCATGCGAGAATGTGAGTACATCACATCGCCTCACCTCTGTTCTCTCTCCCATAGCTCCTCACCTCTGGTCTCCATCCCATAGCTCCATTGTTCTCCATGCCATAGCTCCTCACCTCACCTCTGGTCTCCATCCCATAGTTCCTCTGTTCTCCATCCCATAGCTCCTTGCCTCTCCTCTGTTCTCCATCCCATAGCTCCTTGCCTCTCCTCTGTTCTCCATCCCATAGCTCCTTGCCTCTCCTCTGTTCTCCATCCCATAGCTCCTTGCCTCTCCTCTGTTCTCCATCCCATAGCTCCTTGCCTCTCCTCTGTTCTCCATCCCATAGCTCCTCACCTTACCTCTGTTCTCCATCCCATAGTTCCTCTGTCCTCCATCTCATAGCTCCTCACCTCACCTCTGTTCTCATCTCATAGTTCCTCTGTTCTCCATCCCATAGCTCCTCACCTCTGTTCTCCATCCCATAGCGCCTCACCTCACCTCTGTTCTCCATCCCATAGCTCCTCACCTCTGTTCTCTATTCCATAGCTCCTCACCTCACCTCTGTTCTCCATCCCATAGCTCCTCACCTCACCTCTGTTCTCCATCCCATAGCTCCTCACCTCACCTCTGTTCTCCATCCCATAGCTCCTCACCTCACCTCTGTTCTCCATCCCATAGCTCCTCACCTCTGTTCTCCATCCCATAGCTCCTCACCTCACCTCTGTTCTCCATCCCATAGCTCCTCTCCTCACCTCTGTTCTCCATCCCATAGCTCCTCTCCTCACCTCTGTTCTCCATCCCATAGCTCCTCTCCTCACCTCTGTTCTCCATCCCATAGCTCCTCTCCTCACCTCTGTTCTCCATCCCATAGCTCCTCACCTCACCTCTGTTCTCCATCCCATAGCTCCTCACCTCACCTCTGTTCTCCATCCCATAGCTCCTCACCTCACCTCTGTTCTCCATCCCATAGCTCCTCACCTCACCTCTGTTCTCCATCCCATAGCTCCTCACCTCACCTCTGTTCTCCATCCCATAGCTCCTCACCTCACCTCTGTTCTCCATCCCATAGCTCCTCACCTCATCTCTGTTCTCCATCCCATAGCTCCTCACCTCATCTCTGTTCTCCATCCCATAGCTCCTCACCTCACCTCTGTTCTCCATCCCATAGCTCCTCACCTCACCTCTGTTCTCCATCCCATAGCTCCTCACCTCACCTCTGTTCTCCATCCCATAGCTCCTCACCTCACCTCTGTTCTCCATCCCATAGCTCCTCACCTCACCTCTGTTCTCCATCCCATAGCTCCTCACCTCTGTTCTCCATCCCATAGCTCAGACTTCAGATATATGCAAGTGCAGTTGCACTCATTTTCACCAGATCTTAGTGAACGAGGTGAAGTTTTGCTGATTTCCATCCTCCAATCATGTGCATAGAAAAATGGTGTTTAATTTTTTTTTTTTTAATTTTCTTTGCACCTGATTGGGCATTCTTTACAAAGTGAAGTTCCACCACATTCACTAAGCTCTGGGGAAAATTAGTGCAACTGCACTTGCAAAGTGTACAGTCTATTTTCCTTTAGTAAATTATAAAAAATAAATATATATTTTTTTTTTCAGTTCTTCATTCAGAGAATATGAAATATAAACTGGGCCAATTCTTATGTTTTCAGGACCACGGCTGGTGGGTTATGCTCTGTCCCACTACAGCTACAGCACGTGGAAGGGGCGATCGTTGTACCTAGAGGACCTCTATGTCATGCCGTCATACAGAGGTGGAGTATACCGGATTCATGATGGGAGTGGTAGACATGTGAACTGACAAAAAATTCTTTTTTTTTTTAGTTTCGTTTTTTCGTTTTTTGCTTTTTTGGGAAGTTCGAAAATCTGAAAAAAAAAAATAGAATCAGTACATTTTGAAATAATAATAATAACTAACTAATAATAAGCAACTATTAACCACTTCGGTTTTACCCCCTTCCTGATCCCAGAGCACTTTTTGCAATACGGCACTGCGTCAATTTAACTGACAATTGCGCGGTTGTGCGACGTTGCACCCAAACAAAATTGACGTCCTTTTTTTCCCACAAATAGAGCTTTCTTTTGGTGGTATTTGATCACCTCTGCGGTTTTTATTTTTTGCGCTATAAACAACAAAAAAAAAAAAACGACAATTTTGAACGCATTATTTTTTACTTTTTGCTATAATAAATATCCCCCCAAAAATATATAGAAAAATAAATACGTTTTCTTTCTCAGTTTAGGCCGATACGTATTCTTCTACATATTTTTGGTAAAAAAAAAATCTCAATAAGCGTTTTATTGATTGGTTTGCACAAAATTTATAGCGTCTACAAAATAGGGGAGAGTTTTATGGCATTTTTATTATTAATTTTTTTTATTAGTAATGGCGGCGATCTGCAAATTTTATTTTTTAAATTTTTTTTTTTTTTTTTTTTTTTTTATCATGACTGCGACATTATGGTGGACACATCGGACACTTTTGACACTATTTTGGGACCATTGTCATTTTATACAGCGATCAGTGCTATAAAAATGATGTGTAAATTTAAAATTATAATAAACTAAAGCGCTAATGGATTCTAATATTAGGTGATACGGTGATTCAAAAATAATAGTGATTCAAAAATTGTGATGATTCAAAAATCCAAAAAAATATTTGTTCAAAATTTCAAAAAATATGTTTGTGCGTTTTAATATTTCAAGTGCATTTCTACATCAACAAAAATAATTTACGTGTTATGTATAAAGCCGCACCTCTAGCGTAGTGTTCTGCTGCCACTCAAAAGGGATTACCGGTAATTATGTGAAATAAGATGACTGCTCTATGCGCTGACATACGATACTAATACAGTGAGTGTACCTTGTTTGGTTTGCCAAGGAGCTTTAAATGAATAGTGCATTGCGTAATGAAAGTTTCTTTTTTGTTTGATTACTTTATATAGTTCAACAGCAGCATAACCAATTTCAAGTATTATTTAATATTTATGCACTTATCATTTTAGCACAGAGTTGGCAGTGTTTTTAGCGCACTATCTTATTTCACATAATTACTGTGTAAATGACACTGGCAGGGAAGGGGTTAACCACTAGGGGGCGATGAAGGGGTTAAGTGTGTCCTAGGGAGTGATTCTAACTGTGGGGGGAGGGGCTTCCACTCACATGACAGCGATCACCGCTCCCGATGACAGGGAGCAGTAGATCTCTGTCATGTCACAAGGCAGAACGGGGAAATGCCTTGTTTACATAGGCACTACCCCGTTCTGGGGCTCCGTGACACGATCGCCGGTCCCGCGGACACGGTCACGCTGTACACGGCGCGCGTGCGCACCCCCGCTAACCCCACCAATTTAAGGGGACGTACAGGTAACCACCATTTGCCCACCGCTGCCATTGTGCCGACGTATATCGGCGTGCGGCGGTCGGCAAGTGGTTACATTTATAGGTATTGGAATTTCCTTTCACATTTGGCTGTTAGTGAACGTAACAAATACAAATTTACCCGAAGTTACGAATTATCCGAAATAACGAATGCTAAACAAATGGAATGGAACAAATTAATAATAAATAATAATAAAAAAAGGAAGCAGTAGTAGTAGTTTGTTACGTTCCATTCGTTATTTCAGATAATTCGTAACTTCGGATAACAGCGTATTATTCGTTATGTTCACTAACAGCCAAATTTGAAAGGAAATTCCAATTCCTATAATTTAATAGTTATTGTTCGTTATTTCGAATTTTAAGATTTTCATTCTTCTTTTCAGATTTCCAAATATGAAATTCAAAATCTCTAAAAATTCTAGAATTTCGAATTAACGAATTTGTCAAAAATTCATTTAAACAAATTCAGAACTAAACAAATTGCATATGTCTAATGGGGGGAGGAGAGCCATCCAGATCACATGATCACCCTCCCAGACTTACCCCCCCCACAGTCACCTCCAATATGATGTCATAGTGTAATGTAAAATGGATGTCTTACCCCTCCAGGACATACATTTTGTTTGTTTTGTGTGTGTTTCCTTTCCCCGGGCTCCTGTGTGTAGCACTGACAGCTAGATCCCTATAGGTCCCTTCATCTCGTATAGATAAACAAATGGTGTTTCTCCTCCATATACTGACCCCTCTTGTCTCTGGCAGGTAAAGGCATCGGCTCCAAGCTGCTGACGGCTACAGCGGAGGTAAGTACACCCCTCATATACAGTACACACACTGGGTAATATTTAATGTGCGGACTGGCAGCACCGAGGCGGGCGTAGAGATGGGTAGTGTTCATGGCCCGGACTTATTACAACCTGGAAGAGAGCCCCAACCTGCCCAGAGTGTAACCTGCAAATGATCAGACACTGTGCACTGTACTAAGAAATCGCTAATATGTGTAAAGGCTAGCCTGTATTTGTGGGAGGAGTCTGAGAGGGCTGTATTTGAGGGAGGAGTCTGAGAGGGCTGTATTTGAGGGAGGAGTCTGAGAGGGCTATTTAAGCCTCCTCCTCTGTCAGGCCAGGGCTCGTCGGCGGTTCTGGGTTCAGAAGGGAGTGGGGCTTACACGTTACTTCCGGCTCCTTGCAAACCACGGTCAGCTGCAACATGGTGGCGGTGCTTCTCTCGGTGCTCGGGGGGTGATCGGCCGACCGCCCGCCGCCAACTCCTCTCCCCATGTACATCCAGCTGTTCGAGGAAGCCGTCTGCCTGGCGCCCCACCTGGGGGGGTGGGGTGATCGGCCGCCTGCCTTACCATCCTGCTCCATGTGTGAGCCGCCCACCCGCTTCTCCGGGTGTTCAGGGGGAGGCATGTTCAGCCAGCCGCCTGCTCCTCTCCTCATAGGGCTCCACCCATCCGTTTCTCCTGGTGCTCATGGGGGGGGGCCCCGGCCACCCTCCCGCTCCTCTCTCCCTACAATTGGTATCACTACAGCACAGAGGACATCAGACCACACACAGCAGCCCAGACCTGAGGTGACAGGTCTCTTGTGGCTTGCTGTTGATGTACCATGCTGGATTGTTCATCATTTTATTATCAATTTTCATTGTGTTTTAGTCGCATGTCATTCTCATAAGCTTACATAAGGTCACATTCATTGTCAGCATGGCTTGGCAAGACGGGGAGGATGTAACTACAAACATTGCTGCTTTTACTTGATTATTTTGTTTCTTTGGTCAGTGTTACCATCATAGCGTTTTTCTGCCCCAGGGTTTCTGTCATAGCGTTTTCTGCCCCAGGGTTTCTGTCATAGCGTTTCTGCCCCAGTTCTGTCATAACATTTCTTGCCCAAGGTTTTCTGTCATAGCGTTTTTTTCTGCCCCAGGGTTTCTGTCATAGTGTTTCTGCCCCAGGATTTCTGTCTCAGCATTTATGTCCACTGCGTTTCTGCCCCAGGATTTCTGTCATAGCGTTCTGCCCCAGCATTTCTGTCTTGGCATTCAGTCTCGGCATTTATGTTCACTGCGTTTCTGCCCCAGCTTTCTGTCATAGCATTCTGCCCCAGCTTTCTGTCATAGCATTCTGCCCCAGCTTTCTGTCATAGCATTCTGCCCCAGCTTTCTGTCATAGCATTCTGCCCCAGCTTTCTGTCATAGCATTCTGCCCCAGCTTTCTGTCATAGCATTCTGCCCCAGCTTTCTGTCATAGCATTCTGCCCCAGCTTTCTGTCATAGCATTCTGCCCCAGCTTTCTGTCATAGCATTCTGCTCCAGCTTTCTGTCATAGCATTCTGCCCCAGCATTTCTGTCATAGCATTTTCTGCCCCAGGATTTCTGTCATAGCGGTTCTGCCCCAGGGTTTCTGTTATAGCGTTTTCTGCCCCAGCATTTCTGTCATAGGGGTTCTGCCCCAGTTCTGTCATAGCATTTCTGCCCCAAGGTTTTCTGTCATAGCGTTTTTTCTGCCCCAGCTTTTCTGTCATAGCATTTTCTGCCCCAGGATTTCTGTCATAGTGTTTCTGCCCCAGCATTTTTGTCTCAGCATTTATGTCCACTGCGTTTCTGCCCCAGCATTTTTGTCTCAGCATTTATGTCCACTGCGTTTCTGCCCCAGGATTTCTGTCATAGCATTCTGCCCCAGCTTTCTGTCATAGCATTCTGCCCCAGCTTTCTGTCATAGCATTCTGCCCCAGCTTTCTGTCATAGCATTCTGCCCCAGCTTTCTGTCATAGCATTCTGCCCCAGCTTTCTGTCATAGCATTCTGCCCCAGCTTTCTGTCATAGCATTCTGCCCCAGCTTTCTGTCATAGCATTCTGCCCCAGCTTTCTGTCATAGCATTCTGCCCCAGCTTTCTGTCATAGCATTCTGCCCCAGCTTTCTGTCATAGCATTCTGCCCCAGCTTTCTGTCATAGCATTCTGCCCCAGCTTTCTGTCATAGCATTTTGCCCCAGCTTTCTGTCATAGCATTCTGCCCCAGCTTTCTGTCATAGCATTCTGCCCCAGCTTTCTGTCATAGCATTCTGCCCCAGGATTTCTGTCATAGCATTCTGCCCCAGCTTTCTGTCATAGCATTCTGCCCCAGCTTTCTGTCATAGCATTCTGCTCCAGCTTTCTGTCATAGCATTCTGCTCCAGCTTTCTGTCATAGCATTCTGCTCCAGCTTTCTGTCATAGCATTCTGCTCCAGCTTTCTGTCATAGCATTCTGCCCCAGCATTTCTGTCATAGCATTTTCTGCCCCAGGATTTCTGTCATAGCGGTTCTGCCCCAGCATTTCTGTCATAGCGGTTCTGCCCCAGCATTTCTGTCATAGCATTTTCTGCCCCAGGGTTTCTGTCATAGCGTTTTTCTGCCCCAGGGTTTCTGTCGTAGCGTTCGGCCCCGGCATTTCTGTCGTAGCGTTCGGCCCCGGCATTTCTGTCGTAGCGTTCGGCCCCGGCATTTCTGTCGTAGCGTTCGGCCCCGGCATTTCTGTCGTAGCGTTCGGCCCCGGCATTTCTGTCGTAGCGTTCGGCCCCGGCATTTCTGTCGTAGCGTTCGGCCCCGGCATTTCTGTCGTAGCGTTCGGCCCCGGCATTTCTGTCGTAGCGTTCGGCCCCGGCATTTCTGTCGTAGCGTTCGGCCCCGGCATTTCTGTCGTAGCGTTCGGCCCCGGCATTTCTGTCGTAGCGTTCGGCCCCGGCATTTCTGTCGTAGCGTTCGGCCCCGGCATTTCTGTCGTAGCGTTCGGCCCCAGCATTTCTGTCACAGCGTTCTGGCCCAGCATTTCTGTCACAGCGTTCTGGCCCAGCATTTCTGTCATGGCGTTTTTTCTGTCATGGTGTTCTGCCCCAGCATTTCTGTCTCGGTGTTCAGTCTCAGCATTTCTTTCATAGCGTGAGGTAATCAGGAAAAAAAACAAAAGGAGAGAAGCGCCTCTAAGTAAAACGTTCCACACCGTGCCTGATATACCCTCCTTTTCTGTCACCATTCAACATTTTTCCAGCATTTTTGTCATGACGTTTCAGGCTCTGTGTTTCAGCCTGTTTCTCAGAGGGGCATTGTTGTTCAGTCACGGCATACTCCAGTAGCTGTTTTTATCTTCATTGTTTGTCATGTCTCATCGTATCTTTGTTCATGTTCGTACCTGGGTCAGTTAGCTAGGGCTCACATGTCAGGATCTGTCACGTCTACAGATCCATAGGGGCTGAGGTTTCGTTTGTTAATGATTGTTGTCCACAATCTTCTCGCCCGTATACCATACGTCATACGATGCACGTACAATCACCCACCACGGTCTGTGGGTACACCAGCCCTGAGTTTACAGTTTAATTACATGCCTCTGCGCTGCAGGTTACTCGGGCTCACTTACCATTTACACAAGGCGGGGATCTGTCATCAGGTTCATTCACGCGCGGTGGTCTTGGCATTTCTGCTTATGTTCTCATACTTGGGTAGGCACAGAGGGGTGTTGTTGTTCTCATGTCTTGTTGTCTGTCATTTCTCTTGTTCGTGTTCTCAGGTTGGGCTGTATTGGCATTCGCCATCCCCTTGTTGGTCCTTAAGTGGTAGGTTTGTGCAAACGTTGTCATGATTCTGGATTCCACTCTCGGCACTGATCTCTTGTCTAGGATGTGGCCTGGAAGACTGCTCAGGGATGTCAGTCCAGTCATCTTTTCCGTTCCCCAGCCGGTTCCAGGTAGGAGGGTTTTCAGTCACTTTGGGTATGACTGTTTCATGCTATGGGACTTATTTCCCCGGGGTGGAGTCTGGCCCTTCTTCCTCGGTTCAGGATTCAGACTCTGTTGCCAGGTCACAGGCTGAAGCACGACCCGGTCGAATCAGGTGGGACCAGTATTCTGTGTCTGGCATGGTTTCTCCATGTTGACAATGCTTATTGCCATAGTGCATGGGCCTCATCCACCTACTCCATCACATCCTTCAGGTATTCAGCATTTTGAACTCCTGCCAGTTGTCCTTTGGCACTCACCCTCGCACTTCCCCATACCAGTATGGGTAGGGCAGGAGTTGGGGGGAGGGGTTTTCACTGAGCACTTCACTGGTGTCCGGTTGAAGTTTCGATCTTCTCGGCTATCATTTTGCAGGGGCTCCTCGGGACAGCAATTGCTCCCCTTCCCCCACGTATCCTCTCAATCACATGCAGTTAATTCTCATGTCTGTGCCGTCTTGGGATTCAGGCTCTATCCAATCGTTCACGGGACGTTTAGTTGGGTTCTGGGTAGCTTCACAGGTTTTATAGGGGGTTCTGTCTCATCACCAAGTCAGGAGTCGGGGGGGGGGGGGTCTCCTGTCATAGCTGACACTTATCGGATATTTACTGTTACCATCCGGGCGCGCGCTACTCCACTTGATGGATTGTTACCTTCCCTTCTTCACCTAAATTTGCCCTCTTTTCGGGCATACTGACCAGCCAGGCCAAGGTCTTGGTGCTTAGGAGTATCACTTTCTCACTTGAAGACTGACTACAAGTGTAAAGGCTAGCTGGAGGCTAGCCTGTATTTGTGGGAGGAGTCTGAGAGGGCTATTTAAGCCTCCTCCTCTGTCAGGCCAGGGCTCGTCGGTGTTTATGGGTTCCCACCCACCCATTTCCCCCAATCTTTATACATACTCATAATACTTTTTCTTATTTTTACATTCAGGGTATGCCCTCTTTTCAGGCATACTGACGAGCCAGGCCAAGGCACACCTCAGGCATTTGTGCTTAGGAGTAGGGATGAGCCGAACACCCCCCTGTTCGGTTTGCACCAGAACATGCGAACAGGAAAAAAGTTCGTTCGAACACCGTTAAAGTCTATGGGACACAAACATGAATAATCAAAAGTGCTCATTTTAAAGGCTTATATGCAAGTTATTGTCATAAAAAGTGTTTGGGGACCCGGGTCCTGCCCAGAGGAGAAGAGGAGAAGATGAAGAAGACGTCATTTTTTTAAAAAAATTTGGCCGGGGTTCCCCTTAAAATCCATACCAGACCTGAAGGGTGTGGTATGGAATTTAGGGGGACCCCCACCTCTTTTTTTTTTTTTTTTTTTTTATTTTGGTTTGGGGTTCCCCTGTGGGGAATTCCCATGCCGTTTTTATCAATGAACTTCTATGTGTATTGTCAGACCGGCAATGCAATAGCTGCGGGGAGTTTTAAATGGGTTTTTTCCTTCGAAATGTCATTTTGCTGTCAGACTGTTCTAAACACAGGAAACATGCGCCCCTTTACAGGCATACTATAGACACCCCCCAGCTACGAAATTTAAAGGGATATTACACTTTTATTGTTTGACTTTAAGCATTATTAAAATCACTGCTCCCGAAAAAACGGCCGTTTTTAAAACTTTTTTTTGCATTGATCCATGTCCCCTGGGGCAGGACCCGGGTCCCCAAACACTTTTTATGACAATAATTTGCATATTAGCCTTTAAAATTAGCACTTTTGATTTCTCCCATAGACTTTTAAAGGGTGTTCCGCGGCATTCGAATTTGCCGCGAACACCCCAAATTGTTCGCTGTTCAGCAAACTTGCGAACAGCCAATGTTCGAGCCGAACATGAGTTCGACTCGAACTCGAAGCTCATCCCTACTTAGGAGTATCACTTTCTCACTCGAAGAACTAGCTAACTAGCTGCATGCGCAGGTGTGCGCTCCTAGTCCTAACTCCATAGACAAGGGTTCTATATACATATGACCTAGGTGGTATGGATGTGTCATTGCCATCATCCCATATCAATTAGTAAAGAAATATCATAGGTCCTCTAAAGGGATTTTTATTAAACTATTTTATTAATATCAATAAAGGTTAAAAATACAAAATTTACAAAAAACATGATCAGGTAAGTGAATGTTCAGGTTCAAATTTTCAAGAAAAATTTTTTTATTTGTATATACATCAAATGATAATTGTATCACATTACACATATTGCGTAAAAAGGAGTATACAGAAGGAAGTGATGTATCTCACTACCCGATACAGTTACCACAGATGGCAGCTGTGGCGTGGAGTAGTGGGATTCCAACGCGTTTCAACATACATATTTCAAAGAAAAGTCTTCTTTAGGGAAATACATCACAATCTAAAAAAACAAGAATCACAATGTTACAATTTATAAATATATATATGTGTATGTTTCCTACATTTGTGAAACTATCACACAACTTACGTCCTCCCAAGCATCTCGCAGGTAAGTGTAATCTCCCATGTCAGGGTGAGGAGTCCTGCACCTCTGAGGGCTCTTTTGAGTTGTCCTTTAGCTCTACTAGACGGCTGGATACAAAAGTGATCCCAATATTTGGCGTTTCCAGCATCAAATTGCTGATAGCTGTCTGTAAGAATAGGGCAAAATAAGTAAAGGGGCCATAACGGGGGGTGCCAAAACCAACTCCCCCTCCCCTCCTACCCCCACCCACCCCAACCCACATAGAACGCCCCCCCATGAAAAACAGGGGGCAAATCTAACACCAATATGGGGAGAGTCCTATTCAAAGGCAGGAGTGTGGAGCAAAGAACTTACTTTCTCTAGGGTGCAGATTGCATGGCCTGGAACAACAAAGGTCCGTGTAGATCCAAAACAGGATAAGCCCTGATACTCCTAGGTGGATACACAGGGAAGACTGGCAAGGGTTCTATAGAGCTCCAGTTTTATTACAACCTAAAAAAAAAAAAAAAAAAAAAAGCCATCCCCGATCGTAGTCTGTAATTTTTATCAATCTCACGAGCAGTGACCCCTGATGGTTAAATGCCAATCTGCATACCATTGGAGAACTAGCTGCATGCACAGGTGTGTGCTCCTAGTGCTAACTGACAGCCAAGGGTTCTATAGAGCTCCAGTGTTGTTGCAACCGAACAACAAAAAAACAGCCATTGCTGATCACAGTCTGTAATTTGTATCAATGCAGAGGTGTGCGCTCCTAGTCCAACCTGCTTTATTACTGACAGCTAAGAGGTTCTATAGAGATGGGTGATGTTTTTAGCACCGGAGTTGGTACAATCTAGAAGGGGCATCAACTCATCATAGAATAGGGATGAGCCGAACACCCCCGACCCTACCCCCCCCCCGCTCCCGGTCAAAAAATTTGTGCGAACCCCATTCCAGTCTATGGGACTCGAATGTGAGAGTGCTAATTTTAAAGGCTTATATGCAAGTTATTGTCATAAAAAGTGTTTGGGGACCTGGGTCCTGCCCCAGGGGACATGGATCAATGCAAAAAAAAGTTTTAAAAATGGCCGTTTTTTCGGGAGCAGTGATTTTAATAATGTTTAGAGTGAAACAATAAAAGTGAAATATTCCTTTAAATTTCGTAGCTGGGGGGTGTCTATAGTATGCCTGTAAAGTGGCGCATGTTTCCCGTGTTTAGAACAGTCCCTGCTCAAAATGACATTTCTAAAGGAAAAATTGTCATTTTAAAACTAATCGCGGCTATTAATGAATTGTCGGGTCTCGGCAATACACATAAAACTCATCGAAAAAAAGAGCATGGGATTCCCCCACAGTCCATTACCAGGCCCTTCAGGTCTTAAATTCAGAATTCTTCTGATCTTCTCATTGCCACTATATACACTATATTACCAAAAGTATTGGGACACCTGCCTTTACACTTACAAGAAATTTAATGGCACCCCAGTCTTGGTCCGTAGGGTTCAATAGTGAATTGGCCCACCCTTTGCAGCTATAACAGCTTCAACTCTTCTGGGAAGGCTGTCCACAAGGTTTAGGAGTGTGTCTATGGGAATGTTTTGAGCTTTTTGTGAGATCAGGCACTGGACGTTGGATGAGAAGGCCTGGCTCACAGTCTCCGCTCTAATTCTTCCCAAACGTGTTTTTTTTTTTTTTTTTTTTATCGGGTTGGGGATCAGGACTCTGTGCAGGCCAGTCAAGTTCCTCCACCCCAAACTCGCTCATCCATATCTTTATGAACCTTGCTTTGTGCACTGGTCCAAATCATTAGGTGGAGGGGGGATTATGGTGATATTTTTTTTTTTTTTTCTTCATAGCAATATTCTGTGTTAAGATCTGCAGCCACCAGGGGGTGCAATGGTTGGCATGTCAGCCAGTGAAATTGGCATTGTTGAACAAATAGTGTGTGATAAGTAACACTGAGACCCCAGGAGAGTGGCCAGGCTGGCCTGAAGAGGATGGAGTTGTGGACACACCCACTTTCACGGGTAGGCCACTCCCACATTATAAGAAGAGGACTCATAGAATATAGTGGGGGTGATATACAAACTCCAGATCTGAGAATATGAGTAATACACTCAGGTGGACATGAGACCCCTCACTTAGTGTGGTTTTGTAGTAACAGGACAATTCCTTGAAGAGGGGGGTCTCTATTTTCTGGTTGTTGTAAAATCAGCTGATGTTATAATATAATGGTGGCTGTGCCGGTCCTCACTGTGTCTCTCCTCTCTCCTCAGATGTGCCTGTCTCTGGGTTGTGCCCGTCTCCAGCTCTCTGTACTGGACTGGAACCAGCCGGCCATCTCCTTCTACCAGTCCCACGGGGGATGCAACTTATCTGACGAGGAGGGGTGGCGCATGATCCGGTTCCTCCCCGATGACCTACGGCGGATGATTGCGAAGAGCGCCGAGCGGGACTCTTATAATGCAGCGTAGCTTCTCCTCTTCTTTTCCCACAAGGAATTTTAGGGGTGCTCCACCCAAAACTGATATTACAAGTTGATTCACTGGCTTCTTTTATCTACGGTCTGTTCAGCCGTGTTCACAACTCCGCCTACCTCGGGGGAGGGGATTCAGCCTGATCAGAAGCTACTGAGTGAGCCTATCAAAGACCCTCAGTTATGGGTAGAGTGCCCCTTTTTAGATTACCTACCTGGCTTTGATAGGTAGAGGTAGTAGGTATTATCTCAACACACCCTTCAACCCCCCCCCCCCCCCCCCCCCCCCCACGTGGACTTTCCTGAACCTTGACTAAGACTGAAAATTTTGTATTTTGCGAATAGATTTTATTCTCATTGGACTTTTGTTGAATGGTCTCAAAAGTCCACTTCATCCAAAAGTAAAAATGAAGCCTTGAATTGTATGTGGTGTCCTGAAAGTGCAAATTAAAGAGTCAGAGGAGTGTACAGGTGTTCCCAACTCCGCCCACTGTGCTATCTCTGCTTTGGCGTGTTGAAGGATGGCTTATTATGCTGTTAATCCCCCCCCCCCCCCAAGAACCTTACTACCCCCTCTGCCGGCCACCCCCTGGATGTTGGTGGAGGTGGGGTTTATATATACTGGCATCTCTGCTGACTGTTCCATGGATAATACAGAGAAGGCGGGTTCATATCTACCACCCCCTCTGCTGCCCTTCCCCTATATATTAGAGGAGGTGGGTTCATATCTAGCACCCCCTCTGCTGCCCTTCCCCTAGATATTAGAGCAGGCGGGTTCATATCTACCAAACCCCTCTGCTGCCCTTCCCCTAGATATTAGAGCAGGTGGGTTCATATCTACCAACCCCCTCTGCTGCCCTTCCCCTAGATAGATATGAACCCACCTCCTATAATAGCTAGGGGAAGGGCAGCAGAGGGGGTTGGTAGATATGAACCCACCTGCTCTAATATCTAGGGGAAGGGCAGCAGAGGGGTTTGGTAGATATGAACCCGCCTGCTCTAATATCTAGGGGAAGGGCAGCAGAGGGGGTGCTAGATATGAACCCACCTCCTATAATATCAACCCCCTCTTCTGCCCTTCCCCTAGCTATTAGAGGAGGTGGGTTCATATCTACCAACCCCCTCTGCTGCTCTTCCCCTAGATATTATAGGAGGTGGGTTCATATCTACCACCCCCTCTGCTGCCCTTCCCCTAGATATTAGAGGAGGTGGGTTCATATCTACCAACCCCCTCTGCTGCTTTTCCCCTAGATATTCTAGGAGGTGGGTTCATATCTATCAACCGCCTCTGCTGCCCTTCCCCTAGATTTTAGAGGAGGTGGGTTCATATATACCTTCCCCTAGATATTATAGGAGGTGGGTTCATATCTACCACCCCCTCTGCTGCCCTTCCCCTAGATATTAGAGGAGGTGGGTTCATATCTACCAACCCCCTCTGCTGCTCTTCCCCTAGATATTAGAGGAGGTGGGTTCATATCTATCAACCCCCTCTGCTGCCCTTCCCCTAGATATTATAGGAGGTGGGTTCATATCTACCAACCCCCTCTGCTTCCCTTACCATAGATATTATAGGAGGTGGGTTCATATCTACCTTCCCCCAGATATTATATGAGGTGGGTTCATATCTACTGCCCCCTCTGTTGGCCATCTTTTGGAAGTTATAGTGGAGGTGTGAATTAAAGCTACTGCTGCCTCTGCTGGCCATTTCCCTGAATGTTAGAGGAGCTTATAGCTTCTGCACCCTCTGCTGGCCATTTCCCTGGATGTCATTGAGGAGGTGGGGTTTATATCTGCCACCCTCTCTGCTGTCTGCCTCCTGGGAAATACAGAGGAGGCAGGATTTTGATCTACTGCCCCCTCTGCTGGGTGTTCCCTGGATAATACAATGGAGGCAGAGTCTATACCTACTGACCCCTCTGCTGCCCCCTCTCTGGATGTAATGGAGGAGGCGGGGTTTAGATCTACTGCCCCCTCTGCTGGCCATTCCTTAGATAACACAGAGGGGGTGGGGTTCATATCAATTCCCCCCACTGATAGCCATCCCCTGAATGTTATGGAGGAGGTGGGGTTCATATCTATTGCCTCCACTTATAGGGACTGCCATTCAAGGACACCCCCCCCCCCCCCCCCACAAAAAAAAAGATTTTTGATACCTTTTTTTGTGATGCTATAGATTTCACAGGTAGAGCGGAGACTGTGAGCTAGGCCTTCTCATCCAACATCAGTGTCTGACCTCATAAATGGGCCTCTGGAAGAATGGTCAAACATTCCCATAGACACGCTCCTAAACCTTGTGGACGGCCTTTCCAGAAGAGTTGAAGCTGTTATAGCTGCATAGGGTGGGCCAACTCAATATTGAACCCTACAGACTAAGACTGGGGTGCCATTAAAGTTTCTGAGTGTGTAAAGGCAGGCATCCCAATACTTTTGACAATATTGTGTACGTAGATGGACACATTTCTATTCTACACTTGCTGCATCTACATTCCATCTGTTCCACTGTGGGTCCTCCCTGGTTCTGCTCCTACAGCTCCCGGGCCAGACGTACCTAACCGTCACTAGATGGAAATGTTTTTGTGGTGTTCAGGCTCCGCTGATCTTACAGATCAGACACCTATGGTGTCCCCCTATGGTTTGTTAGTTACCATTTTATTACTATGTGGTATATTCTAAAACTGATGTTCTATAGCAGGGATCCTCAAACTACGGCCCTCCAGCTGTTGCGGAACTACACATCCCATGAGGCATTGTAAAACTCTGACATTCACAGACATGGCTAGGCATGATGGGAATTGTAGTTCTTGAACAACTGGAGGGCCGTAGTTTGAAGACCCTTGTTCTATAGACATATATTTTATGTGCATCCACTCCTGAGGAAGGGAGCAGTGGATCACGAAACGTGTCAAGTTTTCCCTTATCGTCTTTCAGGACAGCACTTGAGAGAGTGACTCCTCCCCTTGCAAACAGGAAACACCTCTTCCACCAAACTTTTTAAAAGGAGGCTCCTTTCCACACATTGTCAGTAGTAGTAGAGAGCCTCCGGCCCCAAACTGGAACACATAATCGAGATATGATTAGTCACAGTATATATATATATATATAACAACAATAGGGCGGGATGCTGCTGTCCTGAAAGACTCATGGAAAACAAGTTACCGGTAAGTCTAGCTTGAATTTTCCCTTATCGTCCTTCAGGACAGCACTTGAGAGGATAATAGAGACTTACCCACTAGGGAGGGACCACAGCCTGCAGAACCTTTCTGGCAAAAGCCTGATCACCTGCTGATAGGAGATCCAGTCTGTAATGACGGACAAACGTTAAGTAGCTTGACCACGTAGCCGCCTTACAAATCTGATCTGGGGTGGCACCAGCTCTTTCTGCCCATGTAGAGGCCTGGGCTCTTGTTGAATGAGCCCTAATTCCCAGCGGGGAAGCTAAACCCATGTGAGAATAGGCTACAGAAATAGCTGTCTTAAGCCATCTAGCCAATGATCCTTTCGATGCTTGTTGGCCTTTTTTGTTTCCAGAAAAAAAGAACAAATAATGAATCTGAAACTCTAAACCCTCCTGTTACTTCCAAATAATGTAATATTATTTGAAGCAAAACATGCAGCTCCCGAATTTTTTCTCACTTCAGAGAGGCAATTGCTCTCAGGGGATAGATGCTCTGGCACATCCGTGGGATTTTCACCTGGGGTATGCTTTTCCCCCCCATTCAGGTTAATCCCTCTAGTGTTGAGGAAAAATACTGAAAGAGAGAGTATCAATAATTTTGATTACTCCATATTGGCCAAAGAGAGCTTGGTTTTCCGCGATTCTTCAGTTGGCAATCAAACCATGTTGGCATCTTCCGCTCAGTCGGGATCTGTTGATTCAAGGGCCAGTGCATCATCCAGATGTAGGCAGGTTAAAACTCACTGCCTGGTATCTGAGGAGCAGTTAATGAGAAGCAAAGGCTTTTCAGAACGTTTAACTACTACGTTGCTTTCCAGTAGGAAAAAGGTAACCAGGAATATTTACGCCAAAGTATGGAAAGTCTATGTTTCTTTCTGTCATTCAGAACATAGGGAGGTTAAAGACCTGGTTTCAGTGCTGGAGTTTTTGCAAAAAGGTGCAGACAAGAATCTGGCGGTCAGCACTCTTAAGGTGCAGGTGGCCGCCTTGGGAGTTTATCTGGAGAGATCCTTATCTTCAGAAACTCTGATTATGAGATTTTTCAAAGCACTTTCCAGGTCTAGACCGGTCCCGGTGAGGCATTTGCCAAATTGGGATCTCTCGGTGGTTCTGCAAGCTCTGGCAAAGGAACCATTTGAGCCTTTACAGGCTATATCCCTAAAGAATTTAACTTTGAAGACTATTTTTCTGGTGGCAATTACTTCAGCAAGAAGGATTAGTGAACTGCACGCCCTATCAGTAAAAGAGCCTTTTTTTTGTCAGTTTTTCCTGATAGAGTTGTCCTTAAAGTAGATCCAGGGTTTTTGCCAAAAGTGGCAAGCTTTAGTAACAGTTCACAAGAGATTACTCTACCAACCTTTTGTGCTAACCCTTCGGGTGCAAAGGAAGAGCAGTTTCACAATTTGGACGTAAGGCGTATCCTTTTACATTATTTGGAAGTAACAGGAGGGTTTAGAGTTTCAGATTCATTATTTGTTCTTTTTTCTGGAAACAAAAAAGGCCAACAAGCATCGAAAGGATCATTGGCTAGATGGCTTAAGACAGCTATTTCTGTAGCCTATTCTCACATGGGTTTAGCTTCCCCGCTGGGAATTAGGGCTCATTCAACGAGAGCCCAGGCCGCTACATGGGCAGAAAGAGCTGGTGCCACCCCAGATCAGATTTGTAAGGCGGCTACGTGGTCAAGCTACCTAAGGTTTGTCCGTCATTACAGACTGGATCTCCTATCAGCTGGGGATCAGTCTTTTGGCAGAAAGGTTCTGCAGTCTGTGGTCCCTCCCTAGTGGGTAAGTCTCTATTATCCTCTCAAGTGCTGTCCTGAAAGGCGATAAGGGAAAATTCAAGTTAGACTTACCGGTAACTTGTTTTCCATGAGTCTTTCAGGACAGCAGCATCCCGCCCTATTGTTGTTATATATATATATACTGTGACTAATCATATCTCGATTATATGTTCCAGTTTGGGGCCGGAGGTTCTCTACTACTACTGACAATGTGTGGAAAGGAGCCTCCTCTTAAAGTTTGGTGGAAGAGGTGTTTCCTGTTTGCAAGGGGAGGAGTCACTCTCTCAAGTGCTGTCCTGAAAGACTCATGGAAAACAAGTTACCGGTAGGTCTAACTTGAATTTTTACGATGTCTTTTTCCAATCCTGTATTGACACTTCCAATTTTCAAGCATGTATCATCTATTTGAACTGCTACTAATCGGCTCGACGTTATTGTATTTGCGTGTGATGAAATATGATGACAACTGTAACTACCTTCATATCTAATGGCCATGTGCGGTACACCTCATTCAAAGTCCCAGGGCATAATTTCGTTTTTTTATATGTATTAATAGGGCTGTAGTTGCAGCACTGGTGGCACCA
Organism: Lithobates clamitans; assembly: GCA_037952925.1. NCBI lineage: Eukaryota > Metazoa > Chordata > Amphibia > Anura > Ranidae > Lithobates > Lithobates clamitans. The sequence continues at coordinate 567,295 of JBBGZY010001245.1, read as the reverse complement.
GACCATTCTTATATATTTTGCTTCAAGGCAGGACTGGTTGGGTGAGTTCAGGGAGAGGTCAGGCTTAGATATACCTTGGCTGATCCTCATTATGGACATTATAGGTACCTGGCAACCAGTGTGACACACCCCACCCAGAACACACACAGCTATACACACATAATGCACTCTGCTACCTCTGATCAGCAGTAATCCCTTTATTAACCCCTCTCCTGCCATTAACTCCTCACTGGAGCTTTATAGGTATGACTGGGGGTTCACCACTACCATGGGTTTGTGGGAGAGACAGCGGGTTTAAAATTTGTGGTCCGGACCCGGCAAAATAATGTGGAACTTTGTCAGACCAAGTTCTGTGTAACCATAATGCAGTGCCTGGCCATTGAACTTAGGTAAGCTGGCTCAGGCTGATAATGGGGGGGTTTCGTTATGTGCCCACCTCGTCACTATACAAGTGGGGGCTCCTGGTAGCCATTGGTCGGTGTGTGTTAGCGTAGTTTAGGGGGAACTGACGGACTGTGTAGAAGACTGTTTGGCAGGCCCAAAGGAAGGGGCACAGGTTCTGCACATGGAGGTAGTAAAGGACAACAAATTTTCGATGGAGCCTACACACGGTGAGAATTTCCGACAACAAGCTCACATAGAACATTTGTTGTCGGAAATTCCGACCGTGTGTACGCGGCATAACTGTTCTGTAACACAGCATACAGTATCCCCCCCCCTCCCCCCATCAGCTAGAGGCAAGGCAGGTCTATCTTTTCTTTACAGCTACACAATGGACAGGACCTTATGGCTTGCCCTGCTTGCAGGAACATGTGGCACTTTGTCAGGAAGCTCTGGGAAAGCTGGAGTTTGGACCCCCCTGACTCCCTCCTTATCTACGCCTCTGGCCCTGCAATCATTCCTCTTAGATCCTTTGTGGATGCTACTTTCACCACTGGACAAAAATCAGGGGTCACAGCCAAAACTACATTTTTAATGATATAATGAATCAACTTGGGGTTCTGCTGCATGATGCATTCTGTTGCTGTCCATGAAAGTCATACTGTTCTGTAACACAGCATATGGATTAAATATATCCCCCCCCCACAACTTAGATTTCAGTAGATGCACCTATCAATAATATTGAACCTAACGCATATGTCAAGGTCCCTGGTTTCAGCACTGCCCTTGCCCATACCTCCCAACATTTTGAGATGGGAATGAGGGACACCTACTAGCAAAGGTATGTAGGCATAGGACACACCCCCTGCCACACCCCCTTAATGGAGAATTAACAGAAAAAAAGTTAATTAAATCCACAAGGGTTTTTTTCTACCACTACTATTCCAGTATATTGGCTTTTAAAATTTACACAGGAAGCAATTTAGAAATTGGATGAAAGGTTTAGCACTGGGAAATATTTTTTGAAAGATAAAAAGTGCATTTAATATACAAATATATAGATCAGACCAAAATGAGGGACAAATGAGGAGGAAAGAGGGACATGTGCTTTCTCTGAGCCCACTGCGCACCCTCTCCCCCCCCCCCCGGGCTGGCCAGACACTACCGACAATGGATGCGTCCACACGCGCTCACCAGAGGTTCTTCTCTGCTGCCTAGGTCGCAGCCCCGGCTCACTTTTCCCGACCGACCGGGTCACTGCTTCCAGGTAAAGTCCGTGGTCCCAAGAGACTGACTCCTCCCTTCCTCAGGCTTATTATGCCTTCTCCCAGCATTCTGCCTCTCCCTCCAGCTGGCTGGAACTTCCACAACAGTCCGTCTTCAATTTAAACGTGGCTTTCTGGACTACATATCCCAAGATCTTCTGCTCTTCTCTCACAAGTCCTCACTCGCTCTGCATTCAGGATGTGGTAAACAGAGTCTGTGTTGAGCACTAGGGGAAACAGACTCCCTTTGGCAGATCCTGCAAAGTGTCCTCTGTCATGGCAGGCAGGTTGAATGAATAAAAAAAAAAAAAAAAAAATGACTGTTCCCTACGCCACACCGATTGGACCTCATGCCATACCAGTCCTCCTGACCATCATTACAACAGTTGCGGGGAATAGGCCCTTGTCCTCATCAACATAGTGACAAAGTGCTTTACAAGGGGAGTCCCCCCTGGCAAGATATCACACATTTCAAGGGCATAGTGGCAAAGTGTCTCAGGCTATTTTTTTGTTCTTGTAGGGGGTCCCCCTTAAAATTCATACCAGTCCAGACCACCACATCTACCAGACCAGAGCTGTGGAAGAGGCTCTTGTTCTTAAAAAACATGGTGACAAGGTGCTTTGCAAGGGAGCTCCTCCTGGCAAAATTTCACCCATTTCAAGGTCATAGTGCCTGGCATGGTTTAGGAGGAGGGGCCCCATGCTCTTCCCTCCTTTCCTGGCTTGCTATTCTGCATACTTGCATAAGGGTCTGGTAAAAAAAATTTGGGGTACCAAGGGACCTTTGGTCAGTTTTTTAAATTTTTTTTTTCTTGTAGGGGTCCCCCCTTAAAATTCATACCGGGTCTGACCACCACATCTACCAGATCAGGGCTGTGGAAGAGGCTCTTGTTCTCATTAACATGGTGACAAGGTGCTTTGCCAAGGGGGTTCCCCCTGGCAAGGTAACCAGCCATTTTACAGGCACGGGGCCTGACATGGTTCAAGAGGAGGGTGAATGTTCTTCCCACCTTTAATGGCTTGGCAGGCTGCATACAGAGATAAGGTTCTGGTATGGAATTTGGGGAGCAGCACACTTTTTTGTGTGGTGTCCACTTTGCCATCCATAGCTTCCTAGGGCAGTACCCAGCCCCCCCATGCTATTTGAAAATCCTTCGTATATTAGCCTAGGAAATGGCCATTAACATTTGGCTTTAGTGAGGTACGGATTCGGCACGCAAATTTTAGTATGTCCCTGAACCTGCCCGCAACCGCGCTCAGGTATGTTCAGCTCATCATCACTAATCATCGCCACAATCACTAAGGTAAATGGAAATTCCATTTAGAAAGTGAACCTGTTCTACTCCTTTAGTGACCTCAAAGCCACGTAACTCTCTAAATTACAGTAAATGGAAACTGGTTACTTAACGGCTTGGCCATTGTGTGGATTGTTTTGGGATTTACTTTAAATCCTTCAAAACAAATGTTTCTAAGGATTTAAAGTAAACATCTGATGTCAGAGTTGTAGCCCAGGGGAGGGCCAGTCATTGCATCCCAGGAAACTTCCTCCTGTGGCTACAGAATTGGCAGGACAGAGTGAGCGAGAGACAGAAAGAGAGAGACAGAGCAAGGGAGGGAGAGAGAGAAGAGTGACAGAGGGACATAAGAAGAGAGACGCGAGAGTAGAAGAGCTCTACAGAGAAAAGAACACTAACAAAAAGAGAGAGAGCAAAGAGAAGGAGAAAGAGAAGAGCGAGAGAGCTTCTGCTACGTGATGCATTCTGTTGCTGATGTTGTCCATGAAAGTCTTACTATTCTGTAACACAGCATACAGATTAAAGGTATCCCCCCCCCCCCCCCAACTTAGACTTCAGTAGATGCACCTATCAATAATATTGAACCTAACGGATACGTCAAGGTCCCTGGTTTTAGCACTGCCCTTGCCCATACCTCCCAAAATTTTGAGATGGGAATGAGGGACACCTACTAGCAAAGGTATGTAGACATAGGACACGCCCCTGCCACACCCCCTTAATGGAGAATTAACAAAAAAAAGGTTAATTAAATCCACAAGGGTTTTTTTCTACCACTACTATTCCTTTATATTGGTTTTTAAAATGTACAAAGGCAGCAATTTAGCAATTGGATGAAAGGTTTAGCACTGGGAAAAACTTTTTGAAAGATAAAAAGTGCATTTTATATACAACTATATAGATCAGACCAAAATGAGGGACAAAAGAGGAGGAAAGAGCGACAGACGGACATTGCTCCAAATCAGGGGGGACAGCCCCTCGAAATCAGGGATAGTTGGGAGCTATGTCCTTGCCCTTTCTCTGAATCCACTGTGCCACCCCCCCCACCCCCCGGCTGGCCAGACACTGCCGACAACGGATGTGTCCACACTCGCTTACCGGAGGTTTTTCTTTGCTGCCTAGGTTGCAGCCCTGGCTCGCTTTTCCCGACTGACCGGGTCATTGCTTCCAGGGGAAGTCTGTGGTCACAAGAGACTGACTCCTCCCTTCCTCAGGCTTATTACACCTTCTCCCAGCGTTCTGCCTTTCCCTCTGGCTGGCTGGAGCTTCCACAACAGTCCGACTTTAATTTAAACTTGGCTTTCCGGACTACATGTCCCAAGATCCTCTGCTCTTCTCTCACAAGTCCTCACTCGCTCTGCATTCAGGATGTGGTAAACAGAGTCTGTGTTGAGCACTAGGGGAAACAGACTCCCTGTGGCAGATCCTGCAAAGTGACCTCTTTTATGGCAGTCAGGTTAAATGAATAAAAAAAAAAAAAATTACTGTTCACCACGCCACACCGATTGGTGAATGATGGGGCCCTACAACTTGTAACATTAAACTAATAATAAAGAAGATAGATGTTAATACATCCCATAGCCTATTGGGGGTCATTTTATGAAAAAAAAAAAAAATAGCTGGACTAATGCCACACCCACAAGCATTCTCCCAGTCAGGGCCGCTGATCAGGGTATGGCACCAGTCCTCCAGTAAGGGTCTGGTATGGAACTGCCACACCAGTCCTGACCCCCATTACCACAGTTGTGGGGAATAGGCCCTTGTCCTCATCATCATAGTGACAAAGTGCTTTGCAAAGGGGGTCCCCTCTGGCAAGATATCACACATTTCAAGCGCATAGTGCCTCAGGCTATTTTTTGTTCTTGTAGTGGGTCCCCCTTAAAATTCATACCAGTCCAGACCACCCCATCTGCCAGACCAGATCTGTGGAAGAGGCTCTTGTTCTCAACATGGTAACAAGGTGCTTTGCTAGGGGGCTCCCCCTGGCAAAATTCCACCCATTTCAAGGTCACAGTGCCTTGCATGGTTCAGGAGGGGGCCACATGCTCTTTTGTCCTTTTCTGGCTTTCCAGGCTGCATACTTGGATAAGGGTCTGGTATGGAATTTGGATTGCCAGAGTTGTGGGGAAAAGGCCTTTGTCCTCATCATCATAGTGAAAAAGTTCTTTCAAGGGGGGTCCCCCCTGGCAAGATAACAGGCATTTCGAGGGCAAAGTGGAAAAGTGTCTCAGACTATTTTTTGTTCTTGTAGGGGGTCCCCTTTAAAGTTCATACCAGTCCAGACCACCACATCTACCAGACCAGAGCTGTGGAAGAGGCTCTTGTTCTCATCAACATGGTGACAAGGTGCTTTGCAAGGGGGCTCCTCCTGGTAAAATTCCACCCATTTCAAGGTCATAGTGCCTTGCATGGTTCAGGTCGAGGGGCCCCATGATCTTCCCTCCTTTCCTGGCTTGCTAGGCTGCATACTTGCATAAGGGTCTGGTAAAAAAAAAATTTGGGGGACCAAGGGACCTTTGGCTAGTTTTTCATTTTTTTTTTCTTGTAGGGGCCCCCCTTAAAGTTCATACCAGTCCTGACCACCACATCTACCAGATCAGGGCTGTGGAAGAGGCTCTTGTTCTCATTAACATGTTGACAAGGTGCTTTGCCAAGGGGGTTCCCCCTGGCAAGGTATGCAGCCATTTTAAGGGCAAAGGACCTGGCATGGCTCAAGAGGAGGCTGAATGCCCTTCCCACCTTTAATGGCTTGGCAGGCTGCATACAGAGATAAGGTTCTGGTATGGAATTTGGGGAGCAGCACACTTTTTTGTGTGTTGTCCACTTTGCCATCCATACTTTCCTAGGGCAGTACCCAGCCCCCCCATGCTATTTGTTTGACAATCCCTCGCCTATTAGCCTAGGAAATAGCCTTTAACATTTGGGTTCAGTGAGGTACGGATTCAGCACGCAAATTTTAGTATGTCCCTGAACCTGCACCCAACCGCGCTCAGGTGTGTTCAGCTCATCATCACTAAGCATCACTACAATCACTAAGGTAAATGGAAATCTGCTTTAGAAAGTGAACCTCTATACACTACATGTGTAGTCAGGTCAACTCACAACACAAAACGGTCCCCAATATCAAATACTGGTCAAGTGGCTTCACTCCCTCACCTCCTTCACACCTTTTGTTGGGCAGACAAAAGACAAATATTTCTAAGGTCTTAAAGTCAACAGCTGATGTGAGAGTTGAAGCCCAGGGGAGGGCCAGTCATTGCATCCCAGGAAACTTTCTCCTCTGGCTACAGAATTGGTCAGGACAGAGTGAGCGAGAGACAGAAAGAGAGAGACAGAGCAAGGGAGGGAGAGAGAGAAGAGTGACAGAGAGACAGAAGAAGAGAGAAGCGAGAGTAGAAGAGCTCTACAGAGAAAAGAACACTAAGAAAAAAAGAGAGAGTGAAGAGAAGGAGAAAGAGAAGAGCGAGAGAGCGAAGAGCAACTGAGAGAAGAGAGAGGTAAGTGATTGGCTACTAGCTGACAGAATGTTACATATAAGGATCTACCATTTCTATTCGCTTTGCCCAACTTCTGTTCCCCAGGACATACCAATGCATGGATGCCCAGTAGGCATAAGGAAAATATTTGCCACATATTTGCAAAAAAATTGAAACTTTTGGTAGTTTTTCTTCATTTGTCTTCAACGGGGAAGACAAAATTAGGACGGTTTTTAAGAGTCCGATACGTTTTAAACATCTCCTTTTCTCCCATCCTGGACCTTTTCTTGTGCCAAAAACAAGAGGCCCCTTATTAGCCTCACTATTTTACATTTTTTTTGCACATAAAAACTGAGAAAAGGGTAAAAAAAAAAAAAAAAAAGAAAAGTACACAGACAATGATCAAATACAGAAAAAAATGACAAAGATCTCTGGGGCCCGTTTACATTTCCATATTGCAGTAATGTATGTAAAAAATGTTACCGTTACATGCCTAACATTTGTAAGGGGGCACTGTGATGGTGACACCTGATACAAAGGGGCACTGTAATGGGGCACCTAATGTAGGGGGCACCTGATGTAAGGGGGGCTGTGATGGGGACACCTAATGTATGGAGCACTGTGATAGGGACACTTGATATAGGGGAACACTGTGATGGGGATACCCGATGTAAAGGGGCACTCTATAGGGGGCACCTGATGTAAGGGGGGCTGTAATGGGGACACCTAATGTAAGGGGGCACTGTGATAGGGACACTTGATATAGGGGGGCACCTAATATAAAGGGGCACTCTGATGGGGCACCTGACATAAAGGGGCACTGTTATGGGGCACCTGATATAAAGGGGCACTCTGATGGGGCACCTGATGTAAAGCAGCACTGTGATAGGGACATTTGATATAGGGGGAGGCACTGATGTAAGGGGGCACTGTGATGGGAACACCTAATGTAAGGGAGCACTCTGATGGGGGCATCTGAGGTAAGGGGGCACTGTGATGGGACACCTAATGTAAGGGAGTACTCTGATGGGGGCATCTGATGTAAGGGGGCACTGTGATGAGGGCACCTAATGTAAGGGGCACACTGATGGGGGCATCTGATGTAAGGGGGCACTGTGATGGGGGCACCTAATGTAAAGGGGGAAATGTGGGGATACCTGATGTAAGGGGGCACTCTGATGGGAACACTTAATATATGGGGGGCACTGTGATGGGACAACTTAAGGGGGCACTCTGATGGGAAAACCTAAAGTAAGGAGGCACTCTGTTGGGGACACCTAATGTAAGGGGGCACTGTGATGGGTACACCTGGTGCAAGGGGGCACTCTGCTGGGGATACTTGATGTAAGGGGGCACTCTGTAATGTACATGTGCGTCTATGGCAGCAGAGGTTTCTGTGCTGGCAGCGCACTTCCTACTTACTTCCAACACAGTGACTGAGCTGTCAAAGACAACTCCTGGTCTCTGTTTGTGGTCGGGACCAGTGGGGTGGGCTCCTGATCCCATTGTGAAGACCCAGTTAAAGGACCACCAAGAAGAAGTGAGAAGGGGTTTAGTATTTTTTTTCAAAGAAGCTCAAAATGTGAAAAAAAAACATTTCACCAAAATCTCTCTGCTCAACCCTAATCACCAGTCATATGACCAGTGTCCATCTGAGGGTTTAAAGCAGCCTTTCTCAACCAGGATTCCTCCAGAGGTTGCTAGGGGTTTCCTTAGATGTGGCTGGCTGACTTGGCACCTGATGGGGCCAACACCACTTGGCAGAGCCGGCTGCATGACACCAATGATCTATTTAGTTGTCTGGGTGTTCTTCCCACTGGCCACCAATGAATTGCTTTAAGCAAGCGTCCCTCAAGACCTGAACATTATTTTGAGGCTTCCTCTTGTGTAAATGGGTTGAGAAAGGCTGGTCTAAAGGAAAAAAGGGGTGCTCTACAAAAAAATAAGACGTGCCTCAGGCAATTTTTTGTTCTTGTAGGGGGTCCCCCTTAAAATTCATACCAGTCCAGACCACCCCATCTGTCAGACCAGATCTGTGGAAGAGCCTCTTGTTCTCAACATGGTGACAATGTGCTTTGCAAGGGGGCTCCCCCTGGCAAAATTCCACCCATTTCAAAGTCATAGTGCCTGGCATGGTTCAGGAGGAGGGGTCCACGTGCTCTTTTGTCCTTTCCTGGCTTTCCAGGCTGCATACTTGGATAAGGGTCTGGTATGGAATTTGGAGAGACCTCATGCCATACCAGTCCTGACCCCCATTACCAGAGTTGTGGGGAATAGGCCCTTGTCCTCATCATCATAGTGACAAAGTTCTTTCAGGGGGGTCTCCCCTGGCAAGATAACACGCATTTCGAGGGCAAAGTGGCAAAGTGTCTCAGACTATTTTTTGTTTTTGTAGGGGGTCCCCCTTAAAGTTCATACCAGTCCAGACCACCACATCCTCCAGACCAGAGCTGCGGAAGAGGCTCTTGTTCTCATCAACATGGTGACAAGGTGCTTTGCAAGGGGGCTCCTCCTGGTAAAATTCCACCCATTTAAGGTCATAGTGCCTTGCATGGTTCAGGTGGAGGGGCCCCATGCTCTTCCCTCCTTTCCTGGCTTGCTAGGCTGCATACTTGCATAAGGGTCTAGTAAAAAAAAAATTGGGGGGACCAAGGGACCTTTGGCTAGTTTTTCATGTTTTTTTTTTCTTGTAGGGCCCCCCTTGAAATTCATACCAGTCCTGACCACCGTATCTACCAGATCAGGGCTGTGGAAGAGGCTCTTGTTCTCATTGTGACAAGGTGCTTTGCCAAGGGGGTTCCCCCTGGCAAGGTAACCAGTCATTTTAAGGGCAAAGGACCTGGCATGGCTCAAGAGGAGGCTGAATGCCCTTTCCACCTTTAATGGCTTGGCAGGCTGCATACAGAGACAAGGTTCTGGTATGGGATTTGGGGAGCAGCACACTTTTTTGTGTGGTGTCCACTTTGCCATCCATAGTTTCCTAGTGCAGTACCCAGCCCCCCCCATGGTATTTGTTTGACAATCCCCCGCCTATTAGCCTAGGAAATGGCCTTTAACATTTGGGTTCAGTGAGGTACGGATTCGGCGTGCAAATTTTAGTATGTCCCTGAACCTGCCCGCAACCGCGCTCAGGTGTGTTCAGCTCATCATCACTAAGCATCACTACAATCACTAAGGTAAATGGAAATCTGGTTTAGAAAGTGAACCTCTATACACTACATGTGTAGTCAGGTCAACTCACAACACAAAACGGTCCCCAATGTCAAATACTTGTCAAGTGGCTTCACTCCCTCACCTCCTTCACACCTTTTGTTGGGTAGACAAAAGACAAATATTTCTAAGGTCTTAAAGTCAACAGCTGATGTCAGAGTTGTAGCCCAGGGGAGGGCCAGTCATTGCATCCCAGGAAACTTTCTCCTCTGGCTACAGAATTGGTCAGGACAGAGTGAGCGAGAGACAGAAAGAGAGAGACAGAGCAAGGGAGGGAGAGAGAGAAGAGTGACAGAGAGGGACATAAGAAGAGAGAAGCGAGAGTAGAAGAGCTCTACAGAGAAAAGAACACTAAGAAAAAGAGAGAGAGAGCGAAGAGAAGGAGAAAGAGAAGAGCGAGAGAGCGAAGAGCAACTGAGAGAAGAGAGAGGTAAGTGATTGGCTACTAGCTGACAGAATGTTACATATAAGGATCTACCATTTCTATTCGCTTTGCCCAACTTGTGTTCCCCAGGACATACCAATGCATGGATGCCCAGTAGGCATAAGGAAAATCTTTGCCACATTTTTGCAAAAAAATTGAAACTTTTGGTAATTTTTCTTCATTTTTCTTCAACGGGGAAGACAAAATTAGGATGGTTTTTAAGAGTCCGATACGTTTTAAACATCTCCTTTTCACCCATCCTGGACCTATTCTTGTACCAAAAACAAGAGGCCCCTCATTGGCCTCACTATTTTACATTTTTTTTGCACATAAAAAAGGGTAAAAAAAAAGAAAAAAAAAAGAAAAAAGAAAAGTACACAGACAATGATCAAATACAGAAAAAATGACAAAGATCTCTGGGGCCCGTTTACATTTCCATATTGCAGTAATGTATGTAAAAAATGTTACCGTTACATGCCTAACATTTGTAAGGGGGCACTGTGATGGTGACACCTGATGTAAAGGGAGGGAAAGTTGGGGACACCTGATGTAAGGGGGGCACTGTGGTCCCAAGAGACTGACTCCTCCCTTCCTCAGACTTATTATGCCTTCTCCCAGCATTCTGCCTTTCCCTCTGGCTGGCTGGAACTTCCACAACAGTCCGACTTCAATTTAAACTTGGCTTTCCGGACTACATGTCCCAAGATCCTCTGCTCTTCTCTCACAAGTCCTCACTCGCTCTGCATTCAGGATGTGGTAAACAGAGTCTATGTTGAGCACTAGGGGAAACAGACTCCCTGTGGCAGATCCTGCAAAGTGACCTCTTTTATGGCAGTCAGGTTAAATGAATAAAAAAAAAAAAGTTACTGTTCACCACACCACACCGATTGGTGAATGATGGGGCCCGACAACTTGTAACATTAAACTAATAATAAAGAAGATAGATGTTAATACATCCCATAGCCTATTGGGGGTCATGTTATGAAAAAAAAAAAAATAGCTGGACTAATGCCACGCCCACAAGCATTCTCCCAGTCAGGGCCGCTGATGAGGGTATGGCACCAGTCCTCCAGTAAGGGTCTGGTATGGAGTTTGGAGAGAGCCCATGCCACACCAGTCCTGACCCCTATTACCACAGTTGTGGGGAATAGGCCCTTGTCCTCATCATCATAGTGACAAAGTGCTTTGCAAGGGGGGTCCCCTCTGGCAAGATATCACACATTTCAAGCGCATAGTGCCTCAGGCTATTTTTTGTTCTTGTAGTGGGTCCCCCTTAAATTTCATACCAGTCCAGACCACCCCATCTGCCAGACCAGATCTGTGGAAGAGGCTCTTGTTCTCAACATGGTAACAAGGTGCTTTGCAAGGGGGCTCCCCCTGGCAAAATCCCACCCATTTCAAAGTCACAGTGCCTGGCATGGTTCAGGAGGAGGGGGCCACATGCTCTTTTGTCCTTTTCTGGCTTTCCAGGCTGCATACTTGGATAAGGGTCTGGTATGGAATTTGGAGAGACCTCATGCCATACCAGTCCTGACCCCCATTACCAGAGTTGTGGGGAATAGGCCCTTGTCCTCATCATCATATTGACAAAGTTCTTTCAAGGGGGGGTCCCCCCTGGCAAGATAACACACATTTCGAGGGCAAAGTGGCAAAGTGTCTCAGACTATTTTTTGTTCTTGTAGGGGCCCCCCTTAAAGTTCGTACCAGTCCAGACCACCACATCTACCAGACCAGAGCTGCGGAAGAGGCTCTTGTTCTCATCAACATGGTGACAAGGTGCTTTGCAAGGGGGCTCCTCCTGGTAAAATTCCACCCATTTCAAGGTCATAGTGCCTTGCATGGTTCAGGTGGAGGGGCCCCATGCTCTTCCCTCCTTTCCTGGCTTGCTAGGCTGCATACTTGCATAAGGGTCTGGTAAAAAAAAAATTTGGGGGACCAAGGGACCTTTGGCTAGTTTTTCAAGTTTTTTTTTTCTTGTAGGGGCCCCCCTTAAAATTCATACCAGTCCTGACCACCACATCTACCAGATCAGGGCTGTGGAATAGGCTCTTGTTCTCATTAACATGGTGACAAGGTGCTTTGCCAAGGGGGTTCCCCCTGGCAAGGTAACCAGTCATTTTAAGGGCAAAGGACCTGGCATGGTTCAAGAGGAGGGTGAATGCCCTTCCCACCTTTAATGGCTTGGCAGGCTGCATACAGAGATAAGGTTCTGGTATGGAATTTGGGGAGCAGCACACTTTTTTTTGTGGTGTCCACTTTGCCATCCATACTTTCCTAGGGCAGTACCCAGCCCCCCCATGCTATTTGTTTGACAATCCCTCGCCTATTAGCCTAGGAAATGGCCTTTAACATTTGGGTTCAGTGAGGTACGTATTCGGCATGCAAATTTTAGTATGTCCCTGAACCTGCCCCCAACCGTGCTAAGGTGTGTTCAGCTCATCATCACTAAGCATCACTACAATCACTAAGGTAAATGGAAATTTGCTTTAGAACGTGAACCTCTATACACTACATGTGTAGTCAGGTCAACTCACAACACAAAACGGTCCCCAATATCAAATACTTGTCAAGTGGCTTCACTCCCTCACCTCCATCACACCTTTTGTTGGGCAGACAAAAGACAAATATTTCTAAGGATTTAAAGTCAACAGCTGATGTCAGAGTTGAAGCCCAGGGGAGGGCCAGTCATTGCATCCCAGGAAACTTCCTCCCCTGGCTACATAATTGGTCAGGACAGAGTGAGCGAGAGACAGAAAGAGAGAGACAGAGCAAGGGAGGGAGAGAGAGAAGAGTGACAGAGAGAGACATAAGAAGAGAGAAGCGAGAGTAAAAGAGCTCTACAGAGAAAAGAACACTAAGAAAAAAAGAGAGAGAGTGAAGAGAAGGAGAAAGAGAAGAGCAACTGAGAAAAGAGAGAGGTAAGTGGCTACTAGCTGACAGAATGTTACATATAAGGATCTACAACTTCTATTCGCTTTGCCCAACTTCTGTTCCCCAGGACATACCAATGCATGGATGCCCAGTAGGCATAAGGAAAATCTTTGCCACATTTTTGTGGCAAAAAAATTGAAACTTTTGGTAATTTTTCTTCATTTTTCTTCAACGGGGAAGACAAAATTAGGATGGTTTTTATGAGTCCGATACGTTTTAAACATCTCCTTTTCACCCATCCTGGACCTATTCTTGTGCCAAAAACAAGAGGCCCCTCATTAGCCTCACTATTTTATATTTTTTTTTAACATGAACATTTTAAACTGAGAAAAGGGTTAAAAAAAAGAAAAAAAAAAAAAAAAGAAAAGTACACAGACTATGATCAAATACAGAAAAAAATGACAAAGATCTCTGGGGCCCGTTTACATTTCCATATTGCAGTGATGTATGTAAAAAATGTTACCGTTACATGCCTAACATTTGTAAGGGGGCACTGTGATGGTGACACCTGATGTAAAGGGAGGGAAAGTTGGGGACACCTGATATAAGGGGGGCACTGTGATAGGGACACTTGATATGGGCGGGGCACTGTGATGGGGACACCTGATACAAAGGGGCACTGTGATGGGAACACCTAATGTAAGGGAGCACTCTGATGGGGGCATCTGAGGTAAGGGGGCACTGTGATGAGGGCACCTAATGTAAGGGGCACACTGATGGGGGCATCTGAGGTAAGGGGGCACTGTGATAGTCACCTAATGTAAGTGGGCACTGTGAAGGGAACACCTAATGTAAGGGAGCACTCTGATGGGGGCATCTGATGTAAGGGGGCACTGTGATGAGGGCACCTAATGTAAGGGGCACACTGATGGGGGCATCTGATGTAAGGGGGCACTCTGATGGGGGCACCTAATGAATGGGGCATTGTGATGGGAACACCTGATGTAAGGGGGCACTCTGATGGGAACACTTAATATATGGGGGGGCACTGTGATGGGACAACTTAAGTGGCACTCTGATGGGAACACCTAAAGTAAGGAGGCACTCTGTTGGGAACACGTAATGTAAGGGGGCACTCGCCACGCTTTGGGCGCAGCCTCGCTTTGCTCGCCACGCTTCGGGCACGGCCTCGCTTCGCTCGGCACTTTTTTATTCTCCCTCTAGGTCCACTTGGATGGTGGGGCTTCAACCTGGACCCAGGGCGCAGGCACCGTGTACAGCTGATTGAAGTTTTTCAGCTTCGGCTATTTTCAGCGGCTCCTAGTCGTTCCTCCTGTGCAAGCGCTGCGCCTGCGCAGTACAGGGGGGTCCTTATCCGCCGGGGGAACTTTCTCAGCAAGACAGGGGCACTCTGATGGGGACACCTGATGTAAGGGAGCAGTGATAGGTACACCCAATGCAAGGGGGCATTGTGATGAAGACTTCTGATGTAAGGCAGCACTCCGATGAGGAAACCCTATGCAAGGGGGCACTATGATGGGGACACCTGATGTAAGGGGGCACTGTAATGGGGAATACCTGATGTAAGGGAACACTCTGATGGGGGACATCTGATGTAAGGAGGCACTCTGATGGGGGACATCTGATGTAAGGAGGCACTCTGATGGGGGACATCTGATGTAAGGGGGCACTCTGATGGGGGACACTTGATGTAAGGGGGCACTGTGATGGAGACACTGGATCCAAGGGGGGAAGCTGATGGAGACACCTGATGTAAGGAGGTACTCTGTTGGGGACAGCTGCTTTTAGGAGAAAACCTTATGGGGACACCTGATATAAGATTTGGACCTCTGCTAGAAGAAAACTTTACTGACTGACCTCCATGAATTTTAATTCAACACCTGGTCTACAAGCAGCCTATTGGCTGCATAATAAAACTTAACCCCTTCACGCCAACCATACGCAAATTTGGGGTTATACCGGGATGATGCCTACTGTTTTTTTAGAGCGGGCGGATGGCTCTTTAGTGATAACAACCAAAGTGGATGAAAGCCGCGCCGCTGTTAACCTAAAGAAGCGGGAGGGGACACCCCCCTCCTGCCGCCTTCCGCCTCTCTTCCCGGGCCTCCCGTCCCACCGGGAGACCCAAGCATCCCGGACCCGTACAAAGCCAAATTCGGCTCCGATCTAAAATCCTTTACTCGGCTGCCAATGCCAATATTGCAGCAATCACCATTTTATTCTCTAGGGTCTCTGCTAAAAAATATATACATAATGTTTGGGGGTTCCAAGTAATTTTCTAGCAAAAAATATGGATTTTAACTTGTAAGCAACAAACCTCAAAAATAGGCTTAGGCATGAAAGGGATAATAAACATTCAAGAAAGAGTAATAAACAATCATGCAGAACACCTCTCCAATCTTCCTTCCATTTCATATAGTGCACAACTAAATAAATAACCAACAAAGTATCCTTTTATAAAGTAACAATATCTGTATAAAGTAATAAAGTATATTTCTTCACTGCAACACAGACTAGATAACAATGTCCTCCTTTGTTGGACTTTATTCATTTCTACAAGTTTGACTTTTACTTTTGTATTATATTTTTTGTATCATGTTTATTAACAATAGAGGGCACGGTGTATCTGGTTTGTGGTGCTGTGAAGATACACTTTGTTGGTTATTTATTTAGTTGTGCACTAATGGAAATGGAACTTAGATTGGAGTGTTGTGCTCTATTATCCTTTGTTACATTGTGTTGGGTGTTTTATGACACTTTTATTATACAGTTGTAATAAAAAGTATGTGAACCCTTTTGGAATGATATAGATTTCTGCACAAATTGGTCATAAAATGTGATCTGATCTTCATCTAAGTCACAACAATAGACAATCACAGTCTACTTAAACTAATAACACACAAAGAATGAAATGTTACTATGTTTTTATTGAACACACCATGTAAACATTCACATTGCAGGTGGAAAAAGTATGTGAACCCCTAGACTAATGAGATCTCCAAGAGCTAATTGGAGTGAGGTATCAGCCAACTGGAGTCCAATCAATGAGATGAGATTGGAGGCGTTGGTTACAGCGGCCCTGCCCTATAAAAAACACACACCAGTTCTGGGTTTGCTTTTCACAAGAAGCATTGCCTGATGTGAATGATGCCTCACACAAAAGAGCTCTCAGAAGACCTACGATTAAGAATTGTTGACTTGCATAAAGCTGGAAAGGGTTATAAAAATATCTCCAAAAGCCTTGCTGTTCATCAGTCCACGGTAAGACAAATTGTTTATAAATGGAGAAAGTTCAGCACTGCTGCTACTCTCCCTAGGAGTGGGCGTCCTGTAAAGATGACTGCAAGAGCACAGCGCAGACTGCTCAATGAGGTGAAGAAGAATCCTAGAGTGTCAGCTAAAGACTTACAAAAGTCTCTGGCATATGCTAACATCCCTGTTAGTGAATCTACGATACGTAAAACACTAAACAAGAATTGATTTCATGGGAGAATACCACAGATGAAGCCACTGCTGTCCAAAAAAAACATTGCTGAGCGTTTACAGTTTGCACAAGAGCACCTGGATGTTCCACAGCAGTACTGGCAAAATATTCTGTGGACAGATGAAACCAAAGTTGAGTTTTTTGGAAGAAACACACAACACTATGTGTGGAGCAAAAGAGGCACAGCACACCAACATCAAAACCTCATCCCAACTGTGAAGCATGGTGGTGGGGGCATCATGGTTTGGGGCTGCTTTGCTGCGTCAGGGCCTGGAACGATTGCTATCATCGAAGGAAAAATGAATTCCCAAGTTTATCAAGACATTTTGCAGGAGAACTTAAGGCCATCTGTCCACCAGCTGAAGCTCAACAGAAGATGGGTGTTGCAACAGGACAACGACCCAAAGCATAGAAGTAAATCAACAACAGAATGGCTTAAACAGAAGAAAATACGCCTTCTGGAGTGGCCCAGTCAGAGTCCTGACCTCAACCCGATTAAGATGCTGTGGCATGACCTCAAGAAAGCGATTCACACCAGACATCCCAAGAATATGGCTGAACTGGAACAGTTCTGTAAAGAGGAATGGTCAAGAATTACTCCTGACAGTTGTGCACGTCTGATCTGCAACTACAGGAAACGTTTGGTTGAAGTTATTGCTGCCAAAGGAGGTTCAACCAGTTATTAAATCCAAGGGTGCACATACTTTTTCAACCTGCACTGTGAGTGTTTACATGGTGTGTTCAATAAAAACATGGTAAGATTGAATTCTTTGTGTGCTATTAGTTTAAGCAGACTGTGATTGTCTATTGTTGTGACTTAAATGAAGATCAGATCACATTTTATGACCAATTTGTGCAGAAATCCATATCATTCCAAAAGGGTTCACATACTTTTTATTGTAACTGTAGCTGTACCTTGATATTACAATTTATGTAGATAGCGCTAATTTATCTTTCCTCTAATCTATTCGCCAAATGGAATCTCAACTGCTGCTCTTCACATCAACCAATTCCGAAGTCCATCAGATCCACCGCCATTTCTGACCAGACCTTACTAGGTAGATGATGGACTCAGTGATGCAGCTGTGGGTCACATCAACCAGTTCTGATATCCGTCAGATCCACTACCATCCCCGACCAGACCTTACTAGGTGGATGACAATGACAAGGTGGTGGAAAAAGCAAGGGGCCAATTGCAGGTCAAAGAGAGTTCCAATTAAATTAGGAGCACATCAGATAGAAGACCAGATGACTCAAATCTGAGCTTCTGGTGACCTGTGGCCAAGCACCAGTGCATCAGAATATTTATCTGTGAAGGTTCTTATTTATCCAGATCACAGGGGTGCAGACAGAAATACATTCCTGACAAAGGGTAGAGGGCTGGATCTTTAGTAAAGTTAAAGAAGAAGTTAAAGAAGAACTTCACCCCCCCTTTAGATGTGACATCAGCAAGGAGGCTCTTCCAATAACTTTGAGTTTCCCCCTGATGACACGCAGTGGTACATGCGCAGTGCGGCAGAGAATGCCTCAAGTCTCCTGTCATGTGTGATGTCTGTATGAGAGGGCTTTGGGAGGGAGATGTGGTGATGTTATCCTCACTTAGGCAAGAAAGTAGGAAGTGCGGGTTTGGAATCCACAAAAGAGGCACTTAATGCCTCTATTTTTTTTTAAATGTCCAATTGAGTAGTAGGGTGTGGGGCAGGAGGAAGCCTATACCAAGCGATAGAAGAGAGTGACTGACTTGGGTCTTGTCTTTCATAGAGGTTTTCTTTCAGATGATTCTTCTGAGAACAGGGGGTGAAGTTTGGCTCTTATCTCGGGTAGACTGAAGGTGTATATAGGAAATCACCAAAATCAGTATGTTAGGTCAAAAAAATGTGCATTCAACACATTGTGGTGGTCCTAAGAGACCCCGTTCTTCTGGGATTCTCATAGATTACATATGTCAAACACAAGGCCCTGTTCTGTGGCCCTCACTTCCACCACCTCCGGCTCTCACCCTCCACTCCCACCTCCTGCGGTGGGGACAGATCCCCAGAAAGAGAGAGAGAGAACAATCTGCCTGCAAGGTGACGTAGAGCCACCTACACAGGTAGGTACTAGAGCTAGGCCAGGTAGGAGGGAGCGATGCGAGGAAGCTTTGGGCGTTGCACACAGCACACCCCTGAAACCTGCACTCTGTATGTAGCGCACCCCTGAACCCTGCACTTTGTACATAATGCAACCCTGAACCCTGCATCTGTACATAGCACAACCTCAGATACAACCACCACTTTGAGTTTGAGGGCAACCATTCTACTGATGTGGCCCACAATGAAATTTTAATTGACACCCTGTCATAGATAAAAGCCCAATTAAACTTTCCCTTTAAATCAGTTAAATACATTCCAGGAGCAACAAATGATAAGGCTGCACAATGTCTTATATTTCAGCAGCAACAGCCTTTCCTCGGCCAGCATGCTACAGGAAAGGAGCCTTGCTTTGTGCGTGGAAACAGTGGTCTCCAGACATAGGCAGAATGAAAACATTTGTTTTGTTTCATGTCACTTAGATTCGTTAATTAACTAATTTTGTTTAGTTAAATTTGTTTTCGGAATTTGTTTCGTTTAGTCTCATTTATTTGTTTTCAAATTAATTTCAAATTTTCCAGATTCGACCGAATTTAATTTAATTTGAACCAATATTGAAAATTTGAACTCATTTTTTTTTTATTTGAATGCGGCCTAAGAATCTAAGAATTGCAATTTACATTTACAGATTTGTTTCCAATTTGAATTTCCTTACAGTATGTCTGACAAATTTAATTTAGTTATTTCCAAGGATTCGTTTACATTTGTTACTATTGTGATTTGGAAATTCGGATGCATCCGAATTTCTTAATAACGAAAAATTTGTCAGAATTTCGATTCGGAAAGAAACAAATTACACATGCCTAGTGGTCGCTCTTTAGAGGTCTGATCAGTAAAGATAACGTTCCCCCCCCCCATTATATTTAAACATTAACAGAGGACAGAATTAAAATTAGACTTGGGAAACTTAACATTAATAAATCACTGTGACCAGATGGCTTGCACCCGAGGGTACTTAGGGAACTCAGTCAAGTGATTGCCAGACCATTGTTTCTAATTTTTACTGACAGTCTACTGACTGGAATGGTACCAGCTGATTGGAGAAAAGCCAATGTAGCACCAATATTTAAAAAGGGCCCAAAATACATCCCTGGGAATTACAGACCAGTTAGCCTAACATCAATTGTATGCAAGCTCTTGGAGGGGATAATAAGGGACTTTATACAAGATTTTCGTAATGAGAACAGTATCATTAGCAGTAATCAGCATGGATTCATGAAGAATCGTTCTTGCCAAACCAATCTATTAACCTTCTATGAGGAGGTGAGTTGCCATCTAGATAAAGGAAGGCCCGTAGACGTGGTGTATCTGGATTTTGCAAAAGCATTTGACACAGTTCCCCATAAACGTTTACTGTACAAAATAAGGTGCGTTGGCATGGACCATAGGGTGAGTACATGGATTGAAAACTGGCTACAAGGGCGTGTTCAGAGGGTGGTGATAAATGGGGAGTACTCAGAATGGTCAGGGGTGGGTAGTGGGGTTCCCCAGGGTTCTGTTCTGGGACCAATCCTATTTAATTTGTTTATAAACGATCTGGAGGATGGGATAAACAGTTCAATCTCTGTATTTGCAGACGATACTAAGCTAAGCAGGGCAATAACTTCTCCGCAGGATGTGGAAACCTTGCAAAAAGACCTGAACAAATTAATGTGGTGGGCAACTACATGGCAAATGAGGAAAATTTTAAAATAATGCATTTGGGTGGCAAAAATATGAATGCAATCTATAGACTGGGGGGAGAACCTCTGCAGGAATCTAGGATGGAAAAGGACCTGGGGGTCCTAGTAGATGATAGGCTCAGCAATGGCATGCAATGCCAAGCTGCTGCTAACAAAGCAAACAGAATATTGGCATGCATTAAAAAGGGGATCAACTCCAGAAATAAAACGATAATTCTCCCGCTCTACAAGACTCTGGTCCGGCCGCACCTGGAGTATGCTGTCCAGTTCTGGGCACCAGTCCTCAGGAAGGATGTACTGGAAATGGAGCGAGTACAAAGTAGGGCAACAAAGCTAATAAAGGGTCTGGAGGATCTTAGTTATGAGGAAAGGTTGCGAGCACTGAACTTATTCTCTCTGGAGAAGAGACGCTTGAGAGGGGATATGATTTCAATTTACAAATACCGTACAAAAGTAAACCCCAATGAGTTCTTTATTAAGAAAAAAAAAAGTCCACGGTGGAAATCCATCATTTTGTCAGGCGATGTAAATTCACGGCGATGACCAGGCCAATTACCTGGAGATATTGAATGACAGGGGAGAGTCACATGACACGCAAATCCTGGTCTCTGCATTACTCAAATCAGCGTCCCCATTTCCTGGAGGTGATGATGTCACCCGATCTGTGGGGGATGGGAACTCAGATTAGTAAAAACACAGAAACATGATTTACCGCAAAATAATAGGCAGATCTTATCTGTGAGAACTCCTAGTAACACCAACCATCCATTGTACTATCGGAGTCCCTGAAATAGAGCCCTCCTCAGTGATCATACTGTACATTGTAACTCTGTATTAGAGGCCCCCCAGTGATTAGATGTACATTGTAACTTTGTATTAGTCCTCTCCACCCAGTGATCAGACCTTTTGAGCCATTGTGGATCATTTGGGGCTGTGTCACTACTACTCCCATTATGGACATGAACTTTGTAATAGCCCCCGCCCCAGTAATCAGATGTACATTGTAACTTTGTATTAGCCACCCTTCAATCAGATGTACATTGTAACTTTGTATTAGTCCCTCCCCCCAGTAATCAGATGTACATTGTAACTTTGTATTAGTCCCCCCCCAGTAATCAGATGTACATTGTAACTTTGTATTAGTCCCCCCCCAGTAATCAGATGTACATTGTAATTGTGTATTAGTCCCCCGCCAGTAATCAGATGTACATTGTAATTGTGTATTAGTCCCCCCTCCCCAGTAATCAGATGTACATTGTAACTTTGTATTAGTCCGTCCCCCCCCAGTAATCAGATGTACATTGTAACTTTGTATTAGTTCCCCCCCCCCAGTAATCAGATGTACATTGTAACTTTGTATTAGTTCCCCCCCCCCAGTAATCAGATGTACATTGTAACTTTGTATTAGTTCCCCCCCCAGTAATCAGATGTACATTGTAACTTTGTATTAGTCCCCCCCCCAGTAATCAGTTGTACATTGTAATTGTGTATTAGTCCTCCCCCCCCCAGTAATCAGATGAACATTGTAACTTTGTATTAGTCCCCCCCACCAGTCCTCAGGAAGGATATACTGGAAATGGAGCGAGTACAAAGAAGGGCAACTAAGCTAATAAAGGGTCTGGAGGATCTTAGTTATGAGGAAAGGTTGCGAGCGTTGAACT
The DNA here is from genome assembly GCA_037952925.1 of Lithobates clamitans. Classification (NCBI taxonomy): domain Eukaryota; kingdom Metazoa; phylum Chordata; class Amphibia; order Anura; family Ranidae; genus Lithobates; species Lithobates clamitans. The sequence goes on along the minus strand of JBBGZY010001245.1, from coordinate 545,399 downwards.
TATTCTCTCTGGAGAAGAGACGCTTGAGAGGGGATATGATTTCAATATACAAATACCGTAGAGGTGACCCCACTAAAGGGATAAAACTTTTTTGTGGAAGGGAGTTTACCAAGACACATGGCCACTCATAAAAATTAGAAGAAAAGAGGTTTAACCTTAAACTGCGTAGAGGGTTCTTTACTGTAAGGATGTGGCATTCCCTTCCACAGGCGGTGGTCTCAGCGGGGAGCATCGATAGTTTCAAGAAACTATTAGATAAGTACCTAAATGACCGCAACATACAGGGATATACAATGGAATACTGACATATAATCACACACATAGGTTGGAGTTGATGGACTTGTGTCTTTTTTCAACCTCACCTACTATGTAACATATATTTTTTATTAAAGATTTTTCAGGGAAAAAAAAGAATTACAATCATTTAAACATTCAAATAGGGTTCTGTCTGATTTCTGTTTTTAAACAGATAGATACATATGAGTGCAACTCAACATAGCTCAGCATAGATATTACAAAAGCAGTAATGGTACAACCGTCTTAACACTGCGTGTAGGTGGATCCAAAACCCATTGGTGATATCGGACATGCCTCCAGTCTATACGGACACCCCTATTGGGAACAAATTGTGTCCGGGTGGGGGCAAAGCTAGTCATCACCTTCGGGGATGGTTCCTTATTTTACCCAAGGTTGGTTGATGTTTTCCACTCGTGATGTCTTGATTGTCTTATTGTTATAAGGGGGGGGGGATTAGAAGTCGTGTCTTGTGATGGGTATGGTAATTTTGCCCATAGAGATAGGGAAGGGGGTAGAGAGGGGAACAGGGGAAGGTAGGTAAGGTTTCCATTCTCCTCCACCTGAGGGTATCAGAGATGATGCGCATCTAGTTAGGCCAAGAGCTTGGAGTACTCATCCGTTGTGGTAAAGTGGTGCCAGCAGGACCAAAGTTTGTTGAATTTGGATGGAGTCTCCTTTGCTTGATGGGCAAGGTCCTCCATTTCCACTCTTCTTTTAATACGTTGGAGCACCCCCCGATTGTAAAGCTTTAGCTTTGATTCATCAGCAGCTGATGCTTTTACACAAATTCAGGGTCACTGACTCAAAATCTGAGGACAAGCATGATAACAAGGCAGGCAGCATTTTCAAAAGTGGAGCTCATCAATGTCTCCAGGTTTTTCTCAGCAAAAAGGTTCACTTTAAAATTCAACACAAGTATAGAATGGAGAAGTTGCATTATACAGAAATGCTGACAGCAATAGCCGCTCGCTCCTGGCCGTGTGCATTGTTCCCGGTTATCCTCTTCAGCTCTGTTGATTTTGCTGCCTTTGGCCAATTTTATTAAAGGAAGTTTGCAGAGAGTAAAAAGCAATCCAGCAACTAATTAGGGGTCTGGTAGGGAATTTAAGGGTGTCCTCCGTGCCAGGGGGCACCTATGCTGATGAGGACATGGGCCTCCTCCCCACAACCCTGGCTTGTGGATGTGGGGGTCTGAGGGTTGGAACTTATGGGAATCTGGAGGCCCCTATTAAAACAAACCCCATGTGAATGAGTAAGGCGTACATAGCACCTATGGTTACGCATTGACAATATGGATTAGTTTGACTGGCACACACTGCCCTGGGGGACATGCACCAATGCAAACCACAAAAACATACCATTCAGCCGAGAGAGGGTCTTTTATTAAAAGGCTTAAAGGGCGACATTAAAACTGCACAATTTTTTCAAATAAAGCCTAGAGGATGCCTTAAACCTGCATGTGAAGGTGGTTTTGTAGGGTCTGCTATGTATTTTAAAGGGGCCCCTACGCAAAAAAACAAGAAACATAAAGCATATGGTATGACAAGAATCCTGCATATAGGTAGGGGGAGACCATATGCCCACCTTTCAGAACCATGGCAGGCCATATGCCTTCAACATGGGGCGGGAACCTTGCCAGGGTGTTCCCATGTTAAGGAGGACAAGGGCCTCTTCCCCACAACCCTGGCCTGGTGTATGTGGGGGTCCGAGGGTAGGAACTTATCAGAATCTGGAAACCCCCATTAAAATAAATCTCATATGAATAAGTAAGGGGTACTTAACATTCCATGGTTACTCCTTCACAAAAAAAGATTACAAAGTAAACCCCAATGAGTTCTTTATTTAAAAAAAAAAAGTCCACGGTGGAAATCCGTCATTTTGTCAGGCGATGTAAATTCACGGTGATGACCAGGCCAATTACCTGAAGATGTAGAATAACACGGGAGAGTCATATGACACGCAAATCCTGGTGTCTGCATTACTCAAATCAGCGTCTCCATTTCCTGGAGGTGATGATGTCACCCGATCTGTGGGGGATGGGAACTGAGATTAGTAAAAACACAGAAACATGATTTACCGCAAAATAATAGGCAGATCTTATCTGTGAGAACTCCTAGTAACACCAACCATCCATTGTACTATCGGAGTCCCTGAAATAGAGCCCTCCTCAGTGATCATACTGTACATTGTAACTCTGTATTAGGGCCCCCCCCCCAGTGATCAGACTGTACATTGTAACTCTGTATTAGAGGCCCCCCAGTGATTAGATGTACATTGTAACTTTGTATTGCCCCGTACACACGGTCGGACTTTGTTCGGACATTCCGACAACAAAATCCTAGGATTTTTTCCGTCGGATGTTGGCTCAAACTTGTCTTGCATACACACGGTCACACAAAGTTGTCGGAAAATCCGATCATTCTGAACGCGGTGACGTAAAACACGTACGTCGGGACTATAAACGGGGCAGTGGCCAATAGCTTTCATCTCTTTATTTATTCTGAGCATGCGTGGCACTTTGTCCGTCGGCTTTGTGTACACACGATCGGAATTTCCGACAACGGATTTTGTTGTCGGAAAATTTTATCTCCTGCTCTCCAACTTTGTGTGTCGGAAAATCCGATGGAAAATGTCAGATGGAGCCCACACACGGTCGGAATTTCCGACAACACGCTCCGATCAGACATGTGTGTACGGGGCATATTAGTCCTCTCCACCCAGTCATCGGACCTTTTGAGCCATTGTGGATCATTTGGGGCTGTGTCACTACCACTCCCATTATGGACATGAACTTTGTATTAGTCCCCCCCTAGTAATAAGATGTACATTGTAACTTTGTATTAGCCACCCTTCAATCAGATGTACATTGTAACTTTGTATTAGTTCCCCCCCCCCCCAGTAATCAAGTAATCAGATGTACATTGTAACTTTGTATTAGTCCCCCCCCCCCAGTAATCAGATGTACATTGTGACTGTGTATTAGTCCCCCCCCCCCAGTAATCAGATGTACATTGTAACATTGTATTAGTCCCCCTCCCCCATCAGATGTACATTGTAACTTTGTGTTAGTACCCACCCACCCTCCCCCCAGTGATCAGACTGTACATTGTAACTTTGTTGCAACTCAAAAGGTGAGAGGCTGCAGCAGGGGCAGATCTGTATCAGACGTTTGTGAACACAGCCAAGAACTAGGATTTACTGGATTGTCGTCTCTGAGCTGGCATCTCAGTCCAGGAAGTAGAGGGTGACCCTGGATGAGGTCTGAACAAGAAAGGCACTGTCCTTCTGGGGTGAAAACCAGGTAAAGGCGTTGCCAGTATACTGTGATCCTTGGGACAGGTAATAAATACCTGGAAGGGTCACACTGGCACATTACTCATCATGCTGCACTTCTCATGAAATAATGGATCGGAGGCCCAGTCTGGGATGTTCATCTATGATGTCCAGGGATGGGGAGATCCTATGTGGGACAAGTCCTGGTTGGGGGTTTAGCTCTGACACGTATTGTCTCTTTTCAGAGTCTGCCCTCACCTGCCAGAAGATGATGTCCAATGTGTCCGTCCAGCCCATCGGGGCACAGCCAATGTCCGTCTCGCAGTCGATGACAATAACCAACGTCATGCAGCCGAATGCATGGGCTTCAGGGATCTGCGACTGCTGCGAAGACATGGGAGTGTGTAAGTGATGTCATCAGACCCATTATCAGACCCATCCATAGCATCATAAGACCCATCATCAGACCCATCATTAGACCCATCATTAGACCCATCGTCAGACCAATCATTAGACCCATCAGACCCATCATTAGACCCATCATCAGACTCAAGAAGAAAATGACACAAGGGGTCATGTGCAGGGTGATCAACAACGCCCCCTAGTGTTTCCCCCTATGTATCACAGTCGATAACAATGACCAATGCCATGCAGCCGGAGGCATGGGGTTCAGGGACCTGGGACTGCTGCAAAGACATGGGAGTGTGTAAGTGACATCATCAGACCCATTATCAGACCCATCATCTGACCCATCATCAGACCCATCATCAGACCCATCATTAGACCTATCATCAGACCCATCATCAGACCCATCATTCGACCAATTATTAGACCCATCATCAGACCCATCCATAGACCCATCCATAGACCCATCATGAGACCCATCATCAGACCCATCATTAGACCCATCATCAGACCCATCATTAGACCCATCATGAGACCCATCATAAGACCCATCATTCGACCAATTATTAGACCCATCATCAGACCCATCATTAGACCCATCATAAGACCCATCATCAGACCCATCATGACACCAATTATTAGACCCATCATCAGACTCAAGAAGAAGATGACACAAGGGGTTATGTGCAGGGTGATCAACAATGCCCCCTAGTGTTTCCCCCTATGTATCACAGTCAATAAAAATGACCAATGCCATGCAGCCGGAGGCATGGGGTTCAGGGACCTGCGACTGCAGCAAAGACATGGGAGTGTGTAAGTGACGTCATCAGACCCATTATCAGACCCATCATCAGACCCATCATCAGACCCATCATTAGACTCATCCATAGACCCATCATGAGACCCATCATCAGACCCATCATTAGACCCATCATCAGACCCATCATCAGACCCATCATCAGACCCATCATCAGACCCATCATGAGACCCATCATCAGACCCATCATCAGACCCATCATTCGACCAATTATTAGACCCATCATTAGACCCATCATAAGACCCATCATCACACCCATCATCAGACCCAAAAAGAAGACAACACGAGGGGTCATGTGCAGGGTGACCAGCAATGCCTCCTAGTGTTTCCGCCTATGTATAACGTACAGTGGTGCAGCATTTTCAATATAGAGGGCAGGATTGCGGTTTTGGTTGCATTGTGCATCCCTATTTGGCTTGGCCACTTAGAACTGCCGGTTTTACTTGTCTACCTAGGCAACGTTTGAAATTTTTTGCATGCATGTTAAAATATCCACTTGAAGACCAGGCCTTTTTTTAGCACTTTTTGTTTATGACTAAAAATGTGTATTTTTTGTTAGAAAATTAATTAGAACCCCCAAACATTATATATTTTTTTAGTAGAGACCCTAGAGAATAAAATGTCGACCGCTGCAATTTTTTATGTCACACCGTGTTTAAACAGTGGTTTTTCAAATGCAATGTTTTTGGAAAAAAATACACTTTAATGAATTTTAACGTAAAAAAAGCACAATATATATACGCCAAGTAAACAGATACCTAACATATCACGCTTTAAAATTGCACAAGCTCGTAGAATGGCGCCAAACTATAATACTTAAATGTCTCCATAGGCGACACTTTAACATTTTTTACAGGTTACCACCGGTTTACAATTACAGAGGAGGTCTAGCAGTAGAATTATTGCTCTCGCTCTAACGTTCACGGCGATACCTCACATGTGTGGTGCGAACTCCATTTACAAAAGCATGCGCGACGCATGTATGCATTCGTTTCTGCACATGAGCACGGAGGGATGGGGGCACTTTAATTTTTTTTTTTTCTTATTTTACATTTTTTTAATTTTATTTTATTTTTTTATGGGTTCGGGATCGGAATCTGGCCCTGCTAACTAGTCGCTGGATTGCATTTACAAGCTGCAGGAGGGGACGTCCCCCTTCCCCGGGCCCACCCAATCGACTAGCCGGTGCTTCAGGCGACTGATCATAGAGGCAAACAAAGAACCAGGATGGCTTTGATTGCCTCTATGATAAAGAAACCCGGAAGCGATGGGCATACATCACTTCCTGGTTACCCATATGTAAACGGCACCATTTTTAAAACTGAAAAGCATCTGATCACACCGATCTTGGTATTTTGAATATTTTTAAGGGCGGAGGAGGGATATGGGGACCCCAGATCTTTCAATTAAGAGTACCTGTCATGTGCCTATTGTTGTCACAAGGGATGTTTACATTTAAAAAAAAAATATATTAAAAAAAAAATGTAAATCCCCCCCCCCCTCATGCTTACATGCAAAGCCAAACAACAGTGATCATCCCACACATGTAAGGCATCAGATCATGGGCAGTAATTCTAGCACCAGATCTCCTGTGTAAATCTAAAGTGGTAACCCATGAAGTCTTCTAAATGGAAAGTAAAATTTACGTTGCATGTGCATGCGCAATTTCAAAGCGTGACATGTTTGGTATCTACTGGAAAGGACTGGAGAGGAAAGCTCTGATCAAACTAAGCAGGAACTGGTGAAGAAGGATCTGGTCAAACTAGGCATAGAATGGAAGGAAGAGCTTTGGTTAGGCTAGGCAGGCACTGGAGGAATGGGATCTGGCCAGGCTATACAGGGACTGAAAAGGTCAAGAATCTGATCATATGAAGGGGTTGGTCAGGTTAAGCATCTGGTCACACTAGGCAGGGGCTGGACAGGTGAAGCATCTGATAATATGCAGGGGATGGGCAGGTCAAGAACATTGCTTTACCAGACAGGGGCTGGACAGGTGAAGCATCTGATTATATGCAGGGGCTGGGCGGGTCAAGCATCTGGTCATACTAGGCAGGGGTTGGACAGATCAAGCATCTGGTCACACTAGGCAGGGGTTGGACAGGTAAAGTATTTGGTCACACTAGGCATAGGCTGGACAGGACAAGCATCTGGTCACTTTAGGCAGAGGCCGGATCGGTCAAGCATCTGGTCACACTAGGCAGGGGTTGGACAGGAGAAGCATCTGATCACACTAGGCAGGGGCCTCTACAGGACAAGCATCTGGTCACACTAGGCAGGGGCTGGACAGGACAAGCAAATGGTCACATTTGGCAGGAGCTGGACAGGACAAGCTTCTGGTCACATTAGGCAGGGGCTGGACAGGACAAGCATCTGGTCACATTAGGCAGGGGCTGGACAGGACAAGAATCTGGTCACATTAGGCAGGGGCTGGACAGGACAAGCATCTGATCATATTAGGCAGGGGCTTTACAGGACAAACATCTGGTCACATTAGGCAGGGGCTGGACAGGTCGAGCATCTGGTCACACTAGGCAGGGGTTTCACAGGTCAAGCATCTGGTCACACTAGGCAGGGGTTTCATAGGTTAAACATCTGGTCACACTAGGCAGGGGTTGGACAGGTCAAACATCTGGTCACACTAGGTAGGAGCTGAACAGGTCAAGCATCTGGTCACAGTAGGCAGGGGCTTCATAGGTTAAACATCTGGTCACACTAGGCAGGGGCTGGACAGGTCAAGCATCTGGTCACACTAGGTAGGAGCTGAACAGATCAAGCATCTGGTCACACTAGGCAGGGGCTGGACAGGACGAGCCTCTTGTCAGAGTAGACAGGGAAGGAAAGGCTCTGATGATGGGACTAGAGGGGAAGGATATAGTATGACTAGGGGGAGAGACTGGAAGGGTGAACCATTCGATCAGACTAGGGAAGGACTGGAGGGAAGGATTGGATACACTAGATATTGATCGGAGGAATCAGGGAACTGATCATACTAATCAGGAACTGGAGGGGAATGGGCATGGGTCAAACTAGACTGGAGGGGAAGATCCTGGTCAGACTAGACTAGAGAAAGACTGGAATTGTCAAGCATGTGATCAGACTAGGAAGAGACTGGAGTGGAAGGATCTGTCAGACTAATAATCATTGACTGGAGGGGTCAGTAATCTGAAACTTGGTGGGAACTATGGTTTTGGTGAAGAATTATAATTGGCCAGGATTGCCATCAGCTAAGGATCAGCTTAGTCTGTGAACAGGCAAGGTCTGGTCAAACAAGAGACAGTTCCAGAGCCAATGGACAAACTTTAACAACCAGAATAGAGGAACCAGGGGAAGCCAAGTAGCTTATAGGGGCATTCAGGGACCAGGGCCAAAAAGTTGATGGTGGGCACTACGCAAGCACTTTTCTTCAATCCCTCCTTCTCTTCCATGCAGGTTGCTGTGCCTTCTGGTGCTTCCCATGCTTCCAGTGCAAGACGGTCAGTGACTTTGGAGAATGTCTGTGCCTCCCTCTGCTGGATCCAGGATGTTTTGCCTATACTGGGAGTAGCATGGTCTGTCCTCCCATTTCTATGGCCATGAGAGCGGCTGTGAGAGAGAGATACAGAATCCCTGTAAGTTTATATTCGGTGGGGGCTGGGGGTGCCATGGGTCTCAGAACTTCATTTGTACCAAAAACGGTGAAGCAATAAGAACATGCATATGAAGAAAACTAAGACTCATCCAGGGGAATTCAGTAAAGCATTACCGACACATTTCTGGTGGTGGTTTATCCGCACCTGATTTAGGAAAGCTTTCGTGTCATTACAGATAATGGTGACAAATTCAAGTAGTTCTAACTACCACCATTTTAAGAATATATATCAGTTCACAGATTTCTGGGAGTAATTTAGACCTGTTTTAAGCTGGTGCACAGAGGTCCTCCAGTGCTCAGAGTGGGGTAAGTCTGTGCCGGGGAGCTTGTAGGCAGGTGCAGTTTACTTTCTCCACTGCAGGTGGCGCTCTTTCACAGCAGTACTGCAGTTGGAGAGGAAGTCAGGTGGAACATAGTTCCTCTATGGTTTCCTGGGTTACTAGGGAAGCATCCAATTGGATGCTGCAGCCCCATGCGACTCTGGCAGCCATATTGGGTCAGGCAGAGCCTATTTGAGGTCCTTGCTCCTAGGTTTGGCGTGCATTTGCAAGTCAGTAGAGTAGGGAGAGGTATCCTGCCTGGTAGGGACAGTACATGCCACAGGTAAAGGTTCCTGATGAGGAGGGAAAGCGCATGGCTTGCAACTTCTCTGGGCACCTGCCTTTTGGGCACAAGATGGCCAGGTCGCACGCTTGCCCTCTCTACAAACACCAACAGTGTGGCTACATTCTGCTCTCTTCCTGCTGTTGAAACTGTGAGTGTTCCTGGTTGGGGCTGCCTTCCCACCAGATTATTTGTGAACTGTTTCTGCATCATTTCAATACAAGTTCTTTCATTGCAAATGGGGCTGAGTGTGTTATTCCGCTACACCATGCTGCACCCCACCTACAAGCAGTCGTGAATGTGACCCACCCAAAGCCCCATTCAGGGGAATTCCTGACAGTAAGCTAAATGTAAACAAAGGGGCTGGGGATAATAGTGGTAATGTCCTTTTTTGGAAAAATCCTTTTGTCACTGGGTGGGCAAAGCCTGATGAGGAAATGAAAGATGTGTTCCCTATCAGTCTGTTTTACTTTAATTGACAGTGGGTGGATCCGAAAGCAGCTACTGGGCTGAATAGCAGCTATGGATCATCCTCTGCTGTGCAATGTCAATCAACAGCAAGATGGACCAACTACTCCCTCAGCTCCCCATCAGGGTCTGCCCACCCTTAGTGGGTGGTTCAACAGCCAAATCGCTTGTAGAAGGATGAGACCTCATTGTAGTGTTGGATTATAGCGTTTAATACCCCTTTGAAAAAAAAAAACTTTGCTGATGGGCCTCTCTCTATACACAAGGTGGTCAAACAGGCTGCAAACAGATGGGACACAAGTCCTAAAACAAATACAACCCATTGTGTGGTATGTCTGCTCCGCTGACTAACTGGGATTGCCATGGTGCTGATAATACAGAACTGTAAGATTAATGGGTTCCTTTGTCATCTCATGTTCATTCCACCTCTAAGTTGCCCTGATGGATAAGAGCTTCTCCTGGCTCGATTGGTTTGGATGTGAATTGTATCAAATGGATGTGAAACAATACTTTCTGGGTTAAAAAACTTAAAAGTCCAACATAAGGACAATGTAGTCCAACTAATGGTGAAAACATCTAAGGGAAACTTAGAAGAAAGTCCTTCATGTTTATAAGACTCATGAAAGCTAATGGTCCATATAAATTAAGTGACTCCATGTGAGGAACAAATCAATAGATGCGTGACATCTGGAGTGAAGACAAAAGAAGCACACCACCACCGACAATAAGAAGGCTTACCGGATCTAGTGGACCCGAGAGGACATACGCCCAATTGGGTCAAAGCAGGCTTCGGTGGTGGGTGATGGTAGATGTGCTGGAAGGATGGTGAAGATGGAAATCCGAGGATGAACCATGGACTAGTATCACAGTCCACAGTCCAAGGAGTCACTTAATTTATATGGACCATTAGCTTTCATGAGTCTTATAAACATGGAGGACTTTCTTCTAAGTTTCCCTTAGATGTTTTCACCATTAGTTGGACTACATTGTCCTTATGTTGGACTTTTAATTTTTTTAGCGCTACACCTATTTTTGTCTTACTGTTTTATGCTTATATCCTATCGGCCGTGTTAGCTGCTTATTTGTTTTTTTTTGGGGCAGCGCAGAATTATTTGGTATACAATACTTTCTGGGTTATTTACTCTCTGATGGAGGCTCTTTGGGTTCTTTAAGGTTGAACACTTTTTACATTGTCTTTGCTTTGTCCACTGACCTTCTTCTCTCCTTCTGGTCAGGGCTCCATCTGTGATGACTGCTGCATGCTCTACTGGTGCTTCACTTGCTCCTGGTGCCAAATGGCTCGTGAAATCAAGAAGCGCAAAAATCCAGTCAACTTTGTGACAGCGCAGACAACCTCCGTGAGCATGGCTATGAACCCTCAGCCTTATCCACAACCTCAGGCCTACCCACAACCTCAGCCCTACCCACAACCCTACCAGCCATACCCACAACCAGCATACTAGAATACTGCATACAACCCACCACAGATCACTTCAAGAGGTTACCATAAGTGGCTGTAGAACATGAGCACACATCTAATCACAAAACAGCATGGCAGGATTTGGTGGGCTTTCTGGGTGCAGATTAACTTAATGCAAATATTGCTAAAGTCTATTTGTAGCCCAAACTATTTTTATCTTCTTTTTCAACTTCTAAGTAGAGTAGGGTATTTCTGTTAAGGTTTTTGTGTATTCAGGTCATGCTCTAACTAGTAGTAGTTGGTCACATTCAACTTACCTGTGTCTGTAATGGTTAGTACATTTCACTACCTATCCAAGTGGTTTCATCAACTGAGGAAGTCAAGTCCAATACAGGGTGACTAACTACAGCTAGCTATAGGGTACAGTTAAAACCCCTTCTATGTCCATTTCTGTCTGTTATCCCCTGACTTAATGTCCTGAGATACAACAGTAAATATGAAAAAATCTCCACAAAGTCAGGGTCAATCACCTCCTAGACAACCGCCAAGTGTCCCCATTGGAAGACTATCCCTCACATGCTGTACCGATAATAACGGTTACCCAGACCAGGGGTCTCTAAACTGTCCAAACAAGATAGTTTACCGTCCTTTAGACTTTACGGGGCTGGATTGTGGCCAGTGGGGTAGAAAATGTCCCAGGTCCAGCATCATTGGGAGTAAACAATGCCTCGGGTGTGGTGTTCAGTTGCATAGTACCTGTGGTCAGTAAGAGGAATAGTGCCCCATCATTGGCATCAGTGGCCCATTATTGGCGTTGGTGGGAGGAATAGTGCCTCGTCAGTGGTATCACTGGGAGGAATAGAGCCCCAGCATTGGCGTCAGTGGCCCATCACTGGCGTTGGTAGGAGGAATAGTGCCCTGCCATAGGTATTACTGGAAGGAATAGAGACCCATTGCTGGCATCAGTGGGATTCATAGTGCCCCATCATTGCTATCAGTGGGTGGAACAGTACCCCATCACTGCTATCAATGGGAGGAATAGTGCCCAACCATTGGTTGGTTTCAATGAATGAAATAGTGACTCACCATTGATAATAGTGGAAGAAATGGCGCCCCGTCATTGGTGTCATTTAGGGGAGTTATACCCCACTGCTGGTGTTAGTGTTAGGGATAGTACCTCAAATCGGTGGGAGGAATAGTGCTCCGAGGGCCTGATAAAGGCTAGCAAAGGGCCACATCTGGCCACTGGGCTGCAGTTTGGAGACCATTGACCTAGACAAGTAGAAATGGTTAATTTCCCCAATTGGGTTACACAGACCTCTGGGAACAGCTGGCATACAGACACCGCAATGCGACCAAAAAATTCAACCTCATATTGCAGAATTGGTTGGATAACCCCAAACTTGCTCCCCCTCAGTTAGTAATGGATAGATTGCTACGGTTCTATTGTTTCTAGGATTCCCTCCTGAGCTTGAGGATCCTCCTACAATACATGTGCTTTGTTGATGAAAACTCATGCAATACATATGCCTATGAACAAGCCTCGAGGAAGGTGTGCTTTCTTCTCCTCTCCTTTCTTTCTTTTATTTCTATTATTATTATTATTTTCTCCCCCTTTTTTTGTCTAAGTTTTACTAGAAACAAGAATATGAGCCTGATACAGGTAACTGCTTACTATGTACATGTATGTTTAATCTGTATACAATCCAGCTGAAGTGGTGTATGTATACCTTCTTACCGTATCTCATTTACCTATTATTCTTGTCAATAAAAAAAAGTTTTGATATAAAAAAAATATAAACCTCAAACAAACATATTCAGCACACAAGTGATTGGTAGATCTCATACTTTTACTGACATCTTAGTAGCAAAACATAGACAGTTCAGAAACACAATGATCTCCTTTCTCAAGGTGACACATCCAACCCTAGCTCTAAGGATCTGTCACCTTAAGAATGGACACCATCGTGTCTCTAAAACATCTGTGTATTTTACTGCACTTTGTTTTTCTACTAAAATATCATTAAGAGTTTGAAATCTACCATTATTGCGGTCAGGTTTATGTGGCGTTGAGCCCTTGTAAAAATCCAAATGCACAGAGTCTAAGCCCTAGCCTGCTTCTTCACCAAAGCCTCTGATAGTGGGGATGGAGTTTCAGCAAACTGGAAACCAGTTCATGGCCCCCAAGTTGGCCCAGCTGAGAAGGGCATATGCAGAGTACAGATGGCAGGAGAGAGAAGAGGATCCCGGAAATGAGCCGAGGTCGGGGCAGGCTGCAGGAAAGCAAAAACTATAGATTATGCTTGGGTCAGTACACGGGAAGTCGGACACCGAATACAAGTAATGCAAGGCAAACCAAGAGCTCAGAGAAACTGCGAAGTTGCTCAGGCAACGTGGGCTGCACTGATCATATCTATGTATAGTGAAGCAGACTGAGGATGGGACCGGAAATGATAGAAGGAAAAGGGATATGAATCCACAGTAGAGCTTGGCAACGCCCATAGGTGAGCACAGAAGCCAGCAGAACATGTGAATAGAACCACAGGTGTAGCAAAAGCACTGCAGCAAGAAAGTAAGAATTTCACATGCAGGAAACTGTAGGCCAGACCATGACAGTTGGTGTGCTGGATATTTTTGGTTTTACACGGTGTCTCCATTTGCCGTGCACGGCACCCTCATAAAGCATAAAAGATGCAGGATGGATATACGGTCAAGAAATAAAAACCTGACATGGGCTCTAATCCTTCCACACTTTAACCAAAACTTAAAAAATAAAAAGGCTTGACTAGAGATGTACTTTATTTCCATGAAAATAGGAAGAGCAGTTACTTGAAATAGTTATAGTTAATGTTAGTTAAATAGTAGTAGTTATACAGTAATTTTAGTATTAATAATAGTAGTTATAGGCAACCTTTGCATCATTCTAAGTTTGTGTGAGTGAGGTATAACTGAGTTGTAGGCTGTGCTCACCTCCGTGTCCATGGGCCTCCAGTTTACTTCTTGGAAGTCTCGATTCAAGCTGCTGAAAACTGTAATGTAGGTGTGGCATAAAATATCCAAGTCATGGAGCCTACAGGAAGACAAGCTCTTGTTGCCATCAGGTAGCACATACAGTAAAAGCAAAACCGTGTACAAATCTGGAAATTGTCTCCAAGATGGAGGAGCAAGTAGAAGACTGATATGGTTGGACTTCATATCCAGTTCAAGAATGAGAAGCCATGGCCTGCTCCTGAAGTTTATCAATGTTTAGATCAGCAGCCACCATTAGGATCTGAGGAGAAACTATCTTCATGCAGATAACATGAAGGGAAGGGTCACACCAAGCACTGAACTTGAGAAAGGAGCATACATGCTCGTACTGTGCATTGCGCATGCTCCGAAATGTGTTGTGCACTCCCCTTTCCTGGTATGTCATCATGCCAGTGTTATGATCCACGTTGTGCTTCAGAGTTCTGCCCTGGGTGATCTGGATGAGAGTGGCTGGCTATTCTCCTCCTGCATCACGGCTTCTGTTTGCGTGCCTTGGGCGTTCTACACCTATTGATGTCAACCAGATTTTATGAGCCTTACATCTTTGCACGTCATGTGAGTTGCCCCTTTTTAGTGTACTAATAAACTGCTTGATGATACTACACTTATGCCGCGTACACACGAGCAGACTTTCCGGCATACTTGGTCCGGCGGGCCAGAGTCTGCCGGACAATCTGACCGTGTGTAGGCTCCGGCGGACTTTTCCGGCGGACTTTTCCCCAAAAGCCTGCCGGACCTAGATTTGAAACAGGTTTTAAATCTTTCCGGACTCAAGTACTGGCGGAAAGTCCGCTCGTCTGTGTGCTGGTTTGACGGAAAGCCCGCTCGTCTGTATGCTGGTCCAACGGACCAGATATGACGCAAGGGCAGGGTATTGCATTTCGCACTCGCTGCAATAAGAAAAACAAATTTTCCTATTGTGGCGAGTGCGGGTCATACCAGGCCCTTAGGTTTGGTATGGATTTTAAAGGGAAGCCCCTACGCCGAAAAAGCGGCGTGGGGTCCCCCTTAAAATCCATACCAGACCCCGATCCGAGCACGCAGCCCTGCCGGTCAGGAAAGGGGGTGGGGACGAGCGAGCGCCCCCCCTCCTGAACCGTACCAGGCCGCATGCCCTCAACATGGGGGGTGGGTGCTTTGGGGGAGGGGGCGCCCTACGGGGGCCCCCCCACCCCAAAGCACCTTGTCCCCATGTTGATGAGGACAAGGGCCTCTTCCCGACAACCCTGGCCATTGGTTGTCAGGGTCTGCGGGCGGGGGGGCTTATCGGAATCCGGGAGCCCCCTATAATAAGAGGGCCCCCAGATCCCGACCCCCACCCTATGTGAATGAGTATGGGGTACATGGTACCCCTACCCATTCACCTAGGGAAAAAGTGTCAATAATAAAACATACTACACAGGTTTTTAAAATAACTTATTAAAAAGCTCCAGGGGGGGTCTTGCTCCGGCTTCGGGGGTCCCTCCGGTTCCTCTTCTCCCGGCGTCCAGTTGGTTCTTCTCCGCTCTCTCCGGCCTCTTCTCCCGGTGTTCCAGTTCTTCGTCCGGCTCCTCCGCTGTCTTCAGGCTGCTCTCTTGCCGGCGGAGGTCCGGACTTCTGGGCTTCTTGTCTTCTTCCCTCTTCTCTTCTCCAGATGTTGGCACGATGGTCTCTCCGGCTGGACTGCTCTCTGAGGGCTCCGTTGTGACTTATATAGGCGGATACCCCGCCCCTTTATGATGTTACAGTCCCTGGGCATGCTGGGACTGTGAAGTTTTAGGGGGCGTGGTCAACATCACCCGGAAGGACCCCCGAAGCCGGAGGAAGACCCCCCCAGAGCTGTTTAATAAATTATTTTAAAAACTTGTGTAGTGTGTTTTATTATTGACACTTTTTCCCTAGGTGAATGGGTAGGGGTACCATGTACCCCATACTCATTCAAATAGGATGGGGGGCCGGGATCTGGGGGCCCTCTTATTATAGGGGGCTCCCGGATTCCGATAAGCCCCCCGCCCGCAGACCCCGACAACCAACGGCCAGGGTTGTCGGGAAGAGGCCCTTGTCCTCATCAACATGGGGACAAGGTGCTTTGGGGTGGGGGGGCCCCCGTAGGGTGCCCCCTCCCCCAAAGCACCCACCCCCCATGTTGAGGGCAGGCGGCCTGGTACGGTTCAGGAGGGGGGGAGCGCTCGCTCGTCCCCACCCCCTTTCCTGGCCGGCCGGGCTGCGTGCTCGGATCGGGGTCTGGTATGGACTTTAGGGGGGACCCCACGCCGTTTTTTCGGCGTAGGGGCTTCCCTTTAAAATCCATACCAGACCTAAGGGCCTGGTATGACCCGCGACGGGGCTCGCAAGGTGTTAATCTCGCCGATAAAAGCGGCAAGATTGACTTCCTTTTCTAGTCCCGTCGCACCTGAGTCACGTTCAAAATGAACGGACTTGTCCATGTGTGGGCAAGTCCGTTCATTCTGAAAGTCCGCCGTAACTCCGACGAAAGTCCGTCGGAAAGACGGGCGGACTTAGCCCGCCAGAAAGTCCGGTCGTGTGTGGGCAAGTCCGTACGTTTTAAAGTCTGGCACACCTGGTGGACAAAGTCCGTCGGAAAGTGTGCCGAACCAAGTATGCCAGAAAGTCCGATCGTGTGTACGCGGCATTAGAGGCACTTTTTTCTGGTTTCTAGCTCGTGGTTGGTATAAAAAGAGACTTTGGAGATAAAACTGGACTGTAGGTTCTCCAAATTCTTAGAGTTAAAAAAAATGTATTCAAGAGTCAATAAGTGAATGTGGAAAGTTTGGCGAGCTCAGCTCTTGTACAGGGTTAGAAGAAAACATAAAGGTTTTGGTATTTACAGCAGGGAGGAAGAGATGGGGTGGATACAACTTTTGCACATTGTTTTGCAATGCTCCATCCGCTTTTAAAGGGTAAGATTGTTGCTGGTAGACAAACTGGGTTCTCAGGGGCAGGGACACACTTTAATTCTGAGCATAAATGCAAAATTGAGCATGACGTGATGACAATATTAAGCAGTGTGAAATCATAATGTTATCTGAGACCATGAAGTCTCAGTTGTTGGCTCCACCACAAGCCTGGTGGTAGTTGTTACTCATTTCCTAGTCACCAACCTGTACCCATCTTCTCAACTTCCCCTTATATGTCATCATTTCAAACGAGATACAAAAACACTTATCCTGTGTCTGTCAATTTAGTACAACTAGATTAGAAACTCCAGTAGCTGACCAGTCTTCTACTCTAGTACCATACATCAAAATATTGCCTCCTACCAGTGAGTAACAAGTAAGCAAACCATTCAAAGTTAAAGAACTACTTGAGAAAGGGGACATACCTCCACCCGATATATTGTAGCTCTAGATCCTTATATATTAAATGGCCACAGGGCTGAATAATCCAGCTAAAGCTTTCTGTGTCTTTTCAAAGTCCTATGTATAAGTTTGAGCGTTGTAAATTTACTTTTGGTCCATTAACATGGTGTTGCACTAAAAAAGAAGTGTTCATGAGTAAATAGTCCCAAGTGAAAATTTGAATTAAATAAACAGTCCTTAAGAAATCATGGTGAAAAATTCTTGTAGCCACAGATCACAGGTGAGTCACATCACACTCCCTTCACTACAAAGGCCGTTGGTGCGTCTCGGTGCGTGTAAGGACTGAAGAGTTGAGCTGTGCAGTGGATTGTCGTCATGAGGTTTTCCCTTTAAAAGAAGAGACACCTGCTAATATGAGATTTCTGGGAAGTTTGCAGAGGATGAAGGTGCCCCGTGTCTTTTGAACTTTTCTCATCCTCCTCCCCATCTTGTTTGGTGCCCTTGCTGCCCTCCTCCCCATTGCTCATAAAGATTCTATCCTTTGGTGACTAAACTTGTAAGGCGGAGCAGCATGCCTACGTCATTTAGCGGAAGTGACAGCGGACGCAATTTTCACCTGCCGGATGTCTTTTGGAGATATGCTCATTTACAATATACCTATGTGAGTGGAATCATTATTCAATAAATTAGCGTTTTTAAGGTTTTACACTATCTAGCGCTTTCTTATTTCCATATACATGATTGGGAGCTCTGAATGTCCACTGGATGTACACCCCAAGGCTCATACCGGAATGTGGTTTTAAAGGGGAGTTCCCCAAAAGCTTACCAGACCTGCCTGTAACTAGAGGGTCCTTGGTCACTGATGTGTTTGCACTTTATGCACTGTATTAGAAGTTGACACAAGTGCAGTATTTTTTTTTCCATTAACATGTGCCTGAAATTCAATAGGGAGCCAAAGCCATGAAAAAAGGGATTTGGCCACATTAATGCCATTTTAAGGGGTGTGGTTTTATAGTGACATGCCTGTGAGGTTAAATTACCGGTCCTCAAAACAAACAGAGCTGACTTGGTCCCACACTGGCACAGATGGCACCACTAAAGTAAATGGTGGTAATACATGAGCAAATTTGGTTACATGTGTGCAGCATACACAAACAATAAACAGGCAGTCATTGTAATACTCGGGGAACAAACAGATAGTCCTGGCTATAAAGGGACAACAAATGGAAAATTGATACAGATTTAAGGCAACAAATGGGCATTTATGGTAATACATGGGCAACAAACAGGCAGTCAGGAAACAAACAGGCAGTCATGGCAATAAAAGGGGCAACATGTGCGAAATTGAGATAAATTGTTGGCGACAATTGGGCATTTACAGTATTACGTGGGCAACAAACAGGCAGTTAAGGCAATACTCAGGAAACAAACAGGTAGTCATGGCTTTAAAGGGGCAACATATGGAAAATTAAGACAAACTGTGGGTAACAAAAGGTCATTTACAGTAATACAAGAGCAACAAACAGGCGCTTATTCTAATACTCAGGAAACAAACAGATAGTCGTGGCTATAAAGGGACAACAAAAGGAAAATTGAGACAGATTGTGGGAAAACAGATGGGCATTTATGGGCAACAAACAGGCAGTCATTGTAATACTCAGGGAACAAACAGGTAGTCATGTCAATACTCAGGAAACAGGTAGTCATTGTAATACTCAGGAAAACAAACGGGTAGTCATGGCAATACAGGGGCAACATGTGGAAAACTGTGACAAATTGTGGGCAGCAAATGGGCATTTTTGGTAATATGTGGGCAACAAACAGGCAGTCATTGTCATTGCAGTACATGGGCAACAAATAGGAAATTGTTATAATACCCTGGCAACAAGAGGGCGATGGTGCCTATAAAATACTGGGACAATAACCAAACTCCAGTCCACCTCCCATTGTCTCAACATATACAAGGTCCATCATCTTTACACAAGGTCTCAAGCTGCATATTGTAGCCCCCTTCTGGCTTCATACACATTTTCCTTGGAGGAGGGAAGAACCGGAGAAGAAGAGTGCACCAGTCACATCTCCTCAGGCTTTCCCCTCCCCCGAAGAGCTGGCTTATCACCGTTGCAGGTGTGATTGTTCCATTCAGCCAATTGGTGGATGAGCCAGAGTGACCTCCCAGGTGATTAGTGACCTAATATTACTGATTAGCTGAAATTCCCTGGGCCGATTCTAGAGAGTTCCCAGGCTGGCCAGTAACATGTTTTATAACGGTGGTATTGTTGGCTTTATCACTATATATTGAGACTGTTTTGCTGTACTGATGATGTATATTGTGGTTCAATGCTACTGATAGCTTCTGCCTTCATCTATCCATGTGCACTGTTCTGTACATTTAGTCTTATACACCGATCAGCCATAACATTATGACCACCCACCTAATTTTGAGTATGCCCCCCCCTTTTGCTAAAACAGCCCTGACCCATTGAGGCATGGACACCACATCAATGGCAGGATCCAAGGTTTCCCAGCAGAACATTGCCCAAAGCATCACACTACCTCTGCCGACTTGCCTTCTTATACCGCATCCTGGTGCCATCTCTTCCCCAGGTAAGTGACCCACCCGGCCATCCATATGATGGAAAAGAAAAGGTGATTAATCAGACCAGGCCACCTTTTTCCTTTGCTCCATAGTCCAGTTCTGATGTTCATGTGACCACTGTGGAAGCTTTGGGCTGTGGACACGGGTCACCGTGGGCTTCACACACAGCCCCATACCCTAATATATCTTACCAATTTTCAGATGTCATTGCTACAAGATTTTCCCTTTACCTGTCAGTGGTCATAATGTTATGGCTGATCACACTGATCTGTGCCTACACATTCACACTCTTTACCTTAGTCAGTGGCATCGCTAGGGGTGGCCATTGGGGCTATAGCCCTGAACCTGGGGTCCATAGCCCCAAGTCTCTTGCCGCAATATGCCTTACCAGTGGGCTGCTTCTGCAGGCAGGCTGCATGAGAGAGGCAGATGAGAGGAGAGAAGCGGGGGCGTGTCCTGGCCGCCGAGCAGTATGGCCGCGTGATCCGCTGCTGCTCTGCTTCACAGGGGGAACAACCCGGCTCTCTGCACCCATACCCACGGATTCTGTCTCTCCCAGGGAGGAGAAGGTTCCTGCACGCCTGCGGACCATGACCCAGCGACGATTGCAGACATCGGGTCCACGCTGCTTGACAGATTACTTCATGAAGCCACCACATACAACAGTCCAAGATGGCACGGTGGAGAACGGCCGCCCTGCCTTACCACAACCACTGCCCAAAGACTCTGTCACCCAGACTCTGACTTGGAAGAGTCCACAGCTGAAGCCTCCCTCTCCTCCTCATCTGACAGAGGAAGGAGAGCTGCAGTCTCCCCAGCCTCATTACCCACTAAGCTGCCCTCAGCCAAAAAGCAGCACTGGGCTTCACTGCCAGCACAGCCCGCTGATCATGAGGAGAACAACACTGACTCCCTCTCTTCCTTCCCTGCAGCAGATGTCCCAGCCACAGAGGCTACTTTAAAAGAGAAGAGAAGTGGGCGGACGAGCAGAGATGACATCTCTCACTGCAAGCCCCGCATCACCGCTCTCCTGCCCTCACTAAATGAACCAGTGCTGCCAGCCTGCCACCAATGCAGCGACAATGCACATTTGGTGGCAAAGGCTGGAATGGTAAGTGACAAGTCACATCTGGTGCCAGGTGACGTGGCAATTGACAATCCGCATCAGGGGGCAGGTGACGTGGCAAGTGACAATCTGCAAATGGTGGAAGTTGATGTGGCAAGTGACAAACCACATCTGGTGCCAGGTGACAGTGGCAAGTAACAAGCTGCATCTGGTGACAGGCGATGGTGGCAAGTGACACGTTGCATCTGGTGGCAGGAGATGTGGCAAGTGACATGCTAGGGCTCCCACTGATTCTTCAATATGGTAAGTTGAACAACTTCACTATATATTAGAATGTAACAATAGAAACAATGCGCTTCAATCACCCTGACCATATCAACCATGGTGCCATGATGATTGAAGTGCCAACACCAGCCAATTCCCGTGAAAAATTGCTTACCACCGACGTGCCACCCCCCCCCCCCCCCGGGTTGGTGAGCGCTGCTATGGGCTCTAGCCCCAGAACTTTTGCAGACCTAGCAACGCCTCTGGCCTTAGCTACATACTTCATAATACATTAGTGACATTTCCTTTGTGCGTGATGTGCCTACTTGTTTTTTTTACAAGTATGAGGCGTAAACCATTAGTAGTGAAGATAACTTTAGTAGAAAACACCAATGAAGTCCTAGAAGTTTGAACAGTGCTTTGTCTGTCCAGATCTTAGGACCGGCTGTCAGAGAATGCAAAAAAAAACGGTGCTGGTGCACTTTCATCTCAAGGACGCAAGCCTGTGGCGACTAACTAGTCGAGGCAAGGATCTTGTTTTGTGGAGGAGGGGATGGGGGGGGGGGGGGACTTACTTTGAGCAAGTAAAACCAGCTGTGATATACTGTATCTACAATCTTACTACTTTTACATTTCAGCCATTGGTAAAACTACCCCATTTATGTTACATCTCCACCTCTAGATGATGCATAGCTTAGTCTAAATGGGTCAGCTAACGTGTCTGGATGGAAGGTTCCCTGGGTCTAGGGGTTAAGGTTCCTCAACTGAAGTTCAACAGTACTGACATTTCAGTCTGTCCCCTTGCAGATTGGAGAGAGCTACTTGTCATTGTTAGCTGTCACCATTCTCAGCCATGGGCCCTCACCACCACTGGCTTTTTGCATTCTCTGACTGTCTGTTGCTGTTTGATCCCCTGGGCCTCCCTCGGAGTCGTGTATCGCACGCCAAACCCCTCACGTAATTGGATATTGTTTGTTTTTTCTATTAACGTTTTCTTCACCGCTATTGCTGGGTTGCTCCCTGTGTTCCGTGATTCCACTCACCTGTCAGCTGGACTCCCTTGAGATCCCTACGCAGATGTGATGAAACCTTTGATGTACGATTAACCCCTGATGTGCCTTCTCATCCATGTGGATATCATATGGACTTGAGCCCCTCCATATGGACTTGAACATATGGCCCCTTTTTTTATGAACTTTACTGGACCCTCTTGGGTTGCAGGGATTATTATAGTTGAGCTATAATACATCTGCTCATTGTAGGGTTTCTGTATTACTATATTTAGGTTTCAGCTCCCTGCTGTCTTATGACATGAACATGTTTTGTGTATATGAGATGTACTGCCATGGAAACGCCAAGATTTACATTGTCCAGTCCAGTGGTGTCGGGGGGGGGGGGGCTGAGGGGGGCTGGAGCCCCGAGTGGGCACCCAAAAAGCCCAGTGTCTCGGGCATTCGCAACTCAATTATTAGCCCCGAGCCCGAGCGAGAAGTGATCTGACTCCGAGCATGGCAGAGTGACATAGCAGGTCCCGCCTTCTGGAGCCCGCAGCATCTATGATGGACGTCCCACTGGTCCAATGCTGGGACCGCGGGACATGTGACGTCCATCATAGGTGATGCAGGCTCAAGAAGGTGGGAATTACAATGCGGCAGTGTTACTATGAGAAGATCCCCACTCATCGCTCGGGCGGGTGGCTCTCCTCTTCTGGCTCTGGCTGGTAGGTCAGTGTATGTCAGGTAGGTCAGTGTGTGTCAGCGCATGTCAGTGTGGGTCAGGTAGGTCAGTGTGGGTCAGTTCATGTCAGTGTGGGTTAGGTAGGTCAGTGCGTGTCAATGTGGGTCGGTGTATGTCTGGTAGGTCAGTGTGGATCAGGTAGGTCAGTGTGGGTCAGGTAGATCAGTGTAATGGTCAGTGTGAGTCTGGCAGGTGAGTGTAATGGTCAGTGTGGGTCAGGCAGGTCAGTGTAATGGTCAGTGTGGGTCAGGTAGGTCAGTGTAATGGTAAGTGTGGGTCAGGCAGGTCAGTGTGGGTCAGGCAGGTCAGTGTAATGGTCAGTGTGGGTCAGGTAGGTTAGTGTAATGGTCAGTGTGGGTCACTGTAATAGTCAGTGTGGGTCAGGTAGGTCAGTGTAGTGGTCAGTGTGGGTCAGGTAGGTCAGTGTAATTGTCAGTGTGGGTCAGGTAGGTCAGTGAAATGGTCAGTGTGGGTCAGGCAGGTCAGTGTGGGTCTGGTAGGTCAGTGTAATGGTCAATGTGGGTCAGGCAGGTGAGTGTAATGGTCAGTGTGGGTCAGGTAGGTCAGTGTAATGGTAAGTGTGGGTCAGGCAGGTCAGTGTGGGTCAGGCAGGTCAGTGTAATGGTCAGTGTGGGTCAGGCAGGTCAGTGTAATGGTCAGTGTGGGTCAGGTAGGTCAGTGTAATGGTAAGTGTGGGTCAGGCAGGTCAGTGTGGGTCAGGCAGGTCAGTGTAATGGTGAGTGTGGGTCAGGCAGGTCAGTGTAATGGTCAGTGTGGGTCAGGCAGGTCAGTGTAATGGTCAGTGTGGGTCAGGTAGGTTAGTGTAATGGTCAGTGTGGGTCACTGTAATGGTCAGTGTGGGTCAGGTAGGTCAGTGTAATGCTCAGTGTGGGTCAGGTAGGTCAGTGAAATGGTCAGTGTGGGTCAGGCAGGTCAGTGTAATGGTCAGTGTGGGTCAGGTAGGTCAGTGTAATGGTCAATGTGGGTCAGGTAGGTCAGTGTAATGGTTAGTGTGGGTCAGGTAGGTCAGTGTAATGGTCAGTGTGGGTCAGGTAAGTCAGTGTGTCAGGTAGGTGAGTTTAGTGGTCAGCACTGATGGGCAAGCAGCAACCAGCAAGTGAGCTTACCCCCCGCCACAGCTTCCTCCGCCATGTGTCTCCTCTTCTGCCAAAGTGCTAGGCATCCAATAGGACAACCTGACGCTTTGGCCAATCGGGAAACCGGTCTCACAGACCTGCCTCCTGATTGGCGGGGAGGAACTTTAGGGAAAATTCATTTGCTATGGTCATATAACTGGGTGGGCTCAAACTGCAATGCTCTGCACTCTGAGCCCCCCCCCCCTTTTTAAGCCTATTAGAGCCTCTGGAATCCATGGTCTGCCGCAACTGATATGTAGATCATGTAGCCTGTGCGCCCTTTATGGACGGGCCGCCACTGGTATGTAACAATGAATGTCGGTCCTTGAGTGACTCTTATTACCGTGTAACTAGAAGCAAACTATTGAAGGGGAGCATAGGGAGCATAGGTGTACGCAGCCTATTGCATTAGTGTGTGCACACCAAAGCTCAAACACACATGTATGTGTGTGTGTGTGTGTGTGTATATATATATATATATATATATATATATATATATATATATATATATATCTCACAAAAGTGAGTACACGCCTCACATTTTTAAAAATATTTTATTCTATCTTTTTATGTGACAACACTAAAGAAAATACACTTTGCTACAATGTAAAGTAGTGAGTGTACAGCTTGTATAACAGTGTAAATTTGCTGTCCCCTCAAAATAACTCAACACACAGCCATTAATGTCTAAACTGCTGGCAACAAAAGTGAGTACGCCCCTAAGTGAAAATTGGGCCCAAAGTCTCAATATTTTGTGTGGCCACCATTATTTTCCAGCACTGCCTTATCCCTCTTGGGCATGGAGTTTACCAGAGCTTCACAGGTTGCTACTGGAGTCCTCTTCCACTCCTCCATGACGACATCATGGAGCTGGTGCATGTTAGAGACCTTGCGCTCCTCCACCTCCTGTTTGAGGATGTCCCACAGATGCTCAATAGGGTTTAGTCTGGAGACATGCTTTGCCAGTCCATCACCTTTACCCTCAGCTCCTTTAGCAAGGCAGTGGTCGCCTCGAGGTGTGTTTATGGTTAATATCATCTTGGAATATTGCCCTGCGGCCCAGTCTCCAACGGGAGGGGATCATGCGCGGCTTCAGTATGTCACAGTACATGTTGGCATTCATGGTTCCCTCAATGAACTGTAGCTCCGAAGTGCCGGCAGCACTCATGCAGCCCCAGTCCATGACACTCCCACCACCATGCTTGACTGTAGGCAAGACTCACTTGTCTTTGTACACCTCACTTGGTTGCCACCACACACGCTTTACACCATCTGAACCAAATAAGTTTATCTTGGTCTCAACAGACCACAGGACTTGGTTCCAGTAATCCATGTCCTTAGTCTGCTTGTCTTCAGCAAACTGTTTGTGGACTTTCTTGTGCATCATCTTTAGAAGAGGCTTCCTTCTGAGATGACAGCCATGCAGACCAATTTGATGCAGTGTGTGGCGTATAGTCTGAGCACTGACAGGCTGACCCCCCCACCCCTTCAACCTCCACAGCAATGCTGGCTGCACTCATACATCTATTTCTCAAAAACAACCTCTGAATATGACGCTGAGCACATGCACTGAGGCCTGTTTTGATTAAAACCTGTCCTGCTAAGCCGCAGTATGGTCTTGGCCACCATGCTGCAGCTCAGTTTTAGGGTCTTGGCAATCTTCTTATAGCTTAGGCCATCTTTATGTGGAGCAAAAATTCTTTTTTTCAGATCCTCAAAGGGTTTTTTTGCCATGAGGTGCCATGTTGAACTTCCAGTGACCAGTATGAGAGAGTGAGAGCGATAACACCAAATTTAACACACCTGCTCCCCATTCACACCTGAGACCTTGTAACACTAATGAGTCACATGACACCGGGGAGGGAAAATGGCTTCATGGGCCCAATTTGGACATTTATACTTAGGGGTGTACTCACTTTTGTTGCCAGCGGTTTAGACATTAATGGCTGTGTGTTGAGTTATTTTGAGGGGACAGCAAATTTACACTGTTATACAAGCTGTACACTCACTACTTTACATTGGAGCAAAGTATATTTTCTCAATGTTGTCACATGAAAAGATAGAATAAAATATTTACAAAAATGTGAGGGGTGTACTCACAGTCATAGGCAGTGGGGAGAAGGACCTACTTGGTCCTGGCCAGCCAAGCTCACCGTTTGTGGGCTTCCAGTGCTGCTGGCTGCCACTCCCACACTGATCTCAACTCCTACCGCCTGCAATAGAAGTCAATGCGGAACAAATTATCTTTGTTTCCATTGACTTCTATGGGGAAACTCACTTTGATATGCGAGTGCTTTGGATTATAAGCTTTCTCCTGTAACGGATTATGCTCGTAATTCAAGGTTCCACTCTATTAAACTCTGTATATCCAATCTATTATTGAATATATGCAGTCCAAATGGATACATTCTTCTTTAAGTGTATATGTTCTCCTACTGTCACCTTGCAGTACTCATATTCCAATAATCAATGTGCTGACCCTCCACCAGATGTGCTCTCACCTGAGATAATGTCATCTTACAGGTAAGTAGGGTCAGAGAACACCAGTGTTCCTCGGGGACTCAATGGGATGTGCTCAGTGGATGGATTCCTCCAGCCTCACTTCTTTCCCAATACGTCACTTCTTCCCAAGTTCTATAGCTCTTGTATCTTCATGTCATATTTGGATCAGCCATGCACATGAGGAAAAAGTAAAATTGGCAAACAATAGCGTTTATATCATTTAAAAAAAACACTTTCCTTTATTCCCCAACCCTCCAGAAATTACACTCACATTAAAAAGGTATTTACAGAGCTCCACACACATACAGCAAGTATCAAAAAAATGCCAGTGGGGGAGATCAGCAATATAGTATAGTTTAACACATTTGGGGTCAAACACAGAGCAACGTGATGTGAGTTGCCCCTTACCCTACGCGTTGCACCACAAGGTCATGTGGCTTCCTCGGGGGGGATTCTATTGGATGTCACCCCACTCTGAGTAAATATAGGCTTTTATGAGCACCATTTTGACGCAGACCAGTGAACCAGTGCTCCATTGTCCTTCATATGTATAGAATATTTCTGTATCAGCCTCTTAGGTAGGAGCCAGAGAGAGTATAATTTTTGGGTTTCCCTGCCTAACAGGGGGACTGTTAGGTAAACTTAGGTGCTTTCTGACTACCAGGGAGCTATGATCCATTGATAGGGTCTGCTCAGTGTGCTCAGATGCTGCTCATGTTGTCTGCCTGTTTCACACTGGTCCAATAGAATGGGGCATATTGGATGGTGGGAGGAAACCTGACAAATTGGGGCATAGACGTAGTTACAGCCCTGGCCATTGGCAGAGGAAGGTGCCTCAAGGCATGCTGGATGACTGTATATATGCCTAGGACACATGTACTCATGTTCTTCAGCTGGAGAGCGGGGTCCTGGAGGGAGGGGGCTGCTGCCCCTCCTCTGTACAGACTGCCATGCGGCCTCAGGTGACCAACCTGGGGGCTGAAACCGCAGAAGCTGCAACCCAGATGTCCTGCAGAGCTGACTAGGAGAGAGACGTATCTAGGAGGATCTGTTCCTTGCTACTGTGAGTTCAGATCTGCGTATAGAGGCCTGTTCTCTGAGGGCCATCACTTCAGGCTAGTAAAGTCAGCGGATGGGTGTCAGTGGAAGGGGATACTATAGTTCATTGAGTCTGCTGCTAGAGCAAGCAAAGGACTTATTCTTCCATAAAATTGTAGTGTGGTTCAGCAGGGAGTCCGCTAATCATTTCACTCTAATGAGGTCAAGTGAGAGCTCTCCTCATCTGTGCATAGTTCAAGTTCAAGTAGCCCACTAATTCCTTCTCCTATTCAAGTTCTACCAATAAGTATAAAAAAAATAATACCGTAGATTGATCGTTGGATAATGAGCGGAAGAATGTGCGGGTGGTCGTGTAAGAATATCCAAGTGTCTGGCTGCAGGATCAGAGGGAGGCCCAAGAAAGACTATACTCAGCGACCCCTATGGGGGCAGTGCTGCATTACATAGACATTTGACAGCATAAACCATCCCCTTAATGTCACCAGATATCAAAGTCTTTCATTTCATAAGATTTGCCTGTAGATAAGTTGCTACTATCCAAGAATGTGAGATTCCTCTGTTTGGGGGGATCCACTACATTTTTTTTACCAATACTTACCTTGGATAATAAGAGGTTTTTTTCAGATGCAGAAGATGTTATAGCTGTAATAGAGTTACTAGTAATCCAAGAAGAAGAAAGAAATTTACTAACAGGCAAATCTTATGAAATGAAAGACCTGATATGTTGTGACACTAAGGGGGTGGTTTACGCTCTCAGATGTCCATGTAATTTTCTATACATTATAAGGACAAAAAGGGCTGCAAAAGAAAGGATTAAAGAACACGTATACAATATTAGTGGTGGTGGTGTGTGTGGGGGTGGCGATGAAAAAAACATTTTCTATCATTACATTTCTGAAATATGCATGTAGCGCCCTGCTCCTGTTGATCAGGTGCTTGCATGTAAATGTAGTGGGTTATCTGTTCTGTATATAGTTCAGATTCAATGATATGGGTAAATTAGCCTCTGTTTCAGCATTGGCTGTGTTGCGTGCAGTTCCACACTGTCGCCGGTGGGTGTCGTTGTCACCACAGACCAGTGATGGAAGGGCAACAGGCTAAGGTGTATTGAGTGTCCTCCTTTCCCAGAAACAGCCCAGTGGGAGTGGTTCACCGCTGTGAATTCTGGAAAAGGATACTTAAGGGGCAGATGCCATTTTTCTCTCTCTCTCACCTCCTGGCCCTCCTGGCCTAAGGTATGTGACAACTCCTATTCTGTCTTGGGGCCCTGCTGGCCCGAGGCTATGTAACTGCAAGCAGGCCCAGAATCTGTCTGGGGCCTACTGGTTCAGAGATGGTCCTGTGCTGTCTGTCCTGCGGGAAAAAGCCGAGCAATTGAAAGACCTCGGGAAGGACTCATCTTGGAGACTGAACGAAAGGCTGGTATCTCAAGAGGAGCCTGGTGACTCAATTGGAGGATACATCCTAACCAAATCTACCTCATAGTACTGCCGGATGGCTTAAAGGAATTATTGGTACGGTGTCGCTGTGTTCATTACCATTACTAAATCCTGTGGCAGAGGATCGTCCAACAATTATTGTTCTTATCAAGTCTGTGGCAGAGACTTTTGTCCGTGCATCATTCCAGCTGCTAGGTCAGTGAGAGAGGCCTATCTGGGTGAGCAAGATCCATTGACTGAAGGAGTACTTGTCAACGGGATCTAAAAGTTCCTCAGTGATCTGCACAAGGTATCTGAACTTTCCCTTAAACCCTCCATCCCTCTACTGCTCAAGTTGTTAATAAAAAGCATTGGAAAAATAACTAAATTATTTGTGCATATATAGGTGGCGCAAGTCCCAGTATAGGCTCTAAGTTTTTGGTATGGTGAACTGTGAGTGAGGGGTGACGGCAAAGACCCAAAATAATAACCAGCAGCTCCTTCGGGGGTCAGTGCTACATGAATAATAAATATTATAGGGATTTACAATTTTGGGGTATAGAAGCACATACAAATCACTGAGGAGGGATACATTTGGAGAACTTAGTAAATAATATCATGGTGGATCTATGAGCTGAATACTCAGCCTCCTAGAGGTTTGAATAAGGAGTTTGACCTCACATGTTTTTTAAGTAATTATTACTTTTCCGTCTTTTGGACACCAAGTAAGGAATATTTAATAAACTGTACAGTAGGTATAGGAATCATTATAAATACGGTTACTAGGTTCATTTTAAATAATGAACAAACAAAATGGCCCCTGCCCCCACCTATAACTGGCCTTCACAGCAAGGAGCACATGGAAGGGCAATGCATACAAGACAAAACCAGAGAAATTCCCAGCATAACTCACCAAGCAATCTGCTTACCAATCAAATTAACCTGTCTAACAGTATGCGATAAAAACGGGGGTTTAGTTAGCACACATTTGCAAACGCATGCGTGAGCTGCAAGGCCTCTTCACAGCACCTTGTATTACCTGCAGTCTTAACTCCTGTAAATTTATGAGAGTCTCCACAGTGGAAGCACATGCATTTTAATGGATAGATAGGGGCCAGGTGGGCCTGGAGGTAGCCCAATCATCCTCCTGACTGTGTTTCACTCACCAGCCCTCCTTGCTGCACTCTGTGGAACCCCTGGGGGCTTTCCTGGCAGTGTTCTCCTGCTGTCCTCTCTTGCTCCTCTTGTGCCTCTTGGTCAGGACACCTTTGTGGGTTGTAAGAGAAGAGGGTCTCGTCCACACCCGAGCCCAGGCCCAAGGTCACCCCCCCAGTCTGGAGAGCTCCCTCAAAGGCCACGACAGCCTAACACTCCATCTCCATCTTCCAGCCGATCACAACTCCTCCCCAGCTGGGCTGACCCTGACTATTTGAGCGGGCCTGCCTCCTGCCAATCTTAGTTGGGGATTGGAATACTCCAGGTAGCTCCACCTCTCCTCTCCTTCCTCCTTTCCAGAAACTTCTAGAATGTTCTGTAAGGAGAGGGGAGGTCTTGGTGATGCTGCCTAAGAACCACCCAGCCATTCTTGGCTTCCTGCCAACCCAGAATCAAAACAAACAGGCTTGGCTACCAGCCAAAATATACAAAAAGTGAGCCACTGCCCCCATCTATATCTGGCCTATACAGCAAGGAGCATTGGAGGGCAACAAATGACAAAAAACATCCAAGGAAAAATCCAAGCTCTACTTACCGACCAGCTTCCGACCAACCAAATTAACCTGTCTAACAGTATGCGCTAAAAACAGGGGTTTAGTCTGCACACATTTGCAAATACATGTGTAAGGCCCTGGCAAGGCACCCTGTTACCTGTAGCTGGCAAGGCACCCTGTTACCTGTAGATCCTACCTCTAACTTATAAAAGGCTCCACAGTGGAAGCACATGCATTTTGATGGGATAGATGAAGGGCAGATGGGCCTAGAGGGGTGAGTTCCCACAATCCCTTGGATTCCCATCATCCGTTGGTCTTTTGGACATGCTCCAGCTCCACCTTCCTGGGCTCAGTGGGGTCATGGATGATGGGATATGTAGCTGAAACCATGCACAGGGCCCCCATGTCAGAGCTGGTAAGCCATTGCTGTGTGCAGTCTGTGCGGGGTCCCTGTCCTCCGCTTCCTGTGATACCTATTGAAACTAGTCTTTTGATAGAAGAAGAAGACATTCGGCCACCTGGAAGCAGAAGTATCTGGATATTGTACAGACTTTGTTCACAGAATTCAGAACTTCACTCTCTCAAAAAACGCTAACTCTGTGTAATCCTCATGCAGCTAGCATTAGTATAGAGAAAGGAAAGCAGATTGTATTTTCTTGGGACCAAAATGATGTCATACATCCCAGGAGACTTCATGGGAGGAGGGATTTCTTAGCTAAGCACACCCTCCTTCCTGCATGTCTGAGCTAAGGGCAGATGGATTCCAGGAAGTCAGTGCTGCATGAATAATCTGCCCTTACTCAAGATGGCCATGACCAGAAACGCTAAGGTGGGTGTTTTTCAAAGTGATTTCTCAACAAAATAAAGCATGAAGACATGGATGGATGGAGACATGGATAGATGGGCAGACACATGGATAGAGGGGGGAGTTTGCTTTGAATATTAAAAATGAATTAAAGAGCGGTTTTGATTTGCGGTGCTCAGGCGCGGCGTAGTTCCACTTTAACTAATAGTTACATAGTAGGTGAGGTCAAAAAAAGACAAGTCCATCAAGTCCAACCTATGTGTGTGCTGTCTTGTTATTCTATACTGCCACCTGGTGGCTTAAGGTGAGAATCATTTCTGACTTCTCTATTACTGGATGTAGATTCACTCCAACTGGTTCTTCTCTGTTTTTACACTTCTACCAACCAGTCTGCATCATTAATTATCCTGCTTTCTGACAGTAAATACCAAGTTGTTTCTCATTGTTGGTCTGCTCGTTTGGCTGATAATAATTGCAACATTGTATCTATGAGGAAAGCATTTTATCTAAGTATGCAGTGATGTTTGTACGGCAATCCTTCACCAGGAAAGTCATTGAGGAGGACATTGAGGAGGACATTGAGGAGGACAAGCACTTGTTCCACTTAAACAAGCATTTAAGTGAAGAAGGTTGTTTAAGTGGAACAAGTGCTTGTCCTCCTCAATGACTTTTCTGGTGAACGATTGCCACACAAACATAACTGCACATTGAGATGAAATACTTTCTCATAGATGCAATGTTGCAATTATTCTCAGTGTAGCCACTTGTTACATATAGTTATATAGTAGGTGAGGTTGAAAAAAGACACAAGTCCATCAAGTCCAACCTATGTGTGTGATTATGTGTCAGTATTACATTGTATATCCCTGTATGTTGTGGTCATTCAGGTGATTATCTAATAGTTTTTTTAAACTATCAATGCTCCCCGCTGAGACCACCGCCTGTGGAAGGGAATTCCACATCCTTGCCGCTCTTACAGTAAAGAACCCTCTACGTAGTTTAAGGTTAAACCTCATTTCTTCTACACCCTGTTCCAAATTATTATGCAAATTCTATTTCAGTGTCACAAAGATTAAATATTTTGTTTTTTTAGTTTAACTCATGGATGGCATTGTGTCTCAGGGCTCTTTTGATCACTGAAAACGGTCTCGGACACCTGTGATAGTTAAATTGTCAGGTGAGCCCAATTAAAGGATAAACTACTAAAGGAGAGTGTTCCACATTATTAAGCAGAGCACCATTTTCAAGCAATATGGGGAAGAAAAAGGATCTCTCTGCTGCCGAAAAGAGTGAAATAGTTCAATGCCTTGGACGAGGTATGAAAACATTAGATATTTCACGAAAACTTAAGCGTGATCATCGCACTATTAAGAGATTTGTGGCTGATTCAGAGCACAGACGGGTTTCGTGCAGATAAAGGCACATTGAGGAAGATTTCTGCCAGATCCATGCATCGGATCAAGAGAGCAGCTGCTAAAACACCATTAGATAGCAGCAAACAGATATTTGAAGCTGCTGGTGCTTCTGGTGTCCCACGGACATCAAGGTGTAGAGTCCTCCAGAGTCTTGCAACTGTGCATAAACCTTGCATTCGGCCACCACTAGCCAATGCTCACAAGCAGAAATGGCTGCATTGGGCAGAAAAATACATCAAGACTAATTTTCAAACAGTCCTGTTCATTGATGAGTGCCGTGCAACCCTGGATGGTCCAGATGGATGGAGTAGTGGATGGTTGGTGGACGGCCACCCTGTTCCAACAAGGCTGCGACGTCAGCAAGGCGGTGGTGGATTCATGTTTTGGGCCGGAATCCTGGGAAGAGAGCTGGTCGGCCCCTTTAGGGTCCCCGAAGGTGTAAAGATGACAGTTTGATTGAAATAGCTTTTGATTTCAGTAAATATGCTGCAAACACAACAAATGACAACTTTCAGTTCTTTACAACCTATAAAGTGTTTTGAAACTTACTGTGCCTAATAATTTGGAACAGTGCATTGTAAGTTTTATTTTGAAAAAAAAAAATGTTATCATTAGGAGGTTTGTTCAATAAAATTTGACTTGTACTCTTAATAGTTGATAACATGAGAATTATGCTGACTGTTGTTTACATCAAATATTTAGGTAAATGAGAAAAATATCATTGGCATAATAATTTGGAACAGGGTGTAATTTATAACACGTGTCCTATTAAACTCCCTTCCGCGAAAGAATGTATCCCTATTGTGGGGTCACCAGTACGATATTTGTATATTGAAATCATATCCCCTCTCAAGCAGTGCTGTGTTTTGGCCTAGGCCAACAAGGCCCAGGCCTAGGACGGCACTTTGTGGGGGGTGGCAAAAAAGCCCCCCCCCCACAAAAAGGCATCCGTGCCCTCCTCCCGCACAGCAGGGAACATCAGCAGAGTAAAACTTAGCAGTGCAGTGGCGTCGCGGCTGCAGATGGGGCCAGAAAGCAGTGTAAGCAGGAGCCGTCAAGCCGCCCCCGTAAAGCCATGATTCTTTCTCTCCGATTGGTCCTCTGCTGTGGCCAATCAGGGAAACAGCGGTCAGGAAGCTGGGCGGCAGCACGGCAAAACCAATTAGAGACGCTCTTCTGCCTTCGGGCTTCAGCTGACAGAAAGGGGAGGGGGGGCGAGCGGGGGAGTTCTCTGGCAAATGGATTAGCAGCGTTGTGACAGGGAGAGGAGAGATGTGGGCTGTCTGTGTATCTCCCCCGCTCGCCCCCCCTCCCCTTTCTGTCAGCCGAAGGGAGAAGAGAGAGAGAGAGCGGCTCTAATTGGTATTGCCGTGCCGCCGCCCAGCTTCCTGACCGCTGTTTCCCTCCCCATGATTGCCCACAGCAGAGGGCCAATCAGAAGACTCTGGGGGCATCATGGGAAAAGTAGTCCCTGAGGAGTGACGGCCCCTGTGTGTCCACAGACATCATGCTACAGCCCCCAGCATGCATGCACTCTGCTGGGAGATGTTACAGGAGGAGAAAAAGAATACTGTGCTGGGGGAAGCAAGATAGGGTACCCGCACCACCAGAGAGCCACGCTGTACCCGCACCACCAGAGCCACGCTGTACCCGCACCACCAGAGAGCCACGCTGTACCCGCACCACCAGAGCCACGCTGTACCCGCACCACCAGAGCCACGCTGTACCCGCACCACCAGAGAGCCACGCTGTACCCACACCACCAGAGCCACGCTGTACCCGCACCACCAGAGCCACGCTGTACCCGCACCACCAGAGCCACGCTGTACCCGCACCACCAGAGAGCCACGCTGTACCCGCACCACCAGAGCCATGCTGTACCCGCACCACCAGAGCCACGCTGTACCCGCACCACCAGAGCCACGCTGTACCCGCACCACCAGAGCCACGCTGTACCCGCATAACCAGAGCCACGCTGTACCCGCATCACCAGAGCCACGCTGTACCCGCATCACCAGAGCCACGCTGTACCCGCATCACCAGAGCCACGCTGTACCCGCACCACCAGAGCCACGCTGTACCCGCACCACCAGAGCCACGCTGTACCCGCATCACCAGAGCCACGCTGTACCCGCATCACCAGAGCCACGCTGTACCCGCATCACCAGAGCCACGCTGTACCCGCATCACCAGAGCCACGCTGTACCCGCACCACCAGAGCCACGCTGTACCCGCATCACCAGAGCCACGCTGTACCCGCATCACCAGAGCCACGCTGTACCCGCACAACCAGAGCCACGCTGTACCCGCACCACCAGAGCCACGCTGTACCCACACCACCAAAGAGCCACGCTGTACCCGCACCACCAGAGCCACGCTGTACCCACACCACCAGAGCCACACTGTACCCGCACCACCAGAGCCACTCTGTACCCACAGCACCAGAGAGCCACGCTGTACCCGCACCACCAGAGAGCCACGCTGTACCTGCACCACCAGAGAGCCACGCTGTACCTGCACCACCAGAGCCATGCTGTACCCGCACCACCAGAGCCACGCTGTACCTGCACCACCAAAGAGAGCCATGCTGTACCCGCACCACCAGAGGAGGAGAAAGATGAAACCACTGCCAGGGTAGAGACATGCTACACTACTGGCTAGAGTTGGCTTGGGCAACCCAGAGTGAGTGAACGTCCAGCCAGATGGATCACTGTTGCGGTTTCATCGGGTCTGGTAAGAGAGCCTGTTGGCCATTATCCATTACTGTTCCCAGGGACTGAGCCATTAGGAAGTGCCTAACCTGATATCCTCTAGGCCAACCCTAGTGACGCCACAGTCCCGGAGCCCACAAGTTCCGGCACTGAGTTTCGGTAACTGGCCAGACACGGATGCGTCAGCGTGGGCACCCAGGACATTTGCCGCCCGGAGTCCCACAAGCGGCGATGGGCTTTCCGTGGCAGACGACACCTCTCTCCCCACTGTCAGCCACACACACTCCTCGGCTCCTCCTCCCTTCTCCTTCTCGGCTCCAATGTTCTAGTGTACACAGCCAGGAGGAGGAGGAGCTACAGAGGAGGGACACGACTTCAGTGCAAGAGCCTCCCAAAGCACCCAGCACATATCCCCTTACCCCCCAAATGAAAAGATGCCGCATCCCTCACTGTCCTCCTCCCGCGGCGTCCCTCTGTCCTCCCATGAAGATGACAGGGCAGATCTTAAAAAAGAAGGGGTGTGGCCTTGACAGGAAGGGGTGGGTCATAGTTAAATTAGGGGGTGTGCGAGCTTAGTCAGGCCTAGGGCAGCACAAAACCTAAATACACCACTGCTCTCAAGCGTCTCTTCTCCAGAGAGAATAAGTTCAGTGCTCGCAACCTTTCTTCATAACTAAGATCCTCCAGACCCTTTATTAGCTTTGTTGCCCTTCTTTGTACTCGCTCCATTTCCAGTACATCCTTCCTGAGGACTGGTGCCCAGAACTGGACAGCATACTCCAGGTGCGGCCGGACCAGAGTCTTGTAGAGTGGAAGAATTATTGTTTTATCTCTGGAGTTGATCCCCTTTTTAATGCATGCCAATATTCTGTTTGCTTTGTTAGCAGAAGCTTGGCATTGCATGCCATTGCTGAGCCTATCATCTACCAGGACCCCCAGGTCCTTTTCCATCCTAGATTTCCCCAGAGGTTCTCCCCCCAGTGTATAGATTGCATTCATATTTTTGTCACCCAAATGCATTATTTTAAATTTTTCTACCAGCAGGAGAAAGGAGGTCCTGATTCCTCTATATAGATCTTTATATCCATAGAGGGGTCACCAGCAGGAAGGAGGTCCTGATTACTCTATATAGATTTTTTAAATCACCAGAGGGGTCACCAGCAGGAGGAAGTAGGTCCTGATTACTCTATATAGATCTTTATATCACTAGTAGGGATGAGCTTCGAGTTCGAGTCGAACGTAAGTTCGACTTGAACATCGGCCGTTCGACCGCTCTTCGAATTACGAACATTATGGGCCGTTCGCACCAAAATCGAGTGGCGCATTACGGCCAATAATTCACTGCGGCATTGCAGTGCATTACTGACTGATGATTGGCCAAGCATGCACTATGATCCGCATGCTTTGGCCAATCACAGCGCGGTAAGAACGGAGAGCCATAATTGGCCAAAGGCAGGGTGGCTTTGGTCAATTATGCCTCAGGGGATTTAGTACATGTCCCACACTATATAAGGCCGCCTGGAAGTCGGCCCTGTGTAGTGTGTTCCGGCGTGCTGAGAGATAGCGAGAGAGAGAGACAGTGTCATTTTATTTGAGTTAGATAGAGTAGGCAGGCGAGTCGGTTACCTGCAGTCAGTGTATTTAGTATATATATGCATCCCAGGTGTTGTGTATATATATATATATTTATGGTTGGAGCCCTATGTCCGATATGGACATAGATAACATTTATAGTAAACATAGGACTTACCATCGGAAATAGACCTGGAAATGTGGACTTACCATATGAAATGGACCTGAAAGTGTGCCTTGGTCTGATGGACGGTATGCCAAAATAAGGGGGCAAAAACATTCAGGTAGGGGTATAATATTTTATTGGTTTTCAGTTCTTCATTGGGCCAATTTTGAAAATGCCTGTGCCATCTCTACATGAGGATTAGGAATATACCGGGCGAAGCAGGCTGACTTCCACCTGCCTAGTCTTTTAATGACGTGGTCTGGGACCCCGTGGCGGGATGCTGCGGAGGCTGCTCCGATACGAAAGGAGTGTCTGGAATACTGACTAGGGTTAAGGTGAAGGTTGCAGAAAAGTATCCTTATGTGTTTCACAAACTGACAGGCGCTTAAGGGTTTGACTGGGAATGGTGGAAGGGGACTGGTGTCCGGCTGTTCAGGCAGGAGTGACAGAAGACGGTTGAGTACGGTGACTGGACACCAGCTGTTATTGGTTTTGTAAAGGTGAATGTCCACTCCAGAGCCTGTTTGCTGGGTCTTAGAAACCTCGAGGTGAAGGACGAAATGGTCTTGGTAGCGAACCAAGTGCCGTCTGCGTAGTACCTGGCCTGCGGGATTGTTACAGGTGAACTCGCCAGGTCGCAAGAACCCGTAGTAGGCCAAATATATGGCTGCTTGTAGGACCGTACTGGGGAGAAGACCAAATGGAGAGGTAGTCAGGATGGTCGACATGTCCCTGAAGATGGGCCCCGTAATGGGTAAGCGTTTGGTACTGATCACTGATTGGTGTTTCTGAATGCCATGTAGGATGGCTCGGATAACGTGGGATGAGAACAGTGAAGACTTTGCAGGGTCTTAAAGAGTCAAGAAATGTTGTATGCCGGCTAGATATAGCCGTATGGTGTTATAAGATAAGGCCAGCTGAGCGTGGCTGTATGAAATGAAGGCCAGTACTTGCTTGACATCTGTTGGTCCTTTGCAGCAGGGTGTCAGGAATTTATTGAATGCCTTCCAAGCTGTCTGGTAGGCTTTGAGTATGTTATGGGAGAGTGAGTGATTGATGAGCTGCGTTGCTCCTTGTAAATGTTCTACTAGTCCAGGGTCAGCTGTGACCAGACAGGGATAGGGGCCAACACTGGATCGGCTCCGGGAACCTGTTTAAAAAAGGAGGTGTAATTAAAACGTGACAGTGCGTCAGCAGCTAAATTGTATTTGCCTGGAATAAATGAACAGTGGATGTTAAACTAATGTTGTAAAGACAGTTGTACCAATCTGCGCAGGAAGGACATGACTGATAGGGACTTGGACCTGGTACACCCCCTAGTGTGGGTGAATTTGTGAAGGACCGCCCTAATGCGGGTTAGTTTGTCGAGGGGGAGACTGGCCTGCATGGTGCAGGTGTCTAAATTGACCCCGAGAAAGGTGATGTTGTGTGTTGGGCCGTCGACTTTGTGCTCAGCGATGGGAACATTGAGATTTCCGAATACAACTCTGAGTTTGTCGAGGTCTCCTGAGGGCCTGCTGGGTGGTTCTATTAGTAAGAAGTCGTCCAGGTAATGGATGACTTCTTGGCACTGAGCCTTGTGCAAGAGTATCCAAGCGATGGACTGAGCGAATGTGTCGAAGAGCCAAGGGCTACTCTTTGAACCGAACGTCAGTTTTGTGGCAAAATAGTATGCCTCCTTCCACTTGATGCCATGCCAGCACCAGAGGGATGGGTGGATAGGCAGGAGCTTGAAGGCATCCGAGATATCGGCTTTGGAGAGCCAGGCGCCTGTACCTGCTTTGATGATTGCTTGGATTGCCATGTCCACGGAGGAATATTTTAGGGAGAATTCTTCGGAGGGGATCAGGGAATTGAGACTGGGAATGTGGGAAGAATGAGGCGCAGACAGGTCGTACACCAAACGTAATTTATTTGAGAACTTGCCCTTGACAAGCCCAATAGGGCTGACTCTCCGAGTGCTGAAAGGGGGCTGAGTGAAGGGGCCTATAACGAACTCTCGGTCTACTTCTGTCTGTAAGAGCCGATCTATGGCCTGTTCGTCAATGGCCGCTGAACGAAGATTCTTACATTCGTAGGTACTGTGGGGTAGTGAAATGAGGCCGGTGTGAAACCCTACTGTGAATCCCTGGATAAGGTAGGTGGCCAGGGAGGGGGTGGGGTGTGAGGTGAGGTAGAGTCCTAGCCACAAGACGTTGATCTGGCTTAGTCATGCCCTCTTCTGTTGTTTGACTTCGCACAAGTTCCTTGGGTGCGCTCTTTGGCATAAGGTGCAGATGTGGAGTAGGCGGCACTGACTGAAGTTGCAGGACCCGTAGTTGTAATTATTGCAGATGGCTGCCCCTCCCACGGTTCGGACTGGGCGTCCGAATTTGTCCACCTGAGGCGTTTGTTCAGGGGCCGACTGACCCTGAAGTGCACCGGAGGTAGAGGGAAATTCGAAGGGACGTCTGGTTGTCGCATTGGCGCACCAGGTGGCAGTGTGAGTGGAGGACTGGCAAATCGCACACAGGGGTGAGCGTAAGCCAGCAAAATGGTGTCAGAACAGCTCCGTGTCCATGAGACTCCAAATTGTTGTCGTTTGAAACTGTGTGAGTCTGGCTGCTGCTTTTGCGGAAAAGGAACGGTGGTAGTCGTAGAAGGAAAATCCTCCATACTTGTAGCCCAAGTCTACTACCGTATGGAGGTACAAGTCCAGCTCTTCCCTTCTGCTGGGAGCGGCTGAACATAGGACATCTCTCAGCATGCCAAAGGCCAAGGTGAACTCTGGGACAGATAATTTCCGATTCAGTCTGGGGTCTTTGGCTTTAAGGACCACCGATATGTCACCCCAGGTATAGGCCTTATTTTCTGCCAGATCGTGAACAGAAATCAGGAGAGAGGCCAGGTTGACGTCCCTGCCGTCCAAGATGTCCTTCCTGATGCTGGTTGGAACCAAATGGGAGGGGTAGACAATGGAGCTCCACCCTGTGGTACCTGCAGGAAGGGGTGTTAAAGCTTGGGTTGCAGTTGGCTAAGGAATAGCCGCGGCCGGCCGAGCCTCCAGGAGTGCCATCCTTGTTTGTACGTCCGTGACCGAGGAAGACAGGGACGACACCATAGTGTGAAGTTGTGAGATGGCAGAGGATATTGACTGGAGAGATGCCTGCTGGGTACTGGGCCCTGCTGCAGCTGGTGGGGGGAAGAGGAGTTTGAAGAGCTCGCCTTTCCTAGCTGTAGCGGAGAAGGGCACGCCTCTGCGTCTTAGCTCTGCCGTCAATTTGGGGATAGTCCATCCCCTGAGGGACTGCACGCTGCCACTCTCTGAGACCGGAGAAGGTGACAGAGGGGCCATGAGGTCTTCGCTGCCGGCCTGGGACATGGTTAATCTGGTAAAGATATCCTGTCCTTGAGATCGTGTTTTGCTTGACTGTAACCTATTGGGGGTGACATGAATTTCAAGTTTGCTTTGTTCTCCCTGAGCCATACTTACCCAACTTGTTTTCTCCCTTTGTTTTTTTGTTTCTTTTTTTACCTGGGGGGATATCGTCCAACCTGGTGCAGGGTGGACCTACTGAACTTTGACTGACCTGGAGGAAAATGAAAGGTGATAATTCATGAAGGGTTTGCTGGCTAACTTGAAGCAGTAACTTGTATGGTGATTTGCAATCTAGTGACAACAAAATGATTTGAAATGTTTGCCTTGATTATGAAATGAGTGAAATCTCTTGTCATGACAGAGATCCGGCTTGGTCATGCTGTGACTGCGACCGACCGCGAGTCGGGCTCTGGAGCATGTACTGAAATGAGGCAACCGAAAAAAAATTGGTGCACACCGGGACGAATCGGTGCATGTTTGATGCATCTGGATTCGAATCGGAGCGCAGTATGAAACAACGAAATGACAGAAATGTTTTCACCTCGACTGAGGCTCGAATTGGTTGTGCCGCATTTGCGACTGGCAACGAACCGAGCTCTGGTATAGGTATGGATACAGCCGAAACAACTGAGGCATTCCGTGACGAATCGGTGCATCTCGGATGCGACTGATTTCGAAATGGTGATGCGATATGTGGGAGTGAAATGAATGGTAATAATTCCCGTAACAGAGATGCGGATCGGTCGCCCGATGTGTGCGACTAGTTACGATCGGGACTCTGGAGCATGTTTCAGAAATGAGGCCGAGCCCTGGGGCACGCCGTAACGAATCGGTGCATCGAAGATGTGACTGGATTCGAACCGGAGCGCGGTAAGTGCAGGTGTAACAGTTTGTTGCCATGACAGAGGCGCGAATCGATCATGTCGCTGTTGCCGCTGACTGCAAATCGGACTCTGGAGCATGTACTGAAATGTGGCAAATACCTGGGGCACGCCGAGACGAATCGGTGCATTTCCATGCGACTGAATTCGTATCGGAGCGTGATACGTGGCAGTGAAATGATAACCATGACAGAGGTATGAATCGGTGAGTCGTAACAAGCGACTGACAATGAACGTGACCCTGGAGCATGTACTGAAATGAGGCCGTAACTACTGGGGCACACCGGAGCGAATCGGTGCATCTTTAGATGCGTCTGGATTCGAATCGGAACGCGGTACATGACTGAAATGAATGAAATGATTCAAAATGGTTTGTAATGTTAGAAATGTTTAGAAATGTACTGAAATGAGAAATGACTTGGTATCGAACTGACATGGGTCGATAAGAAATTGCAAATTGCGAATCACCACGGTTATCTACTGACGCATGGTAACAATTTAGACATGCCTGAAATGAAGGGACGTCTACGTCGCGGTGGTTTTTCAAATAACGAGAAATGATAACATAACGATGGTGCGAGTGATATGCATTGCGGTTACGTTGTGAAATTTTCCGAGTGATTCGTGAGTTTGATATCACGGTTTAGTGACATGATATCTAACAATGCGTGAAAACAAAAGTCCGACGGGACCCTACCTGCGACAGCCGAGCCAGACGCGTGGTACGAACTATGAATCGGTAACACAGATTTCGAAACCCTCGAGCACGGAAAATGCGAATGCGGGAACTTGCGAGACAAGAACTTGCGGACGCAATAATTCGAATAGTCGGCCTAGTGATGTATATAGCTCACAGGAAACCGACAAGCACCACAGGTGAGCGGGCTGCTTAAATACCCCCGGGCTCCTCCCATAAATTCAGGCCACCATACTGGCCTTCCTACATACATATATATATATATATATATATATATATATATATATATATATATATATATACACTGTATTCAGTTTAGCTAGATCCGTTCCTGTAATTCTCTTCCTAATATACTTACAGGCAGGCAGCTGTACTGTGCAGTCAGTGTACTGTATCCTGTGCACAGTGTGCAACTAAAGCTACCTGCAGACAATTGCTGTTGTTCTTTTCTTAATAATACCACAGGCAGGCAGTTGATTCAGCTAGCTGCAGTATATTAGTGTACTGTATACTGGGCACAGTGTGCAGCTACTGTAAAGCTCACTGCAGACAATTCCTGTTGTTTTCTTCCTAATAATACTACAGGCAGGCAGGCGATTCAGCTAGCTGCAGTATAATCAGTATATATATACATCCTAGCTTTGTGCAGAGAAGAGCGAGAAAGCAAAGAGAAGGAGAAAGAGGAGAGCGAGAGTTTCTGCTGCGTGATGCATTCTGTTGCTGATGCTGTCCATGAAAGTCTTACTGTTCTGTAACACAGCATACAGATTAAAGGTATCCCCCCCCCCCCAACTTAGACTTCAGTAGATGCACCTATCAATAATATTGAACCTAACAGATTCGTCAATGTCCCTGGTTTCAGCACTGCCCTTTCCTATACCTTCCAACATTTTGAGATGGGAATGAGGGACACCTACTAGCAAACGTATGTAGGCATAGGACACGCCCCCTTAACGGAGACTTAACAAAAAAAAAAAAAAAAAAGATT
The DNA here is from genome assembly GCA_037952925.1 of Lithobates clamitans. NCBI lineage: Eukaryota > Metazoa > Chordata > Amphibia > Anura > Ranidae > Lithobates > Lithobates clamitans. The sequence goes on along the minus strand of JBBGZY010001245.1, from coordinate 502,076 downwards.
AATTAAATACACAAGGGTTTTTTTCTACTACTACTATTCCTTTATATTGGCTTTAAAAAAATTTACAAAGGCAGCAATTTAGCAATTGGATGAAAGGTTTAGCACTGGGAAACACTTTTTGAAAAATAAAAAGTGCATTTTATATACATCTATATAGATCAGACCAAAATGAGGGACAAATGAGGAGGAAAGAGGGACAGAGGGACATTGCTCCTCATCAGGGGGGGACAGTCCCTCAAAATCAAGGACAGTTGGGAGCTATGCCCTTGCCCTTTCACTGAGCCCACTGCGCACCCCCCTCCCCCCGGGCTGGCCAGACACTGCCGACAACAGATGTGTCCACACTCGCTCACTGGAGGTTTTTCTTTGCTGCCTAGGTCGCAGCCCTGGCTCGCTTTTCCCGACTGACCGGGTCATTGCTTCCAGTTGACGTCCGTTGTCCCAAGAGACTGACTCCTCCCTTCCTCAGACTTATTACACCTTCTCCCAGCATTCTGCCTTTCCCTCCGGCTGGCTGGAACTTCCACAACAGTCCGACTTCAATTTAAACTTGGCTTTCCGGACTACATGTCCCAAGATCCTCTGCTCTTCTCTCACAAGTCCTCACTCGCTCTGCATTCAGGATGTGGTAAACAGAGTCTGTGTTGAGCACTAGGGGAAACAGACTCCCCGTGGCAGATCCTGCAAAGTGTCCTCTGTCATGGCAGGCAGGTTGAATGAATAAAAAAAAAAAAAATTACTGTTCACCACGCCACACCGATTGGTGAATAATGGGGCCCTACAACTTGTAACATTAAACTAATAATAAAGAAGATAGATGTTAATACATCCCATAGCCTATTGGGGGTCTTTTTATGAAAAAAAAAAAAAATAGCTGGACCAATGCCGCAAGCATTCCTCCAGCCAGGGCCACTGATAAGGGTATAGCACCAGTCCTCCTGTAAGGGTCTGGTATGGAATTTGGAGAGACCCCATGCCATACCAGTCCTGACCCCCATTACCAGGGGCGGACTGACAACTCATGGGGCCCCCGGGCAATAGAAGATTATGGGGCCCCCAGGCTTACAGGTGGCCCCCATGCCAGGAGTAAGTAACAAACAAAACACATAGAGTACAGCAGTCAGGATGAGCGCCAGGCTCACATCGGAGTCCTCCCTTACATCAAAGTCCCAACATTCTCCCTATACATCACAGTCCACAGAGTCCCACCCTATGGCAGAGCCCCCCCCCAGTCTGCCACCCTATGGCAGAGCCCCCCCAGTGTGTCACCTTCTATCAGTGTCCCCTTACACACACCTTTACACCTTAGTGCTTGGTGTGGTAGGCAGCTGGCAGGAAAAGGCCTTTATATTAGAAAATAAAATCCACATGTTGCAGACTCTGAACTGAACTGCGCAAGTGAGTCGTGGAGCCAGCGGAACAGTGAACTGCTGTGGTTGGCCTCAGATCTGGCAGTGGGGCATGTGAATAAAAGCCATGCTTGATGTGTGCCCTGATATCACTGCACAGGTGTGTGCCCAGACCTGCCCTGCTGCCTGATCCGAGGCCGAGCTCTGCAGAGCACCAATCAGCTGCCTCTGAATGGCAACAAGTGGACTTTTCACGGGCATGGGATTGCTAGATCGACATCTGTTTAGCGGCAGTGGGCACACATGGATCATACAGTATACACACACACAGTATACATACAGTATACACACATAGACACACAGTATACATATACACACATAGACATAGAAACACAGTATACATATATACACATAGACAAAGACACACAGTATACATATATAGACATAGACACACAGTATACATATATACACATAGACACACAGTATACATATACACACATAGACATAGAAACACAGTATACATATATACACATAGACAAAGACACACAGTATACATATATACACATAGACACACAGTATACATATATAGACATAGACACACAGTATACATATATACACATAGACACACAGTATACATATATAGACATAGACACACAGTATACATATATAGACATAGACACACAGTATACATATATACACATAGACACACAGTATACATATATAGACATAGACACACAGTATACATATATACACATAGACACACAGTATACATATATAGACATAGACATAGACACACAGTATACATATATACACATAGACATAGACACACAGTATACATATACACATAGACATAGACACACAGTATACATATATAGACATAGACAAAGACACACAGTATACATATACACATAGACATAGACACACAGTATACATATATACACATAGACACACAGTATACATATATACACATAGACACACAGTATACATGTATACACATAGACACACAGTATACATATATAGACATAGACATAGACACACAGTATACATATATACACATATACAAAGACACACCGTATACATATACACATAGACATAGACACACAGTATACATATATACACATAGACATAGACACACAGTATACATATATACACATAGACACACAGTATACATATATACACATAGACACACAGTATACATGTATACACATAGACACACAGTATACATATATAGACATAGACACACAGTATACATATACACACATAGACACACAGTATACATATACACACATAGACATAGACACACAGTATACATATATAGACATAGACACACAGTATACATATATAGACATAGACACACAGTATACATATATACACATAGACAAAGACACACAGTATACATATATAGACATAGACACACAGTATACATATATACACATAGACATAGACACACAGTATACATATATACACATAGACATAGACACACAGTATACATATATAGACATAGACACACAGTATACATATATACACATAGACACACAGTATACATATATACACATAGACACACAGTATACATATATACACATAGACACACACACAGTATACAAAAATCTGCCTGATTGAACACACTGTTGCCCCCCCATCTCCTGACATGCTGGGACTTGTAGTGCTCCAGCAGCTCACGGGCACATTCGGTGGTAATACAGGAGAGGAGGGGACTGTGCCTGTGTACTGGTGGGCAGGTAATCAGTAGGCAGGGTAGCAGAAATTGGGGGATTCTCACAGCAAAATGATGTCGACAAGGGACATTTCAGGGACAGATGTAAAAAAACACCGATTTTTACACACTGTCCCTGGTTTTACTGAGGCTGGCCACCCTGATGGGGCCCCTAGTGGCCCTGGGGCCCTCGGGCACTGCCTGAGTGCCCGAATGGTCAGTCCGCCCCTGCCTATTACCACAGTTGTGGGGACTAGGCCCTTGTCCTCATCAACATAGTGACAAAGTGCTTTGCAAGGGGGGTCCCACCTGGCAAGACATTACACATTTCAAGGGCATAGTGCTATTTTTTGTTTTTGTAGGGGGTCCCCCTTAAAATTCATAACAATCCAGACCACCACATCTAACAGACCAGAGCTGCGGAAGAGGCTCTTGTTCTCATCAACATGGTGACAAGGTGCTTTGCAAGGGAGCTCCTCCTGGTAAAGTTCCACCCATTTCAAAGTCATAGTGCCTGGCATGGTTCAGGAGAAGGGGCCACATGCTCTTCCCTCCTTTCCTGGATTGCCAGGCTGCATATTTAGATAAGGGTCTGGTATGGTTCAGAAGGAAGTAGGAGGGGCCACACGCTCCATCCTCCTTTCCTGGCTTTCCAGGCTGCATACTTGGATAAGCCTCATGCCATACCAGTCCTGACACCATTACCAGAGTTGTGGAGAATAGGCCCTTGTCATCATCATCATAGTGACAAAGTTCTATCAAGGTACAGTCCCCTCTGGCAAGATACCACCCATTTCAAGGGTAAAGTGTCTCAGGCTATTTTTTGTTCTTGTAGGGGGTCCCCCTTAAAATTCCTACTAGACCAGAGCTGCGGAAGAGGCTCTTGTTCTCATCAACATGGTGACAAGGTGCTTTGCAAGGGAGCTCCTCCTGGCAAAGTTCCACCCATTTCAAGGTCATAGTGCCTGGCATGGTTCAGGAGGAGGGGCCACATGCTCTTCCCTCCTTTCCTGGCTTGCTAGGCTGCATACTTGCATAAGGGTCTAGTAAAAAAAATTTGGGGGACCAAGGGACCTTTGGCTAGTTTTTCATTTTTTTTTCTTGTAGGGGTCCCCCTTAAAATTCATACCAGTCCTGACCACCACATCTACCAGATCAGGGCTGTGGAAGAGGCTCTTGTTCTCATTAAAATGGTGACAAGGTGCTTTGCCAAGGGGGTTCCCCCTGGCAAGGTAACCAGCCATTTTAAGGGCACGGGGCCTGGCATGGTTCAAGAGGAGGGTGAATGTTCTTCCCACCTTTAATGGCTTGGCAGGCTGCATACAGAGATAAGGTTCTGGTATGGAATTTTTTGTGTGGTGTCCACTTTGCCATTCATAGCAACTGAACTGTTTCCTAGGGCAGTACCCAGCCCCCCCATGCCATTTGTTTGACAATCCCTCGCCTATTAGCCTAGGAAATGGCTATTAACATTTGGGTTCAGTGAGGTACGGATTCGGCAGGCAAACTTTAGTACATCCCTGAACCTGCCCCCAACCGCGCTCAGGTGTGTTCAGCTCATCATCACTAAACATCACCACAATCACTCAGGTAAATGGAAATTCACTTTAGAAACTGAACCTGTTCTACTCCTTTAGTAAATCAGTCCCATGCAGTGACCTCAAAGCAACGTAACTCTCTATATTACAGTAAATGGAAACTGGTTATTTAATGGCTTGGCCATTGTGTGGATTGTTTTGGGTAAGTGATGATTACGGTGTGTGATTTGTGTTACACGTACCTCTATACACTACATGTGTAGTCAGGTCAACTCACAACACAAAACGGCCCCCAATATCAAATACTGGTCAGGTAGCTTCACTCCCTCACCTCCATCACACCTTTTGTTGGGCAGACAAAAGACAAATGTTTTTAAGGTCTTAAAGTCAACAGCTGATGTCAGAGTTGTAGCCCAGGGGAGGGCCAGTCATTGCATCCCAGGAAACTTCCTCCTGTGGCTACAGAATTGGTCAGGACAGAGTGAGCGAGAGACAGAAAGAGAGAGACAGAGCAAGGGAGGGAGAGAGAGAAGAGTGACAGAGAGACATAAGAAGAGAGACGAGAGAGTAGAAGAGCTCTACAGAGAAAAGAACACTTAGAAAAAGAGAGAGAGCGAAGAGGAGAAAGAGAAGAGCGAGAGAGCGAAGAGCAACTGAGAGAAGATAGAGGTAAGTGATTGGCTACTAGCTGACAGAATGTTACATATAAGGATCTACAACTTCTATTCGCTTCGCCCAACTTCTGTTCCCCAGGACATACCAATGCATGGATGCCCAGTAAGCATAAGGAAAATCTTTGCCACATTTTTGCAAAAAATTTGAAACTTTTGGTAAACATTTCCATATTGCAGTAATGTATGTAAAAAATGTTACATGCCTAACATTTGTAAGGGGGCACTGTGATGGTGACACCTGATGTAACGGGAGGGAAAGGTGGGGAAACCTGATGTAAGGAGGGCACTGTGATAGGGACACTTGATATGGGGGGGTGGGGGGCACTGTGATGGGGACACCTGATATACAGGGGCACTCTAATGGAGCACCTGATGTAGGGGTGACCTGATGTAAGGGGCACAGTGATGGGGGCACCTGATATAAAGGGGCACTCTAAAGGGGGCACCTGATGTAAGGGGGACTGTGATGGGGACACCTGATATAAAGGGGCACTCTGATGGGGCACCTGACGTAAAGGGGCACTGTGATAGGGGCACCTGATATAAAGGGGCACTCTGATGGGGCACCTGACGTAAAGGGGCACTGTGATAGGGGCACCTGATATAAAGGGGCACTCTGATGAGGCACCTGACATAAAGGGGCACGTGATAGGGGCACCTGATATAAAGGGGCACTCTGATGGGGCACCTGACATAAAGGAGCACTGTGATAGGGGCACCTGATATTAAAGGGGCACTCTGATGGGGCACCTGACATAAAGGGGCACTGTGATGGGGCACCTGATATAAAGGGACACTCTGATGGGGCACCTGAAGTAAAGGACACTGTGATAGGGACACTTGATATAGGGGGAGGCACTGATGTAAGGGGGCACTGTGATGGGAACACCTAATGTAAGGGAGCACTCTGGGGGCATCTGATGTAAGGGGCACTGTGATGAGGGCATCTGATGTAAAGGGGGAAATGTGGGGATACCTGATGTAAGAGGGCACTCTGATGGGAACACTTAATATATGGGGGGCACTGTGATGGGACAACTTATGTAAGGGGGCACTCTGATGGGAACACCTAAAGCAAGGAGGCACTCTGTTGGGGACACCTAATGTAAGGGGGCACTGTGATTGGTACACCTGGTGCAAGGGGGAAATCTGCTGGGGATACTTGATGTAAGGGGGCACTCTACTGTATAATGTACATGTGCGTCTATGGCAGCAGAGGTTTCTGTGCACTTCCTACGTACTTTCCAGCACAGTGACTGAGCTGTCACAGACAACTCCTGGTCTCTGTTTGTGGTCGGGACCAGTGGGGCGGGCTCCTGATCCCATTGTGAAGACCCAGTTAAAGAACCACCAAGAAGAAGTGAGAAGGGGTTTAGTATTTTTTTCAAAGAAACTCAAAATGTGAAATCCAGTAATCCAGTAATCAGATGTACATTGTAACTTTGTATTAGTCCCCCTCCCCCCCAGTGATCAGACTGTACATTGTAACTTTGTGTTACCACCCCCCAGTAATAAGATGTACATTGTAACTTTGTATTAGTCCCCCACCCAGTGATCACACTGTACATTGTAACTTTGTATTAGTCCTCCCCACCCAGTGATCACACTGTACATTGTAACTTTGTATTAGTCCCCCCCCCCCAGTAATCAGATGTACATTGTAACTTTGTATTAGTCCTCCCCACCCAATAATCACACAGTAGAATGTAACTTTGTATTAGTTCCCCCCCCCTCCCCAGTGATCAGACTGTACATTGTAAATTTGTATTAGTCCCCCCCCAGTAATCAGATGTACATTGTAACTTTGTATTCGCCCCCCCCCCCCAGTGATCACACTGTACATTGTAACTTTGTATTAGTCCCCCCCAGTAATCAGATGTACATTGTAACTTTGTATTAGTCCCCCCCAGTAATTAGTTGTACATTGTAACTTTGTATTATCCCCCCCCCTAGTAATCAGATGTACATTGTAACTTCGTATTAGTCCTCCCCCCCCCCCCCCCCCCAGTAATTAGATGTACATTGTTACTGTGAATTAGCCCCCCCCTCCCAGTAGAGACAATATAGTACACCTGTTTGCAGCGCGGTTCATATCATCAGACCCATCATCAGACCCATCATCAGACAGATCATCAGACCCATCATCAGACCCATCATCAGACCCATCATCAGGCCCATCATCAGACCCATCATCAGGCCCATCATCAGACCCATCATCAGACCCATCATCAGACAGATCATCAGACCCATCATCAGACCCATCATGAGACAGATCATCAGACCCATCATCAGACCCATCATCAGATAGATCATAAGACCCATCAGATCAGACCCATCATCAGACAGATTATCCAGACCTATCATTAGACCCATCATCAGACCCATCTTCAGACCCATCATCAGACAGATCATCAGACACATCATCAGACCCATCATTAGACCCATCATCAGACAGATCATCAGACAGATCATCAGACCTATCATCAGACAGATTATCAGACCCATCATTAGACCCATCATCAGACCCATCATCAGACCCATCATCAGACAGATCATCAGACCCATCATCAGACAGATCATCAGACCATCATCAGACCCATCATCAGATCCATCATTCGACCAATTATTATGCCGCATACACACGAGCGGATGGACTGGACTTGCCTACACACGACCGGACTTACCGGCAGGCTAGGTCCGTCCGTCTTTCCGACGGACTTTTGCTGGAGTTATGGCGGACTTTCAGAATGAACGGACTTGCCCACACATGGCCAAGTCCGTTCATTTTGAATGTGACTCGGGTACGACGAGCCCCAAAGCACCTTGTCCCCATGTTGATGAGGACAAGGGCCTCTTCCCGACAACCCTGGCCGTTGGTTGTCGGGGTCTGCGGGCGGGGGGCTTATCGGAATCCGGGAGCCCCTATAATAAGAGGGCCCCCAGATCCCGGCCCCCCACCCTATGTGAATGAGTATGGGGTACATGGTACTCCTACCCATTCATCTAGGGAAAAAGTGTCAATAATAAAACACACTACACAGGTTTTTGAAGTAATTTATTAGACAGCTCAGGGGGGTCTTCTTCCAGCTTTGGGGGTCCCTCCGGTTCCTCTTCTCCCGGTGTTCCAGTTCTTCGGTGTTCCAGTTCTTCCAGTTCTTCGGCCGGCCCCGATCCGGGGGCATGGTCACCGGGTGATTTTGACCACGCCCCCTAAAACGTCACAGTCCCAGCATGCCCAGGGACTGTGACTGCATAAGGGGGCGGGTCTCCGCCTATATAAGTCACATCAGAGCTCTCAGAGAGCAGTCCAGCCTGAGAGAGCGTCGTGTCAACATGGGAAGAAGAGAAGAGAGAAGAAGCCCAAAAGCCCAGAGGCCAGAAGTCCGGACCTCCGCTGAGAGTGGCATGAAGACAGCGGAGGAGCCGGCCGAAGAACTGGAACATCGGGAGAAGAGGACAGAGAGAGCGGAGAAGAACCAACCGGACACCAGGAGAAGAGGAACCGGAGGGACCCCCCGAAGTCAGAAGAAGACCCCCGAAGCCGGAAGAAGACCCCTGGAGCTGTCTAATAAATTACTTCAAAAACCTTTGTAGTGTATTTAATTATTGACACTTTTTCCCTAGGTGAATGGGTAGGGGTACCATGTACCCCATACTCATTCACATAGGGTGGGGGCCAGGATCTGGGGGCCCTCTTATTATAGGGGGCTCCCAGATTCCGATAAGCCCCCTTCCCGCAGACCCCGACAACCAACGGCCAGGGTGTCAGGAAGAAGCCCTTGTCCTCATCAACATGGGGACAAGGTGCTTTGTTAAAGGCATGCGGCCTGGTACGGTTCAGGAGGGGGGGCGCTCGCTCGTCCCCACCCCCTTTCCTGACCGGCCAGGCTGCGTGCTCGGATCGGGGCCTGGTATGGATTTTGGGGGGTTCCCCTTGAGATCCATACCAGACCTAAGGGCCTGGGATGCCCCGCACTCGCCGCAATAGGAAAATTAGTTTTTCCTATTGCAGCGAGCGCGAGATGCAGTACTCTGCCCTTGCGTCGTATCTGGTCCGTCGGACCAGCATACAGACGCATGCAGACAAATGGGCTTTCCGTCAGAAACTGAGTCTGGCGGACTAAGATTTAAAGCATTTAAATCTATGTACGGCGGAGTTTTGGGGAAAAAAAGTCCGCCGGAGCCTACACACGGTCGGCTTGTGCGGCGGACTCTGGTCCGCTGGACCATGTATGCCGGAAAGTCCGACCATGTGTACGCGGCATTAGACCCATCATCAGACCCATCATTGACCCATCATAAGACCCATCATCAGACCCATCATTACACCAATCATTAGACCCATCATCAGACCCAAAAAGAAGACAACACGAGGGGTCATGTGCAGGGTGACCAGCAATGCCTCCTAGTGTTTCCGCCTATGTATAACATACAGTGGTGCAGCATTTTCAATATAGAGGGCAGGATTGCGGTTTTGGTTGCTCTGTGCATCCCTATTTGGCCTGGCCACATTGTAACTTTGTATTAGTCCCCCCCAGTAATCAGATGTGCATTGTAACTTTGTATTAGCCCCCCCCCCCCAGTAATCAGATGCACATTGCAACTTTGTGTTAGTTGTCCCCCCCCCCAGTAATCAGATGTACATTTTAACGTTGTATTAGTCCCCCTCAGTAATCAGATTGTACATTGTAACTTTGTTGCAAGTCACAAGGTGAGAGGCTGCAGCAGGGGCAGATCTGTATCAGACGTTTGTGAACACAGCCAAGAACTAGGATTTACTGGATTGTCATCTCTGAGCTGGCACCTCAGTCCAGGAAGTAGAGGGCGACCCTGGATGAGACCTGAACAAGGATGGCACTGTCCTTCTGGGGTGAAATCCAGGTTAAGGCATTGTCAGTTTACTGTGATCCTTGGGACAGGTAATAAATACCTGGAAGGGTCACACTGGCACATTACTCATCATGCTGCACTTCTCATGAAATAATGGATCGGAGGCCCAGTCTGGGATGTTCATCTATGATGTCCAGGGATGGGGAGATCCTATGTGGGACAAGTCCTGGTTGGGGGTTTAGCTCTGACACGTATTGTCTCTTTTCAGAGTCTGCCCTCACCTGCCAGAAGATGATGTCCAATGTGTCCAGCCAACCCATCGGGGCACAGCCAATGTCCATCTCACAGTCAGTGACGATGACCAATGTCATGCAGCCGAATGCGTGGGGTTCAGGGATCTGCGACTGCTGCGAAGACATGGGAGTGTGTAAGTGACGTCATCAGACCCATTATCAGACCCATCCATAGCATCATAAGACCCATCATCAGACCCATCATCAGACCCATCATTAGACCCATCGTCAGACCAATCATTAGACCCATCATCAGACCAATCATTAGACCTATCATCAGACCCATCATCAGAACCATCATTAGACCCATCATTAGACCCATCATTAGACCCATCATCAGACCCATCATCAGACCCATCATCACACCAATCATTAGACCCATCATCAGACTCAACAAGAAGATGACAAAAGGGGTCATGTGCAGGGTGATCGACAACGCCCCCTAGTGTTTCCCCCTATGTTTTACAGTCGATAACAATGACCAATGCCATGCAGCCGGAGGCATGGGGTTCAAGGACCTGCGACTGCTGCAAAGACATGGGGGTGTGTAAGTGACGTCATCAGACCCATTATAAGACCCATCATCAGACCCATCATCAGACCCATCATTAGACCCGTCCATAGACCCATCATAAGACCCATCATTCGACCAATTATTAGACCCATCATCAGACCCATCATCAGACGCATCATTAGACCCATCATAAGACCTATCATCAGACCCATCATCACACCAATCATTAGACCCATCATCAAACTCAAGAAGAAGATGACACAAGGGGTCATCTGCAGGGTGATCAACAACGCCCCCTAGTGTTTCCCCTATGTATCACAGTCAATAACAATGACCAATGCCATGCAGCCAGAGGCATGGGGTTCAGGGACCTGCGACTGCTGCAAAGACATGGGAGTGTGTAAGTGACGTCATCAGACCGATTATCAGACCCATTCATCAGACCATCATCAGACAGATCATCAGACCCATCATCAGACCCATCATCAGACCCATCATCAGATAGATCATAAGACCCATCAGATCAGACCCATCATCAGACAGATTATCAGACCTATCATTAGACCCATCATCAGACCCATCTTCAGACCCATCATCAGACAGATCATCAGACACATCATCAGACCCATCATTAGACCCATCATCAGACAGATCATCAGACAGATCATCAGACCTATCATCAGACAGATTATCAGACCCATCATTAGACCCATCATCAGACCCATCATCAGACCCATCATCAGACAGATCATCAGACCCATCATCAGACAGATCATCAGACCCATCATCAGACCCATCATCAGATCCATCATTCGACCAATTATTATGCCGCATACACACGAGCGGATGGACTTGCCTACACACGACCGGACTTACCGGCAGGCTAGGTCCGTCCGTCTTTCCGACGGACTTTTGCTGGAGTTATGGCGGACTTTCAGAATGAACGGACTTGCCCACACATGGCCAAGTCCGTTCATTTTGAATGTGACTCGGGTACGACGAGCCCCAAAGCACCTTGTCCCCATGTTGATGAGGACAAGGGCCTCTTCCCGACAACCCTGGCCGTTGGTTGTCGGGGTCTGCGGGCGGGGGCTTATCGGAATCCGGGAGCCCCCTATAATAAGAGGGCCCCCAGATCCCGGCCCCCCACCCTATGTGAATGAGTATGGGGTACATGGTACTCCTACCCATTCATCTAGGGAAAAAGTGTCAATAATAAAACACACTACACAGGTTTTTGAAGTAATTTATTAGACAGCTCAGGGGGGTCTTCTTCCAGCTTTGGGGGTCCCTCCGGTTCCTCTTCTCCCGGTGTTCCAGTTCTTCGGTGTTCCAGTTCTTCCAGTTCTTCGGCCGGCCCCGATCCGGGGGCATGGTCACCGGGTGATTTTGACCACGCCCCCTAAAACGTCACAGTCCCAGCATGCCCAGGGACTGTGACTGCATAAGGGGGCGGGTCTCCGCCTATATAAGTCACATCAGAGCTCTCAGAGAGCAGTCCAGCCTGAGAGAGCGTCGTGTCAACATGGGAAGAAGAGAAGAGAGAAGAAGCCCAAAAGCCCAGAGGCCAGAAGTCCGGACCTCCGCTGAGAGTGGCATGAAGACAGCGGAGGAGCCGGCCGAAGAACTGGAACATCGGGAGAAGAGGACAGAGAGAGCGGAGAAGAACCAACCGGACACCAGGAGAAGAGGAACCGGAGGGACCCCCCGAAGTCAGAAGAAGACCCCCGAAGCCGGAAGAAGACCCCTGGAGCTGTCTAATAAATTACTTCAAAAACCTGTGTAGTGTATTTAATTATTGACACTTTTTCCCTAGGTGAATGGGTAGGGGTACCATGTACCCCATACTCATTCACATAGGGTGGGGGGCCAGGATCTGGGGGCCCTCTTATTATAGGGGGCTCCCAGATTCCGATAAGCCCCCTTCCCGCAGACCCCCGACAACCAACGGCCAGGGTTGTCAGGAAGAAGCCCTTGTCCTCATCAACATGGGGACAAGGTGCTTTGTTAAAGGCATGCGGCCTGGTACGGTTCAGGAGGGGGGGCGCTCGCTCGTCCCCACCCCCTTTCCTGACCGGCCAGGCTGCGTGCTCGGATCGGGGCCTGGTATGGATTTTGGGGGGTTCCCCTTGAGATCCATACCAGACCTAAGGGCCTGGGATGCCCCGCACTCGCCGCAATAGGAAAATTAGTTTTTCCTATTGCAGCGAGCGCGAGATGCAGTACTCTGCCCTTGCGTCGTATCTGGTCCGTCGGACCAGCATACAGACGCATGCAGACAAATGGGCTTTCCGTCAGAAACTGAGTCTGGCGGACTAAGATTTAAAGCATTTAAATCTATGTACGGCGGAGTTTTGGGGAAAAAAAGTCCGCCGGAGCCTACACACGGTCGGCTTGTGCGGCGGACTCTGGTCCGCTGGACCATGTATGCCGGAAAGTCCGACCATGTGTACGCGGCATTAGACCCATCATCAGACCCATCATTGACCCATCATAAGACCCATCATCAGACCCATCATTACACCAATCATTAGACCCATCATCAGACCCAAAAAGAAGACAACACGAGGGGTCATGTGCAGGGTGACCAGCAATGCCTCCTAGTGTTTCCGCCTATGTATAACATACAGTGGTGCAGCATTTTCAATATAGAGGGCAGGATTGCGGTTTTGGTTGCTCTGTGCATCCCTATTTGGCCTGGCCACATTGTAACTTTGTATTAGTCCCCCCCAGTAATCAGATGTGCATTGTAACTTTGTATTAGCCCCCCCCCCCAGTAATCAGATGCACATTGCAACTTTGTGTTAGTTGTCCCCCCCCCCAGTAATCAGATGTACATTTTAACGTTGTATTAGTCCCCCTCAGTAATCAGATTGTACATTGTAACTTTGTTGCAAGTCACAAGGTGAGAGGCTGCAGCAGGGGCAGATCTGTATCAGACGTTTGTGAACACAGCCAAGAACTAGGATTTACTGGATTGTCATCTCTGAGCTGGCACCTCAGTCCAGGAAGTAGAGGGCGACCCTGGATGAGACCTGAACAAGGATGGCACTGTCCTTCTGGGGTGAAATCCAGGTTAAGGCATTGTCAGTTTACTGTGATCCTTGGGACAGGTAATAAATACCTGGAAGGGTCACACTGGCACATTACTCATCATGCTGCACTTCTCATGAAATAATGGATCGGAGGCCCAGTCTGGGATGTTCATCTATGATGTCCAGGGATGGGGAGATCCTATGTGGGACAAGTCCTGGTTGGGGGTTTAGCTCTGACACGTATTGTCTCTTTTCAGAGTCTGCCCTCACCTGCCAGAAGATGATGTCCAATGTGTCCAGCCAACCCATCGGGGCACAGCCAATGTCCATCTCACAGTCAGTGACGATGACCAATGTCATGCAGCCGAATGCGTGGGGTTCAGGGATCTGCGACTGCTGCGAAGACATGGGAGTGTGTAAGTGACGTCATCAGACCCATTATCAGACCCATCCATAGCATCATAAGACCCATCATCAGACCCATCATCAGACCCATCATTAGACCCATCGTCAGACCAATCATTAGACCCATCATCAGACCAATCATTAGACCTATCATCAGACCCATCATCAGAACCATCATTAGACCCATCATTAGACCCATCATTAGACCCATCATCAGACCCATCATCAGACCCATCATCACACCAATCATTAGACCCATCATCAGACTCAACAAGAAGATGACAAAAGGGGTCATGTGCAGGGTGATCGACAACGCCCCCTAGTGTTTCCCCCTATGTTTTACAGTCGATAACAATGACCAATGCCATGCAGCCGGAGGCATGGGGTTCAAGGACCTGCGACTGCTGCAAAGACATGGGGGTGTGTAAGTGACGTCATCAGACCCATTATAAGACCCATCATCAGACCCATCATCAGACCCATCATTAGACCCGTCCATAGACCCATCATAAGACCCATCATTCGACCAATTATTAGACCCATCATCAGACCCATCATCAGACGCATCATTAGACCCATCATAAGACCTATCATCAGACCCATCATCACACCAATCATTAGACCCATCATCAAACTCAAGAAGAAGATGACACAAGGGGTCATCTGCAGGGTGATCAACAACGCCCCCTAGTGTTTCCCCCTATGTATCACAGTCAATAACAATGACCAATGCCATGCAGCCAGAGGCATGGGGTTCAGGGACCTGCGACTGCTGCAAAGACATGGGAGTGTGTAAGTGACGTCATCAGACCGATTATCAGACCCATCATCAGACCATCATCAGACCCATCCATAGACCCATCATGAGACCCATCATGAGACTCATGATCAGACCAATCATTAGACCCATCATTAGACCCATCATTAGACCCATCTTCAGACCCATCATTAGACCCATCATAAGACCCATCATCAGACCCATCATCACACCAATCATTAGACCCATCATCAGACTCAAGAAGAAGATGACACAAGGGGTCATGTGCAGGGTGATCAACAACGCCCCCTAGTGTTTCCCCCTATGTATCACAGTCAATAACAATGACCAATGCCATGCAGCCGGAGGCATGGGGTTCAGGGACCTGCGACTGCTGCAAAGACATGGGAGTGTGTAAGTGATGTCATCAGACCCATTATCAGACCTATCATCAGACAGATCATCAGACCCATCATCAGACCCATCATTAGACCCATCCATAGACCAGAAGAGAAAAATCACTGCGCTAACACAAAAAGTAGCTGCAGTTCTAAAATTGTGGGATATACACAATCAATAAGACAATATAGTACACCTGTTTGCAGCGCGGTTCATATTTATCCATCCATAGACCCATTATGAGACCCATCATCAGACCCATCATTAGACTCATCATCACACTCATCATCACACCTATCATCACACCCAAAAAGAAGACAACACGAGCGGTCATGTGCAGGGTGACCAGCAATGCCTCCTAGTGTTTCCGCCTGTATACATACAGTGGTGTAGCATTTTCAATATAGAGGACAGGATTGCGGTTTTGGTTGCTCTGTGCATCCCTATTTGGCTTGGCCACTCAGCAGTGCCGGTTTTACTTGTCTACCTGGGCAACGTTTGAAATTTTTCGAACGCATGTTAAAATATCCACTTGAAGACCAGGCCTTTTCTAGCACGTTTTGTTTACGACTAAAAATCTGTATTTTTTGTTAGAAAATTACTTATGCCGCGTACACACGAGCGGACTTTACGGCAGACTTTGCCCGGCGGACTTTTCAACGTACTTTACCACGGACTTTCTGAATGACCGGACTTGCCTACACACAATCCACCAAAGTCCGTCGAATTTGTACGTGATGACGTACGACCGGACTAAAACAAGGAAGTTCATAGCCAGTAGCCAATAGCTGCCCTAGCGTGGCTTTTTGTCCGTCGAACTAGCATACAGACGAGCGGACTTTTTGACAGGACTCAAGTTCGACGGATAGATTTAAAACATGTTTCAAATCTAAGTCCGTCTAACTTTTGAGCAAACAAAGTCCGCTGGAGCCCACACACGATCGAATTGTCCGATGAAATCCTGTCCGCCGGGCAAAGTCTGCCGTAAAGTCCGCTCGTGTGTACGTGGCGTTAGAATCCCCAAACATTATATATTTTTTTAGCAGAGACCCTAGAGAATAAAATGTCGATCATTGCAATTTGCATTTGCAAGCAGCAGGAGGGGACGTCCCCCTTCCCCGGGCCCACCCAATCGACTAGCCGGTGCTTCAGCCGACTGATCATAGAGGCAAACAAACAACCAGGACGACTTTGATTGCCTCTATGATATAGGAACCCGGAAGCGATGGGCATACATCACTTCCTGGCTACCCAGCTGTAAACAGCACCATTTTTAAAACTGAAAAACATCTGATCACACCGATCTTGGTATTTTGAATACTTTTATGGGCAGAGGAGGGATCTGGGGTCTTATAGACTCCAGATCTTTTAATTAAGAATATCTGACACGTGCCTATTGTTGTCACAAGGGATGTTTACATTTAAAAAAAAAAAAATTATAAAAAAAAATCTAACTCCCCCCCACCATGCTTACATGCAAAACCAAACGCACACGTCAGTCCTGTACATGCGCAAACAGTGATCGTCCCACACATGTAAGGCATCAGATCATGGGCAGTAATTCTAGCACCAGATCTCCTGTGTAAATCTAAAGTGGTAACCTGTGAAGTCTTCTAAATGGAAAGTAAAATTTCCGTTGCATGTGCATGCGCAATTTCAAAGTGTGACATGTTTGGTATCTCCTGGAAAGGACTGGAGAGGAAAGCTCTGATCAAACTAAGCAGGAACTAGTGAAGAAGGATCTGGTCAAACTAGGCATGGAATGGAAGGAAGAGCTTTGGTTAGGCTAGGCAGGCACTGGAGGAATGGGATCTGGCCAGGCTATACAGGGACTGAAAAGGTCAAGAATCTGATCATATGAAGGGGGGTGGTCAGGTTAAGCATCTGGTCACACTAGGCAGGTGCTGGACAGGTGAAGCATCTGATAATATGCAGGGGATGGGCAGGTCAAGAACATTGCTTTACCAGACAGGGGCTGGACAGGTGAAGCATCTGATTATATGTAGGGGCTGGGCAGGTCAAGCATCTGGTCATACTAGGCAGGGGTTGGACAGATCAAACATCTGGTCACACTAGGCAGGGGTTGGACAGGTAAAGCATTTGGTCACACTAGGCATAGGCTGGATAGGACAAGAATCTGGTCACTTTAGGCAGAGGCTGGATCGGTCAAGCATCTGGTCACACTAGGCAGGGGTTGGACAGGAGAAGCATCTAGTCACACTAGGCAGGGGCCTCTACAGGACAAGCATCTGGTCACACTAAGCAGATGTCTCTACAGGACAAGCATCTGGTCACACTAGGCAGGGGCTGGATAGGACAAGTATCTGGTCACATTAGGCAAGGGCTGGACAGGACAAGCTTCTAGTCACATTAGGCAGGGGCTGGACAGGACAAGCATCTGGTCACATTAGGCAGGGGCTGGGCAGGACAAGCATCTGGTCACATTAGGCAGGGGCTGGGCAGGACAAGCATCTGGTCACATTAGGCAGGGGCTGGACAGGACAAGCATCTGGTCATATTAGGCAGGGGCTGGACAGGACAAACATCTAGTCACATTAGGCAGGGGCTGGACAGGTCAAGCATCTGGTCACACTAGGCAGGGGTTTCACAGGTCAAGCATCTGGTCACACTAGGCAGGGGTTTCATAGGTCAAACATCTGGTCACACTAGGCAGGGGTTGGGCAGGTCAAGCATCTAGTCACACTAGGCAGGGGCTTGACAGGACAAGCATCTGGTCAGAGTAGACAAGGAAGGAAAGGCTTTGATGATGGGACTAGAGGGGAAGGATCTAGTATGACTAGGGGTAGAGACTGGAAGGGTGAACCATTTGATCAGACAAGGGAAGGACTGGAGGGAAGGATTGTTTACACTAGATATTGATCGGAGGAATCAGGGAACTGATCATACTATACTAATCAGGAACTGGAGGGGAATGGGCATGGGTCAAACTAGACTGGAGGGGAAGATTCTGGTCAGACTAGACTAGAGAAAGTCTGGAATTGTCAAGCATGTGATCAGACTAGGAAAGGACTGGAGTGGAAGGATCTGTTAGACTAATAATCATTGACTGGAGGGGTCAGTAATCTGAAACTGGGTGGGAACTATGGTTTTGGTGAAGAATTATGATTGGCCAGGATTGCCATCAGCTAAGGATCAGCTTAGTCTGTGAACAGGCAAGGTCTGGTCAAACAAGAGACAGTTCCAGAGCCAATGGACAAACTTTAACAACCAGAATAGAGGAACCAGGGGAAGCCAAGTAGCTTCTAGGAGCATTCAGGGAACAGGGCCAATAAGTTGCTGGTGGGCACTATGCAAGCACTTTTCTTCAATCCCTCCTTCTCTCCCATGCAGGTTGCTGTGCCTTCTGGTGCTTCCCATGCTTCCAGTGCAAGACGGTCAGTGACTTTGGAGAATGTCTGTGCCTCCCTCTGCTGGATCCAGGATGTTTTGCCTATACTGGGAGTAGCATGGTCTGTCCTCCCATTTCTATGGCCATGAGAGCGGCTGTGAGAGAGAGATACAGAATCCCTGTAAGTTTATATTCGGTGGGGGCTGGGGGTGCCATGGGTCTCAGACCTTCATTGTATCAAAAACGGCGAAGCAATAAGAACATGCATATGAAGAAAGCTAAGACTCATCTAGGGGAATTCAGTAAAGCATTACCGACACATTTCTGGTGGTGGTTTATCCACACCTGATTTAGGAAAGCTTTCGTGTCATTACAGATAATGGTGACAAATTCAAGTAGTTCTAACTACCACCATTTTAAGAATTTCTATCAGTTCACAGATTTCTGGGAGTAATTTAGACCCGTTTTAAGCTGGTGCACAGAGGTCCTCCAGTGCTCAGAGTGGGGTAAGTCTGTGCTGGGGAGCTTGTAGGCAGGTGCAGTTTACTTTCTCCACTGCAGGTGGCGCTCTTTCACAGCAGTACTGCAGTTGGAGAGGAAGTCAGGTTGAACATAGTTCCTCTATGGTTTCCTCGGTCACTAGGGAAGCATCCAATTGGATGCTTCTGCCCCATGTGACTCTGGCAGCCATATTGGGTCAGGCAGAGCCTATTTGAGGTCCTTGCTCCTAGGTTTGGCACGCATTTGCGAGTCAGTAGGGTAGGGAGAGGTATCCTGCCTGGTAGGGACAGTACAACCCACAGGTACAGGTTCCTGATGAGGAGGGAAAGCGCATGGCTTGCAACTTCTCTGGGCACCTGCCTTTTGGGCACAAGATGGCCAAGTCGCACGCTTGCCCTCTCTACAGACACCAACAGTGTGGCTACATTCTGCTCTCTTCATGCTGTTGGAACTCTGACTGTTCCTGGTTGGGCTGCCTTCCCACCAGATTATTTGTGAACTGTTTCTGCATCATTTCAATACAAGTTCTTTCATTGCAAATGGGGCTGAGTGTGTTTTTCCGCCACACCATGCTGCACCCCACCTACAAACAGTCGTGAATGTGACCCACCCAGAGTCCCATTCAGGAGAATTTCTGACAGTAAGCTAAATGTAAACAAAGGGGATGGTGATAATAGTGGTAATGTCCTTTTTTGGCAAATTACTTTTGTCACTGGGTGGGCAAAGCCTGATGAGGAACTGAAAGATGTGTTCCCTATCAGTCTGTTTTACTTTGATTGACAGTGGGTGGATCCGAAAGCAGCTATTGGACTGAATAGCAGCTATGGATCATCCTCTGCTGTGCAATGTCAATCAACAGCAAGATGGACCAACTACTCCCTCAGCTCCCCATCAGGGTCTGCCCACCCTTAGTGGGTGGCTCAGCAGCCAAATCGCTTGTAGAAGGATGAGACCTCATTGTAGTGTTATAGCGTTAAATACCCCTTTAAAAAAAAAAAAAACTTTGCTGATGGGCCTCTCTCTATACACAAGGTGGTCAAATGAGGGTCTCCTTAGGCTGCAAACAGATGGGACACAAGTCCTAAAACGAATACATCCCATCACGTGGTATGTCTGCTCCGCTGACTAACTGGGATTTCCATGTTGCTGATAATACAGAACTGTAAGATTAATGGGTTCCTTTGTCATCTCATGTTCATTCTACCTGTAAGTTGCCCTGATGGATAAGAGCTTCTTCTGGCTCGACTGGTTTGGATGTGAATTGTATCAAATGGATGTGAAACAATACTTTCTGGGTTATTTACTCTCTTATGGAGGCACTTTGGGTTCTTTGAGGTTGAACACTTTTTACATTGTCTTTGCTTTGTCCACTGACCTTCTTCTCTCCTTCTGGTCAGGGCTCCATCTGTGATGACTGCTGCATGCTCTACTGGTGCTTCACTTGCTCCTGGTGCCAAATGGCTCGTGAAATCAAGAAGCACAAAAATCCGGTCAACTTTGTGACAGCGCAGACAACCTCCGTGAGCGTGGCTATGAACCCTCAGCCTTACCCACAACCTCAGGCCTACCCACAACCTCAGGCCTACCCACAACCCTACCAGCCATACCCACAACCTCAGGCCTACCCACAACCCTACCAACCATACCCACAACCAACATACTAGAATACTGCATACAACCCACCACAGGTCACTTCAAGAGGTTACCATAAGTGGCTGTAGAACATGAGCACACATCTAATCACAAAACAGCATGGCAAGATTTGGTGGGCTTTCTGGGTGCAGATTAACTTAATGCAAATATTGCTAAAGTCTATTTGTAGCCAAAACTATTTTCATCTTTTTTTTTCTACTTCTAAGTAGAGTAGGGTATTTCTATTAAGGTTTTTGTGTATTCAGGTCATGCTCTAGCTAGTAGTAGTTGGTCACATTCAACTTACCTGTGTCTGTAATAGTTAGTACATTTCACTACCTATCCAAGTGGTTTCATCAACTGAGGAAGTCAAGTCAAATACAGGGTGACTAACTACAGCTAGCTATAGGGTACAGTTAAAACCCCTTCTATGTGCATTTCTGTCTGTTATCCCCTGACTTAATGTCCTGAGATACAACAGTAAATATGAAAAAATCTCCACAAAGTCAGGGTCAATCACCTCCTAGACAACCGCCAAGTGTCCCCATTGGAAGACTGTCCCTCACATGCTGTACCGATAATAACGGTTACCCAGACCAGGGGTCTCCAAACTGTCCAAACAAGCCAGTTTACCGTCCTTTAGACTTTACGGGGCTGGATTTTGGCCAGTGGGGTAGAAAATGTCCCAGGTCCAACATCAGTGGGAGTAAACAATGCCTCGGGTGTGTTGTTCAGTTGCATAGTACCTGTGGTCCAGTAGGAGGAGGAATAATGCCCCATCATTGGCATCAGTGGCCCATCATTGGTGTTGGTGGGAGGAATAGTGCCCCGTCAGTGGTATCACCGGGAGGAATAGAGCCCCAGCATTGGCGTCAGTGGCCCCTCACTGGCGTTGGTAGGAGGAATAGTGCCCTGCCATTGGTATTACTGGAAGGAATAGAGACCCATCGCTGGCATCAGTGGGATTCATAGTGCCCCATCATTGCTATCAGTGGGTGGAACAGTACCCCATCACTGCTATCAATGGGAGGAATAGTGCCCCACCATTGGTTGGTTTCAATGAATGAAATAGTGACTCACCATTGATAATAGTGGAAGAAATGGCGCCCCATCATTGGTGTCATTTAGGGGAGTTATACCCCACTGCTGGTGTTAGTGTTAGGGATAGTACCTCAAATCGGTGGGAGGAATAGTGCTCCGAGGGCCTGATAAAGGCTATCAAAGGGCCACATCTGGCCATTGGGCTGCAGTTTGGAGACCATTGACCTAGACAAATAGAAACGGTTAATTTCCCCAATTGGGTTACACAGACCTCAGGGAACAGCTGGCGTACAGACTCTGCAATGCGACCAAAAAATTCAACCTCATATTGCAGAATTGGTTGGATAACCCCAAACTTGCTCCCCCTCAGTTAGTAATGGATAGATTGCTACGGTTCTACTGTTTCTAGGATTTCCTCCTGAGCTTGAGGATCCTCCTACAATACATGTGCTGTGTTAATGAAAACTCATGCAATACATATGCCTATGAACAAGCCTGGAGGAAGGTGTCCTTTCTTCTCCTCTCCTTTCTTTCTTTTATTTCTATTATTACTATTATTTTCTCCCCCTTTTTTTTGTCTAAGTATTACTAGAAACAAGTATATGAGCCTGATACAGGTAACTGCTTACTATGTACATGTATGTTTAATCTGTATACAATTCAGCTGAAGTGGTGTATGTATACCTTCTTACCGTATCTCAGTTACCCATTATTCTTGTCAATAAAAAAGTTTTGATATAAAAAAAATATAAACCTCAAACAAAAATATTCAGCACACAAACGATTGGTAGATCTCATACTTTTTCTGAGTGACACATCCAACCCTAGCTCTAAGGATCTGTCACCTTAAGAATGGACACCATTGTGTCTCTAAAACATCTGTGTATTTTACTGCACTTTGTTTTGCTACTAAAATATCATTAAGAGTTTGAAATCTACCATCATTGCGGTCAGGTTTATGTGTTAGTGAGCCCTTGTAGAAATCCAATTGCACAGAGTCTAAGCCCTAGCCTGCTTCTTCACCAAAGCCTCTGATAGTGGGGATGGACTTTCAGCAAGCTGGAAACCAGTTCATGGCCCCCAAGTTGGCCCAGCTGAGAATGGCATATGCAGAGTACAGATGGCAGGAGAGAGAAGAGGATCCGGGAAATGAGCCGAGGTCGGGGCGGGCTGCAGGCAAGCAAAAACTATAGATTAGGCTTTGGTCGGTACACAGGAAGTCATACACCGAATACGACTAATACAAGGCAAACCAGGAGCTCAGAGAAACTGGGAAGTTGCTCAGGTAACGTGGGCTGCACTGATCATATCTATCTATCCATAGTGAAGCAGACTGGGGATGGGACAGGAAATGATAGAAGGAAAAGAGATATGAATCCACAGTAGTGCTTGGCAACGCCCATAGGTGAGCACAGAAGCCAGCAGAACATGTGAATAGAACCACAGGTGTAGCAAAAGCACTGCAGCAAGAAAGTAAGAATTTCACATGCAGGAAACTGGTGTGCTGGATATTTTTGGTTTTACACAGTGTCTCCATTAGTAGTTATAGGCAACCTTTGCATTATTCTAAGTTTGTGTGAGTGAGGTATAACTGAGTTGTAGGCTGTGCTCACCTCCGTGTCCATGGGCCTCCAGTTTACTTCTTGGAAGTCTCGAATCAAGCTGCTGAAAACTGTAATGTAGGCCTGGCATAAAATATCCAAGTCATGGAGCCTATAGGAAGACAAGCTCTTGTTGCCATCAGGTAGCACATAAAAGCAAAACCGTGTACAAATCTGGAAATTGTCTCCAAGATGGAGGAGCAAGTAGAAGACTGATATGATTGGACTACAAGTTCAAGAATGAGAAGCCATGGCCTGCTCCTGAAGTTTATCAATGTTTAGATCAGCAGCCACCATTAAGATCTGAGGAGAAACTATCTTCATGCAGATAACATGAAGGGAAGGGTCACACCAAGCACTGAACTTGAGAAATGAGCATACATGCTCGTACTGTGCATTGCGCATGCTCCGAAATGTGTTGTGCACTCCCCTTTCCTGGTATGTTACGATCCATGTTGTGCTTCATGGAGAGTTCTGCCCTGGGTGATCTGGATGAGAGTGGCTGGCTATTCTCCTCCTGCATCACGGCTTCTGTTTGTGGGCTTTGGGCGTTCTACACCTTTTGATGTCAACCAGCTTTTATGAGCCTTTGCACTTCATGTGAGTTGCCCCTTTTTAGTGTACTAATAAACTGCTTGATGATACTACACTTAGAGGCACTTTTTTCTGGTTTCTAGCTTGTGGTTGGTATACAAAGAGACTTTGAAGATAAAACTGGACTATAGGTTCTCCAAATTCTTAGAATTAAAAAAAATGTATTCAAGAGTCAATAAGTGAATGTGGGAAGTTTGGTGAGCTCAGCTCTTGTACAGGGTTAGAAGAAAACATAAAGGTTTTGGTATTTACAGCAGGGAGGAAGAGATGGGGTGGATACAACTTTTGCACATTGTTTTCCAATGCTCCATCCACTTCTTAAAGGGTAAGATTGTTGCTGGTAGACAAACTGGGTTCTCAGGGGCTCAATTCAGAGCATAAATGCAAAATTGAGCATGACGTGATGACAATATTAGGTAGTGTGAAATCATAATGTTATCTGAGACCGTGAAGTCTCAGTTGTTGGCTCCACCACAAGCCTGGTGGTAGTTGTTACCCATTTCCTAGTCACCAACCTGTACCCATCTCCTCAACTTCCCCTTATATGTCATCATTTCAAATGAGATACAAAAACACTTATCCTGTGTCTGTCGATTTAGTACAACTAGATTAGCAACTCCAGTAGCTGACCAGTCTTCTACTCTAGTACCATACATCAAGATATTGCCTCCTACCAGTGAGTAATAAGTAAGCAAACCATTAATAAGTAAGCAAACCATTCAAAGTTAAAGAACTACTTGAGAAAAGGGGACATACCTCCACCCGAAACATTGTAGCTCTAGATCCTTATATATTCAATGGCCACAGGGCTGAATGATGCAGCTAAAGCTTTCTGTGTCTTTTCAAAGTCCTGTGTATAAGTTTGAGCATTGTATATTTACTTTTGGTCCATTAACATGGTGTTGCACTAAAAAAGAAGTGTTCATGAGTAAATAGTCCCAAGTGAAAATTTGAAATCATGGTGAAATATTCTTGTAGCCACAGATCACAGGTGAGTCACATCACACTCCCTTCACTACAAAGGCCGTTGGTGCATCTCAGTGAGTGTAAGAACTGAAGAGTTGAGCTGTGCAGTGGAATGTCATCATGAGGTTTTCCCTTTAAAAGAAGAAACACCTGCTCAATATGAGATTTCTGGGAAGGTTGCAGAAGATGAAGGTGCCCCGTGTCTTTTGTACTTTTCTCATCCTCCTCCTCTTCCTGTTTGGTGCCCTTACTGCCCTCCTCCCCACTGCTCATAAAGATTCTATCCTTTGGTGACAAAACGTGTAGGGCGGAGCAGCATGCCTACGTCATTGTGTTTACTGGAAGTGACAGCGGACGCCATTTTCACCTGCCGGATGCCTTTTGGAGATATGCTCATTTACAATATACCTATGTGAGTGGAATTATTATTTAATAAATCAGCATTTTTAAGGTTTTACATTATCTAGCGCTTTCTTATTTCCATATACATGATTGTGAGCTCTGAATGTCCACTGGATGTAGATACCCTAAGGGCGGTATTTACACCTGCTCCAAGGCTCATACCGGAATGTGGTTTTAAAGGGGAGCTCCCCAAAAACTTACCAGACCTGCCTGTATCTAGGGGGTCCTTGCCATTTGGTAAGAGTACATCGTGTCCGTATGTTGGGGATCGGCCTTCGTGGTGAAGGGAGTTTGATGGGACTCAACTGTGATCTGTGGCTACAGGAACTTCTCTCCATCATTTCTTTAGGACTGTTTATTTAATTAAATTTTTTACTTGGGACTATTTACTCATGAACTCTTCTTTTGTTTTTAGGGCTACACTTTGTTTACCAATTTCCTTTTTGTGATGAATATCTCACTGAGGCAAGGATCTTGTTTTGTGGAGGAGGGGATGGGGGGGGGGGGGGGGAGCTTGCTTTGAGCAAGTAAAACCGGTTGTAATATACTGTATCTACAATCTTACTACTTTTACATCTCAGCCATTGGTAAAACTACCTCATTTATGTTACATCTCCACCTCTAGATGACACATAGCTTAGCCTAAATGGGTCAGCTAACGTGTCTACATGGAAGGTTCCCTGGGTCGAGGGGTGAAGGTTCCTCAACGGAAATTCAACAGTGGTGACATTTCAGTCTGTCCCCTTGCAGATTGGAGAGAGCTACTTGTCATTGTTAGCTGTCACCATTCTCAGCCATGGGCCCTCACCACCACTGGCTTTTTGCATTCTCTGACTGTCTGTTGCTGTTTGATCCCCTGGGCCTCCCTCGGAGTTGTGTATCGCACGCCAAACCCCTCACGTAATTGGATATTGTTTGTTTTTTCTATTAACGTTTTCTTCACCGCTATTGCTGGTTTGCTCCCTGTGTTCCGTGATTCCACTCACCTGTCAGCTGGACTCCCTTGAGATCCCTACGCAGGTGTGATGAAACCTTTGATGTACGATTAACCTCTGATGTGCCTTCTCCTCCATGTGAATATCATATGGACTTGAGCCCCTCCATATGGACTTGAACATATGGACTCCTTTTTTATGAACTTTACTGGACCCTCTTGGGTTGCAGGGATTATAATAGTTGAGCTATACTACATCTGCTCATTGTAGGGTTTCAGTATTACTATATTTAGGTTTCAGCTCCTTGCTGTCTTATGACATGAACGTGTTTTGTGTATATGAGATGTACTGCCATGGAAACACCAAGATTCACATTGTCCAGTCCAGTGGCATCGGGAGTGGTGGTGGGGGGCTGAGGGGGGCTGGAGCCCCGAGTGGGCCCCCAGAAAGGTCTCGGGCATTCACAACTCTATGATTAGCCGTGAGCCCGAGCAGGGAGTGATCTGACTCCGAGTGTGGCCGAGTGACATAGCAGGTCTAGCCTTCTGAAGCCCGCAGTGCCTATGATGGACGTCCCACTGGTCCAATGCTGGGACCGTGTGACATCCATCATAGGTGATGCAGGCTCCAAAAGGCGGGAATTACAATGCGGCCGCGTCACTATGAGAGGATCCCCACTCGTTGCTCGGGCGGGTGGCTCTCCTCTTCTGGCTCTGGCTTCCTGCTGTCTACTGTGATGGGTGCACTGCACACTACGTTTGAGCTGCAGGAGGAGGTCACCTGAAGTCTGGTCAGGTAGGTCAGTGTATGTCAGGAAGGTCAGTGTATGTCAGGTTGGTCAGTGCATGTTAGTGTGGATCAGGTAGGTCAGTGTATGTCAGGTAGGTCAGTGTGTGTCAGTGCATGTCAGTGTGGGTCAAGAAGGTCAGTGTATGTCAGGTAGGTCAGTGTGGGTCAAGTAGGTCAGTGTATGTCAGGAAGGTCAGTGTGTGTCAGGTAGGTCATTGTATGTCAGGTAGGTCAGTGTATGTCAGGTTGGTCAGTGCATGTTAGTGTGGATCAGGTAGGTCAGTGTATGTCAGGTAGGTCAGTGTGTGTCAGTGCATGTCAGTGTGGGTCAAGAAGGTCAGTGTATGTCAGGTAGGTCAGTGTGGGTCAAGTAGGTCAGTGTATGTCAGGTAGGTCAGTGTGGGTCAGGTAGGTCAGTGTGGGTCAGGTAGGTCTGTGCATGTCAGTGTGGGTCAGGTAGGTTTGTGTGTGTCAGTGTATCTCAGGTAGGTCAGTGTGGGTCAGGTAGGTCAGTGTAATGGTCAATGTGGGTCAGGTAGGTCAGTATAATGGTCAGTGTGGGTCAGTGTAATGGTTAGTGTGGGTCAGGTAGGTCAGTGTGTCAGGTAGGTGAGTTTAGTGGTCAGCATTGATGGGCACTGGTAAGCCAGGCAGCAACCAGCAAGTGAGCTTACCCCCCCCCCACAGCTTCCTCCGCCGTGTGTCTCCTCTTCTGCCAAAATGCTAGGCATCCAATAGGACAGCCTGACGCTTTGGCCAATCAGGAAGCCGGTCTCACAGACCTGCCTCCTGATTGTCGGGGAGGAACTTTAGCGAATATTCATTTGCTATGGTCATACAACTGGGTGGGCTCAAACTGCAATGCTCTGCACTCTGAGCCCCCCCCCCCCTTTTTTAAGCCTATTAGAGCCTCTGGAATCCATGGTCTGCCGCCACTGATATGTAGATCATGTAGCCTGTGCACCCTTTATGGACGGGCCGCCACTGGTATGTAACAATGAATATCGGTCCTTGAGTGACTCTTATTACCGTGTACCTAGAAGCAAACTATTGAAGGGGAGCATAGGTGTACGCAGCCTATTGCATTAGTGTGTGCACGCCAAAGCTCAAACACACATGTATGTGTGTGTGTGTGTGTGTGTATAAAAACACACATTATATTACCAAAAGTATTGGGACGCCTGCCTTTACACACACATGAACTTTCATGGCATCCCAGTTTTAGTCCGTAGGGTTCAGTATTGAGTTGGCCCTCCCTTTGTATCTATAACAGCTTCAACTCTTCTGGGAAGGCCGTCCACAAGGTTTAGGAGTGTGTCTATGGGAATGTTTGACCATTCTTCCAGAAGCGCATTTGTGAGGTCAGGCGCTGATGTTGGATGAGAAGGCCTGGCCTGCAGTCTCTGCTCTAATTCACCCCAAAGGCATTCTATGAGTTCTGTTGTGGTCAGGACTCTGTGCAGGCCAGTCAAGTTCCTCCACCCCAAACTCACTCATCCATGTCTTTATGGACCTTGCTTTGTGCCCCTCCTGTACTCTTCAAAGCCGCACCCACAATGCCCTTCTCTACTCTCAATAGCCCTGCCCCACCCCCAAATGCCATTCACCCCTCCATAGCCCTCCCACAAAGCCCCCTCTACTCTCCATTACTTCATCCCCAAATATCACTTCGCTCTCCATAGGGATACCACTCAAAGCCCTCTAATTCCAATAGCCCTGCCCCCTCCAATCAACAGCTCCCCCTCCAATCATTAGATCCCCTCTGGCCACTCTCTGTGCCCAGGGGAGCCCCATAGATGAGGCTTGCAGTGCGGGAATTCCCCGCAACTCCCTTTCCCCCTTGCCCCATACAAGCCATGGTCACTGAATACTCGGGCAGCTGACAGGGTTAAGAACAGTCATAGGCAGTGGGGAGAAGGATCTACCTGGACCTGGCGGGCCAAGCTCACCGTTTTCGGGCTCACAGTGCTGCCACTCCCACACCCATCTCAGCTCCGACCCCACGGCCTCCTGAGTCCTGAGTTCACAGGCTGCATGACGTGGGTGCGGTCAGCGCGTCAGTGTAGCCCCTGGCCCCACCCGCTCCTAGCTCGCTGGGCAATAATACAGAGCGAAGCACTGCCTGTCTTCCGTGCATCCGGCCGCTCCGCCGTGCCAGTGGGACCCTGATTGTTAGCAGATGCAGCCCGGCGGCCCCCCCGGGCAAACGCCCGGTGTGCCCTATGGACAGTCTGGGCCTGCATGTGCGTATAAAGGCAGGCGTCCCAATACTTTTGGTAATATAGTATGTAGCAATAACTCACGGTGGAGCTGCTGGATTAAAGCGGGCTGTTACCGTCACCTTCGTTACCTCAATTTCACAAGAACCGGGTCTAGGGTCCCATTTGAGTTTAACACCAGACAATGTAGGCACCGGATACTTGAGTATCTTTTCCAATGCTTTAATAAATTTAAATGGAAGGAAGTAACAGGAAAGAGGTAGAAGTGTATGGCTGAATTTGCAACACAAAGACATCGCGTGTGATCTGCACAGCAATGCAGTGCAAATTACATGTGATGTCTATCATGGCAATAGTGTGAACCCAGCCTAAAACAGGTAGAGAAGAGGCGACATAATGTCTTCTAAGCACCTGCAATAAGGCATATTACACTTTACCTATAGCACCCCCACCCCCTTATGCTGCGTACACACAAGCGGACTTCTCGTCGGACTGAACCCCCAGAAGGACTTTTCGACGGAGTTCCAACCAAACGGACTTGCCTACACACCTTCCCACCAAAGTCTGATCGTTTCGAACGTGATGACGTACGACCGGACTAGGAAAAAGGAAGTTCAATAGCCAGTACGTAGCACGAACTAAAGTCTCTGCCACAGACTTGATTGGGATAAACCAGTACGATCCTCTGCCACAGGATGTATTGGTTTTTTCTGCAATGAACGTCAGTCACAGTGCTTGAACCTTTAAGCCAACCTGGCAACACTATGCTGTATAGTTACTTTTAGGATACGTCCTCCAACCGAGTCACCAGGCCCCTCTCCAGACCAGCACTCTGCATGATCCTTCCATGACGGGTCCTCCCCTGGGATCTCCTCCTCCTCGGCGGATTCGCCGCGAGATCACTTTTATCGGTGGCGGGAGAGGGGTCCCTCCCTCCGCGATCCGGTGCCCTCCGCCGCTTACCGGAGCCGTCGGCAGTGGCGGAGGCGAGCGCGTCCTTTCCCTAGCTGTGCATGGAGACGAGTGAGGGGAAGATGGCGCCCATCCCTCTCCATGACACTGCAGGGCGGAAGCGACGTCAAAACGTCACTTCCTCCCATACGTCTTAAAGCCACATTTTTTAAATGTCATTTTTTTAAAATGACTTTTTTTTTTTTTTTATTGCATTTTAGTGTAAATAGGAGATGTGAGGTCTTTTTGACCCCCAGATCTCATATTTAAGAGGACCTGTCATGCTTTTTTCTATTACAAGGGATGTTTTACATTCCTTGTAATAGGAATAAAAGTGACACATTTTTTTTAAACAGTGTAAAAATAAATAAAATCAAGTAAAATAAATAAGAAAAATATATATATATTTTTTTAAACCCCCCATCCCGACGAGCTCGCACGCAGAAGCGAACGCATACGTGAGTAGCGCCCACATATGAAAACGGTGGTCAAACCACACATGTGAGGTATCGCCGCAATCGTTAGAGCGAGAGCA
This sequence comes from Lithobates clamitans, assembly GCA_037952925.1. Classification (NCBI taxonomy): domain Eukaryota; kingdom Metazoa; phylum Chordata; class Amphibia; order Anura; family Ranidae; genus Lithobates; species Lithobates clamitans. The sequence goes on along the minus strand of JBBGZY010001245.1, from coordinate 471,053 downwards.
ATAATTCTAGCCCTAGACCTCCTCTGTAACGCAAAACATGCAACCTGCAGAATTTTTTAAGTGTCGCCTATGAAGATTTTTTGAGGGTAAAGGTTTGACGCCATTCCACGAGCGGGCGCAATTTTGAAGCGTGACATGTTGGGTATCAATTTACTCGTCGTAACATTATCTTTCACAATATAAAAAAAAATTGGGCTAACTTTACTGTTGTCTTATATTTTTTCATTCAAAAGAGTGAATTTTTTCCCCAAAAAAAACGTGCTGGTAAGACCGCGGTGCGAATACGGTGTGAAAAAAAGTATTGCAATGACCACCATTTTATTCTGTGGGGTGTTAGAAAAAAAAAAAACGATATACACTGTTTGGGGGTTCTAAGTAATTTTCTAGCAAAAAAAAAAAAAATACATGTTTTGATAATCATAACTAAATGTTTGATAAATAAATGGCTATCCGATCAATCCCATCTCTTCGTTAAATTAAAAATTGACCACATAACTAACAAAACATAACATAACAGCACTATAACTAACAGTTCATACACTGGTTGTGGACAGTTGGCTTCTTGACTATTCACTGTAGAGATTCTTTTGGTGACAACCTCCCTGTTTCATGTTAGGTTTCCTTTACCTGGCTATTGTTACTTTAATTAGTAATAAAAGAGCAATATTTGTTGAGATGAAGAATCTCTTCAGGAATAGTGGATTTCCTTATTTCCTTATCTCTGAGTAACACATAACTGTCAGACTCAGACCCCCCTCCATGCATTTCAACCCCCCCCCACCCCCATTTTCCACAATAGGCTCTCCTCTGCTGCAATACCATCACCAGGGCCGGACTTACCATCGGGCTTGACTGGGCTCAAGCCCATGGGCCCGGCCAATAGGGGGCCCCGCCCGTTTTGAAAGCCGCCAAGAGCCTCTGAGAGTGGCCGAAAGCTGCTGAAAGCCGCCAAGAGCGTCCGAAAGCCACGGAGATACACAAAACATCCGGCTCTGTATCTCAGTGGCACCATTTTTAAACTGAAAGGCTGCAATAACAAGGCTACAATGACAATGACAAGGCTACAATGACACTGACAAGGCTACAATGACACTGACAAGGCTGCAATGACACTGACAAGGCTGCAATGACACTGACAAGGCTGCAATGATACTGACAAGGCTGCACTGACACTGACAAGGCTGCAATGATACTGACAAGGCTGCAATGACACTGACAAGGCTGCAATGACACTGACAAGGCTACACTGACACTGACAAGGCTGCAATGACACTGACAAGGCTACAATGACACTGACAAGGCTGCAATGACACTGACAAGGCTACAATGACACTGACAAGGCTGCAATGACACTGACAAGGCTGCAATGACACTGACAAGGCTGCAATGATACTGACAAGGCTGCACTGACACTGACAAGGCTGCAATGATACTGACAAGGCTGCAATGACACTGACAAGGCTGCAATGACACTGACAAGGCTACACTGACACTGACAAGGCTGCACTGACACTGACAATGCTGCAATGACAAGGCTGCAATGATACTGACAAGGCTGCAATGACACTGACAAGGCTGCAATGACACTGACAAGGCTACACTGACACTGACAAGGCTGCACTGACACTGACAATGCTGCAATGACAAGGCTGCAATGACACTGACAAGGCTACACTGACACTGACAAGGCTACACTGACACTGACAAGGCTGCAATGATACTGACAAGGCTACAATGACACTGACAAGGCTGCAATGACACTGACAAGGCTGCAATGACACTGACAAGGCTGCAATGACACTGACAAGGCTGCAATGATACTGACAAGGCTGCAATGACACTGACAAGGCTGCAATGACAAGGCTGCACTGACACTGACAATGCTGCAATGACAAGGCTACAATGACACTGACAAGGCTGCAATGAAACTGACAAGGCTGCAATGACACTGACAAGGCTGCAATGATACTGACAAGGCTACAATGACACTGACAAGGCTGCAATGACACTGACAAGGCTGCAATGACACTGACAAGGCTGCAATGACAAGGCTACAATGACACTGACAAGGCTACAATGACACTGACAAGGCTGCAATGACACTGACAAGGCTGCAATGACAAGGCTACAATGACACTGACAAGGCTGCAATGACACTGACAATGCTGCAATGACAAGGCTACAATGACACTGACAAGGCTACAATGACACTGACAAGGCTACAATGACACTGACAAGGCTGCAATGACACTGACAAGGCTACAATGACACTGACAAGGCTACAATGACACTGACAATGCTACAATGACACTGACAAGGCTACAATGACACTGACAAGGCTACACTGACAAGGCTGCAATGACACTGACAAGGCTGCAATGACACTGACAGGGCTGTAATGACAAGGCTACAATGACACTGACAAGGCTACACTGACAAGGCTACAATGACAATGACAAGGCTGCAATGACACTGACAAGGCTGCAATGACAAGGCTACAATGACACTGACAAGGCTGCAAAAACACTGACAAGGCTGCAATGACACTGACAAGGCTGCAATGACACTGACAAGGCTACACTGACAAGGCTGCAATGACACTGACAAGGCTGCAATGACAAGGCTACAATGACACTGACAAGGCTGCAATGACACTGACAAGGCTGTAATGACACTGACAAGGCTGTAATGACAAGGCTACAATGACACTGACAAGGCTACACTGACAAGGCTGCAATGACACTGACAAGGCTGTAATGACAAGGCTACAATGACACTGACAAGGCTACACTGACAAGGCTGCAATGACACTGACAAGGCTGCAATGACACTGACAAGGCTGCAATGACAAGGCTACAATGACACTGACAAGGCTGCAATGACACTGACAAGGCTGCAATGACAAGGCTACAATGACACTGACAAGGCTGCAATGACACTGACAATGCTGCAATGACACTGACAAGGCTACAATGACACTGACAAGGCTGCAATGACACTGACAAGGCTGCAATGACAAGGCTACAATGACACTGACAAGGCTGCAAAAACACTGACAAGGCTGCAATGACACTGACAAGGCTGCAATGACAAGGCTACAATGACACTGACAAGGCTGCAATGACAAGGCTACAATGACACTGACAAGGCTACAATGACAAGGCTACAATGACACTGACAACGCTGCAATGACAAGGCTACAATGACACTGACAAGGCTGCAATGACAAGGCTACAATGACACTGACAAGGCTGCAATGACAAGGCTGCAATGACACTGACAAGGCTGCAATGACACTGACAAGGCTGCAATGACAAGGCTGCAATGACACTGACAAGGCTACAATGACACTGACAAGGCTGCAATGACACTGACAAGGCTGCAATGACACTGACAAGGCTACAATGACACTGACAAGGCTGCAATGACACTGACAAGGCTGCAATGACAAGGCTGCAATGACACTGACAAGGCTACAATGACACTGACAAGGCTGCAATGACACTGACAAGGCTGCAATGACAAGGCTACAATGACACTGACAAGGCTGCAATGACACTGACAAGGCTGCAATGACAAGGCTACAATGACACTGACAAGGCTACAATGACACTGACAAGGCTGCAATGACACTGACAAGGCTGCAATGACAAGGCTACAATGACACTGACAAGGCTACAATGACACTGACAAGGCTGCAATGACACTGACAAGGCTGCAATGACAAGGCTGCAATGACACTGACAAGGCTGCAATGACAAGGCTGCAATGACACTGACAAGGCTGCAATGACAAGGCTACAATGACACTGACAAGGCTGCAATGACAAGGCTACAATGACACTGACAAGGCTGCAATGACACTGACAAGGCTGCACTGACACTGACAAGGCTGCAATGACAAGGCTACAATGACACTGACAAGGCTACAATGACACTGACAAGGCTGCAATGACACTGACAAGGCTGCAATGACAAGGCTGCAATGACACTGACAAGGCTGCAATGACAAGGCTGCAATGACACTGACAAGGCTGCACTGACACTGACAAGGCTGCAATGACAAGGCTACAATGACACTGACAAGGCTGCAATGACAAGGCTACAATGACACTGACAAGGCTACAATGACACTGACAAGGCTGCAATGACACTGACAAGGCTGCAATGACAAGGCTACAATGACACTGACAAGGCTGCACTGACACTGACAAGGCTGCAATGACAAGGCTACAATGACACTGACAAGGCTGCAATGACAAGGCTACAATGACACTGACAACGCTGCAATGACACTGACAAGGCTGCAATGACAAGGCTACACTGACACTGACAAGGCTGCACTGACACTGACAATGCTGCAATGACAAGGCTACAATGACACTGACAAGGCTGCAATGAAACTGACAAGGCTGCAATGACACTGACAAGGCTACAATGACACTGACAAGGCTGCAATGACACTGACAAGGCTGCAATGACAAGGCTACAATGACACTGACAAGGCTGCAATGACACTGACAATGCTGCAATGACAAGGCTGCAATGACACTGACAAGGCTACAATGACACTGACAAGGCTACAATGACACTGACAAGGCTGCAATGACACTGACAAGGCTACAATGACACTGACAAGGCTACAATGACACTGACAAGGCTGCAATGACACTGACAAGGCTACAATGACACTGACAAGGCTGCAATGACACTGACAAGGCTACAATGACACTGACAAGGCTGCAATGACACTGACAAGGCTGCAATGACAAGGCTACAATGACACTGACAAGGCTGCACTGACACTGACAAGGCTGCAATGATACTGACAAGGCTGCAATGACACTGACAAGGCTGCACTGACACTGACAAGGCTGCAATGATACTGACAAGGCTGCAATGACACTGACAAGGCAGCAATGACACTGACAAGGCTACAATGACACTGACAAGGCTACAATGACACTGACAAGGCTGCAATGACACTGACAAGGCTACAATGACACTGACAAGGCTGCAATGACACTGACAAGGCTGCAATGACACTGACAAGGCTGCAATGACAAGGCTACAATGACACTGACAAGGCTACAATGACACTGACAAGGCTGCAATGACACTGACAATGCTGCAATGACACTGACAAGGCTGCAATGACACTGACAAGGCTACAATGACACTGACAAGGCTACAATGACACTGACAAGGCTGCAATGACACTGACAAGGCTGCAATGACAAGGCTACAATGACACTGACAATGCTACAATGACACTGACAAGGCTGCACTGACACTGACAATGCTGCAATGACAAGGCTACAATGACACTGACAAGGCTGCAATGACACTGACAAGGCTGCAATGATACTGACAAGGCTACAATGACACTGACAAGGCTGCAATGACACTGACAAGGCTGCAATGACACTGACAAGGCTGCAATGACAAGGCTACAATGACACTGACAAGGCTACAATGACACTGACAAGGCTGCAATGACACTGACAATGCTGCAATGACACTGACAAGGCTGCAATGACACTGACAAGGCTACAATGACACTGACAAGGCTACAATGACACTGACAAGGCTGCAATGACACTGACAAGGCTGCAATGACAAGGCTACAATGACACTGACAATGCTACAATGACACTGACAAGGCTACAATGACACTGACAAGGCTACACTGACAAGGCTGCAATGACACTGACAAGGCTGCAATGACACTGACAAGGCTGTAATGACAAGGCTACAATGACACTGACAAGGCTACACTGACAAGGCTACAATGACAATGACAAGGCTGCAATGACACTGACAAGGCTGCAATGACAAGGCTACAATGACACTGACAAGGCTGCAAAAACACTGACAAGGCTGCAATGACACTGACAAGGCTGCAATGACAAGGCTGCAATGACACTGACAAGGCTACAATGACAAGGCTGCAATGACACTGACAAGGCTGCAATGACAAGGCTACAATGACACTGACAAGGCTGCAATGACACTGACAAGGCTGTAATGACACTGACAAGGCTGTAATGACAAGGCTACAATGACACTGACAAGGCTACACTGACAAGGCTGCAATGACACTGACAAGGCTGTAATGACAAGGCTACAATGACACTGACAAGGCTACACTGACAAGGCTGCAATGACACTGACAAGGCTGCAATGACACTGACAAGGCTGCAATGACAAGGCTACAATGACACTGACAAGGCTGCAATGACACTGACAAGGCTGCAATGACAAGGCTACAATGACACTGACAAGGCTGCAATGACACTGACAATGCTGCAATGACACTGACAAGGCTACAATGACACTGACAAGGCTGCAATGACACTGACAAGGCTGCAATGACAAGGCTACAATGACACTGACAAGGCTGCAAAAACACTGACAAGGCTGCAATGACACTGACAAGGCTGCAATGACAAGGCTACAATGACACTGACAAGGCTACAATGACAAGGCTACAATGACACTGACAACGCTGCAATGACAAGGCTACAATGACACTGACAAGGCTGCAATGACAAGGCTACAATGACACTGACAAGGCTGCAATGACACTGACAAGGCTGCACTGACACTGACAAGGCTGCACTGACACTGACAAGGCTGCAATGACAAGGCTACAATGACACTGACAAGGCTACAATGACACTGACAAGGCTGCAATGACACTGACAAGGCTGCAATGACAAGGCTGCAATGACACTGACAAGGCTGCAATGACAAGGCTGCAATGACACTGACAAGGCTGCAATGACAAGGCTACAATGACACTGACAAGGCTGCAATGACACTGACAAGGCTACAATGACACTGACAAGGCTGCAATGACACTGACAAGGCTGCAATGACAAGGCTACAATGACACTGACAAGGCTGCAATGACAAGGCTACAATGACACTGACAAGGCTACAATGACACTGACAAGGCTGCAATGACACTGACAAGGCTGCAATGACAAGGCTACAATGACACTGACAAGGCTGCAATGACAAGGCTACAATGACACTGACAAGGCTGCAATGACAAGGCTACAATGACACTGACAAGGCTGCAATGACAAGGCTACAATGACACTGACAACGCTGCAATGACAAGGCTACAATGACACTGACAAGGCTGCAATGACACTGACAAGGCTGCAATAACACTGACAAGGCTACAATGACACTGACAAGGCTGCAATGACACTGACAAGGCTGCAATGACAAGGCTACAATGACACTGACAAGGCTACAATGACATTGACAAGGCTGCAATGACACTGACAACGCTGCAATGACAAGGCTACAATGACACTGACAATGCTGCAATGACACTGACAACGCTGCAATGACAAGGCTGCAATGACACTGACAAGGCTACAATGACACTGACAAGGCTGCAATGACACTGACAAGGCTGCAATGACACTGACAAGGCTGCAATAACACTGACAAGGCTACAATGACACTGACAAGGCTGCAATGACACTGACAAGGCTGCAATGACAAGGCTACACTGACACTGACAAGGCTGCAATGACACTGACAAGGCTGCAATGACACTGACAAGGCTGCAATGACACTGACAAGGCTGCAATGACACTGACAAGGCTGCAATGACAAGGCTACAATGACACTGACAAGGCTGCAATGACACTGACAAGGCTGCAATGACAAGGCTACAATGACACTGACAAGGCTGCAATGACACTGACAATGCTGCAATGACACTGACAAGGCTACAATGACACTGACAAGGCTGCAATGACACTGACAAGGCTGCAATGACAAGGCTACAATGACACTGACAAGGCTGCAATGACAAGGCTACAATGACACTGACAACGCTGCAATGACAAGGCTACAATGACACTGACAAGGCTGCAATGACAAGGCTACAATGACACTGACAAGGCTGCAATGACAAGGCTGCAATGACACTGACAAGGCTGCAATGACACTGACAAGGCTGCAATGACAAGGCTGCAATGACACTGACAAGGCTACAATGACACTGACAAGGCTGCAATGACACTGACAAGGCTGCAATGACACTGACAAGGCTACAATGACACTGACAAGGCTGCAATGACAAGGCTGCAATGACACTGACAAGGCTGCAATGACAAGGCTGCAATGACACTGACAAGGCTACAATGACACTGACAAGGCTGCAATGACACTGACAAGGCTGCAATGACAAGGCTACAATGACACTGACAAGGCTGCAATGACACTGACAAGGCTGCAATGACAAGGCTACAATGACACTGACAAGGCTGCAATGACACTGACAAGGCTGCAATGACACTGACAAGGCTGCAATGACACTGACAAGGCTGCAATGACAAGGCTACAATGACACTGACAAGGCTGCAATGACACTGACAAGGCTGCAATGACAAGGCTACAATGACACTGACAAGGCTGCAATGACACTGACAATGCTGCAATGACACTGACAAGGCTACAATGACACTGACAAGGCTGCAATGACACTGACAAGGCTGCAATGACAAGGCTGCAATGACACTGACAAGGCTGCAATGACAAGGCTACAATGACACTGACAAGGCTGCAATGACACTGACAAGGCTGCACTGACACTGACAAGGCTGCACTGACACTGACAAGGCTGCAATGACAAGGCTACAATGACACTGACAAGGCTGCAATGACACTGACAAGGCTGCAATGACAAGGCTGCAATGACACTGACAAGGCTGCAATGACACTGACAAGGCTGCAATGACAAGGCTACAATGACACTGACAAGGCTGCAATGACACTGACAAGGCTGCAATGACAAGGCTGCAATGACACTGACAAGGCTGCAATGACAAGGCTGCAATGACAAGGCTACAATGACACTGACAAGGCTGCAATGACACTGACAAGGCTGCAATGACAAGGCTACAATGACACTGACAAGGCTGCAATGACACTGACAAGGCTGCAATGACAAGGCTGCAATGACACTGACAAGGCTGCAATGACAAGGCTGCAATGACACTGACAAGGCTGCAATGACAAGGCTACAATGACACTGACAAGGCTGCAATGACACTGACAAGGCTGCAATAACACTGACAAGGCTACAATGACACTGACAAGGCTGCAATGACACTGACAAGGCTGCAATAACACTGACAAGGCTGCACTGACACTGACAAGGCTGCACTGACACTGACAAGGCTGCAATGACAAGGCTACAATGACACTGACAAGGCTGCAATGACACTGACAAGGCTGCAATAACACTGACAAGGCTACAATGACACTGACAAGGCTGCACTGACACTGACAAGGCTGCAATGACAAGGCTACAATGACACTGACAAGGCTGCAATGACAAGGCTACAATGACACTGACAACGCTGCAATGACAAGGCTACAATGACACTGACAAGGCTGCAATGACACTGACAAGGCTGCAATAACACTGACAAGGCTGCAATGACAAGGCTACAATGACACTGACAACGCTGCAATGACAAGGCTACAATGACACTGACAAGGCTACAATGACACTGACAAGGCTGCAATGACACTGACAAGGCTGCAATGACAAGGCTACAATGACACTGACAAGGCTACAATGACATTGACAAGGCTGCAATGACACTGACAACGCTGCAATGACAAGGCTACAATGACACTGACAATGCTGCAATGACAAGGCTACAATGACACTGACAACGCTGCAATGACAAGGCTGCAATGACACTGACAAGGCTACAATGACACTGACAAGGCTACAATGACATTGACAAGGCTGCAATGACACTGACAACGCTGCAATGACAAGGCTACAATGACACTGACAATGCTGCAATGACAAGGCTACAATGACACTGACAACGCTGCAATGACAAGGCTGCAATGACACTGACAAGGCTACAATGACACTGACAAGGCTGCAATGACACTGACAAGGCTGCAATGACAAGGCTACAATGACACTGACAATGCTGCAATGACAAGGCTACAATGACACTGACAAGGCTGCAATGACACTGACAAGGCTGCAATGACACTGACAAGGCTGCAATAACACTGACAAGGCTACAATGACACTGACAAGGCTGCAATGACACTGACAAGGCTGCAATGACAAGGCTACAATGACACTGACAAGGCTGCAATGACACTGACAAGGCTGCAATGACACTGACAAGGCTGCAATGACACTGACAAGGCTGCAATGACAAGGCTACAATGACACTGACAAGGCTACACTGACACTGACAAGGCTGCAATGACACTGACAAGGCTGCAATGACACTGACAAGGCTGCAATAACACTAACAAGGCTACAATGACACTGACAAGGCTGCAATGACACTGACAATGCTGCAATGACAAGGCTGCAATGACACTGACAAGGCTACACTGACACTGACAAGGCTGCAATGACACTGACAAGGCTGCAATGACAAGGCTGCAATGACACTGACAAGGCTGCAATAACACTGACAAGGCTACAATGACACTGACAAGGCTGCAATGACACTGACAAGGCTGCAATGACACTGACAAGGCTGCAATGACAAGGCTACAATGACACTGACAAGGCTACAATGACACTGACAAGGCTGCAATGACACTGACAAGGCTGCAATGACAAGGCTACAATGACACTGACAAGGCTACAATGACACTGACAAGGCTGCAATGACAAGGCTGCAATGACACTGAAAAGGCTGCAATGACAAGGCTACAATGACACTGACAAGGCTGCAATGACAAGGCTGCAATGACACTGACAAGGCTGCAATGACACTGACAAGGCTGCAATGACAAGGCTACAATGACACTGACAAGGCTACAATGACACTGACAAGGCTGCAATGACACTGACAAGGCTGCAATGACAAGGCTACAATGACACTGACAAGGCTACAATGACACTGACAAGGCTGCAATGACAAGGCTGCAATGACACTGACAAGGCTGCAATGACACTGACAAGGCTGCAATGACACTGACAAGGCTGCAATGACACTGACAAGGCTGCACTGACACTGACAAGGCTGCACTGACACTGACAAGGCTGCAATGACACTGACAAGGCTGCAATGACAAGGCTACAATGACACTGACAAGGCTACAATGACACTGACAAGGCTGCAATGACACTGACAAGGCTGCAATGACAAGGCTACAATGACACTGACAAGGCTACAATGACACTGACAAGGCTGCAATGACACTGACAAGGCTGCAATGACAAGGCTACACTGACACTCACAAGGCTGCAATGACACTGACAAGGCTGCAATGACACTGACAAGGCTGCAATGACACTGACAAGGCTGCAATGACACTGACAAGGCTGCAATGACAAGGCTGCAATGACACTGACAAGGCTGCAATGACACTGACAAGGCTGCAATGACAAGGCTACAATGACACTGACAAGGCTGCAATGACACTGACAAGGCTGCAATAACACTGACAAGGCTGCAATGACAAGGCTACAATGACACTGACAAGGCTGCAATGACACTGACAAGGCTGCAATGACACTGACAAGGCTGCAATAACACTGACAAGGCTGCAATGACACTGACAAGGCTGCAATGACAAGGCTACAATGACACTGACAAGGCTGCAATGACACTGACAAGGCTGCAATGACACTGACAAGGCTGCAATGACAAGGCTACAATGACACTGACAAGGCTACAATGACACTGACAAGGCTACAATGACACTGAAAAGGCTGCAATGACACTGAAAAGGCTGCAATGACACTGACAAGGCTGCAATGACACTGATGAGGCTGCAATGACACTGACAAGGCTGCAATGACACTGACAAGCATTTAAATGTAAGTTTTTTTCCTTAAACTTCCCTCCTAAACTTGGGTTGTGTGTTCTACGCCGATAAATACGGTAGTTATGATTTTATCCATTTTTATTGCTTTTATTAATCGTGGACCCAGGACGAATACCAGCACAGTATCCCCCACTTATACACTGATATATTATCTACTTTTGTGAGTAGACATTTGGCTGTCTTGTCCAATTAAACAGAAGTTCTTTAACACTGCACTGATTCTGGCGCCCCTTGTCCTTTTCTATCTCTGTTTTATAGAACTGTTTATATGTATAGAAGGGTAGGGCCCGATAGTGACTGAATCCCAGGGGCCCCCACCACCCTGAGTCCTGCCCTGACCATCACCCAGGTAATATTCAGCTGTAGGACTCTTTTCTCCCCCCTGTCAGTAATGACAATAGAGGGCAGTGGCTCAGCTCAGGTCCTCTATGCTGCTATCCATTTCTAGGAATGCTGCCATTCGGTTCTCTTTGTCCCTCCATAGGCACATAGGTAGACTTCTTTTCTACCCACAGGTTGCTATTGAAGAGAAGAGAGAGCAGTCTCCTCCCTTTGGCAGCTATGGAGATTCTTGCTCTGCATGATAGTAATGACACTACCGTCACTTCTGTAAGTGAGGCAACTTCAGATCAGTGCAGCTCCCCCTTCACGTAATACTCCGCCCAGGGCACCCGTCCCTTCTGCCCACCCCTTGTACCGGCCCTGTTGTCAAAAGTATTGGGACACCCGCCTTTACACGCACATGATTTTTAATGACATCCCAGTCTTAGTCTGTAGGGTTCAATATTGAGTTGGCCCACCCTTTGCAGCTATAACAGCATCAACTCTTCTGGGAAGGCCGTCCGCAAGGTTTAGGAGTGTGTCTATGGGAATGTTTGACCATTCTTCCAGAAGATCATTTGTGAGGTCAGGCGCTGATGTTGGACGAGAAGCCCTGGCCAGCAGTCTCCGCTTGAATTCACCCCAAAGGTGTCCTATTGGGTTGAGGTCAGGACTCTGCACAGGCCAGTCAAGTTCCTCCACCCCAAACTCGCTCATTCACATTATATTGCCAAAAGTATTGGGGCACCCCTCCAAATAATTTGGTGGAGGGGGGATTATGGTGTGGGGGTTGTTTTTCAGAGGTTGGGCTTGGCCCCTTAGTTCCAGTGAAGGGAACTCTTAAGGCGTCAGCATACCAAGACATTTTGGACAATTTCACTTTGTGGAAACAGGTTGGGGACGACCCCTTCCTGTTCCAACATGACTGCGCACCAGGGCACAAAGCCAGGTCCATAAAGACATGGGTGAGCGAGTTTGGGGTGGAGGCACTTGACTGGTCTACACAGAGTCCTGACCTCAACCAATAGAACACCTTTGGGATGAATAAGACAGAGGCTGTGAGCCAGGCCTTCTCATCCAACATCAGTGCCTGACCTCACAAATGCGCTTCTTGAGGAATGGACACACTCCTAAACCTTGTGGACAGCCTTCCCAGTAGAGTTGAAGCTGTTATAGCTGCAAAGGGTGGGCCAACTCAATATTGAACCCTACTGACTAAGGCTGGGATGCCATTAAAGTTCATGTGTGTGTAAAGGCAGGCGTCCCAATATTTATGACAATATAGTGTATATATATATATATATATATATATATATATATATATATATATATATATATACTGTTGTGGTTATGCACTTCTCCTTGGCTTGGAAACATAAATCTTTTATAAATGTCCTGAAGCCACAAAACATTTGTCTAAAATCCCATTTGCAGATATTAAACCCTGTAGATCCAATCTATTATTGAATATATGCAGTCCAAATTGTTACATTCTTCTTTAAGCGTATATCTTCCCTTAATGTCACCTTGCAGTACTCATATTCCAATAAACAATGTGCTGACCCTCCACCAGATGTGCCCTCACCTGAGATAATGTCATCTTACAGGTAAGTATAGTCATAAAACACCAGTGTTCCTCAGGGACTCAATGGGATGTGCTCAGTGGATGGATTCCTCCAGCCTCACTTCTTTCCCAATACATCACTTCTTCCCAAGTTCTATAGCTCTTGTATCCTCATGTCATATTTGGATCAGCCATGTACATGAGGAAAAAGTAAAATTGGCAAACCATAGCGTTTATATTGTTGTAAAAAAACACTTTCCTTTATTCCCCAACCATCCAAAAATCACATTAAAAGGGTGCTTACAGCGCTCCACACATATACAGAAAGTATCAAAGACGTCAATGACGGAGCGATCACATGTAAACAAACCGGTGTCACGTCCGGTTCCTCCCTCCCCTCTCTGTACAGGTCTGTATAGTGCGAGGGGAGAGATCGAGTGCTTCAGCGCTGTGGGCTGGATGTGTAGTGCCCACAGCGCTGATATGTGCCCACTCCAGCCATTCAGCCAGCCATACCCAGCCATCCATACCATTCATACCCAGCCATTCATACCATCCATAACATCCATGCTCAGCCATTCACCCATACTCAGCCATACATACTCATCCATCCATCCATACTCAGCCATACATACTCATCCACCCATATTCAGCCATACATACTTATCCATCCATCCATCCATACTCAGCCATACATACTCATCCATCCATCCATACTCAGCAATACTTAGTCATCCATCCATGCTCAGCCGTACTCAGCCGTACCGAGCCATACTCAGCCATACTCAGCTGTACTCAGCCATACTCAGCTGTACTCAGCCGTACTCAGCCATACTCAGCTGTACTCAGCCGTACTCAGCTGTACTCAGCCATACTCAGCTGTACTCAGCCGTACTCAGCCATACTCAGCTGTACTCAGCCATACTCAGCTGTACTCAGCCGTACTCAGCCATACTCAGCTGTACTCAGCCATACTCAGCTGTACTCAGCCGTACTCAGCCATACTCAGCCGTACTCAGCTGTACTCAGCTGTACTCAGCCATACTCAGCCGTAACCAACCGTACCGAGCAGTACTCAGTGTACTCAGCCATACTCAGCCATACCCAGCAATACTCAGCCATACCCAGCCATACTCAGCCATACCTAGCCATACTCAGATATACCCAGCAATACTCAGCCATACCCAGCCATACCCAGCAATACTCAGCCGTACTCAGCCATACTCCGCTTCTCAGCCATACTCAGCCATACTCAGCTGTACTCAGCCGTACTCAGCCATACTCAGCTGTACTCAGCCATACCCAGCTGTACTCAGCCATACTCAGCTGTACTCAGCCGTACTCAGCCATACTCAGCTGTACTCAGCCATACTCAGCTGTAATCAGCCGTACTCAGCCATACTCAGCTGTACTCAGCCATACTCAGCTGTACTCAGCCGTACTCAGCCATACTCAGCCGTACTCAGCTGTACTCAGCTGTACTCAGCCATACTCAGCCGTAACCAACCGTACCGAGCAGTACTCAGTGTACTCAGCCATACTCAGCCATACCCAGCAATACTCAGCCATACCCAGCCATACTCAGCCATACCTAGCCATACTCAGATATACCCAGCAATACTCAGCCATACCCAGCTATACCCAGCAATACTCAGCCGTACTCAGCCATACTCCGCTTCTCAGCCATACTCAGCCATACTCAGCTGTACTCAGCCGTACTCAGCCATACTCAGCTGTACTCAGCCATACTCAGCTGTACTCAGCCATACTCAGCTGTACTCAGCCGTACTCAGCCATACTCAGCTGTACTCAGCCATACTCAGCTGTACTCAGCCGTACTCAGCCATACTCAGCTGTACTCAGCCATACTCAGCTGTACTCAGCCGTACTCAGCCATACTCAGCCGTACTCAGCTGTACTCAGCTGTACTCAGCCATACTCAGCCGTAACCAACCGTACCGAGCAGTACTCAGTGTACTCAGCCATACTCAGCCATACCCAGCAATACTCAGCCATACCCAGCCATACTCAGCCATACCTAGCCATACTCAGATATACCCAGCAATACTCAGCCATACCCAGCCATACCCAGCAATACTCAGCCGTACTCAGCCATACTCCGCTTCTCAGCCATACTCAGCTGTACTCAGCTGTACTCAGCCGTACTCAGCTGTACTCAGCTGTACTCAGCTGTACTCAGCCGTACTAGCCATACTCAGCCGTACTCAGCCATACTCAGCCGTACTCAGCCATACTCAGCCGTAACCAACCGTACCGAGCAGTACTCAGCGTACTCAGCCATACTCAGCCATACTCAGCCTTACTCAGCGTACTCAGCCGTACTCAGCCGTACTCAGCCGTACTCAGCCGTACTCAGCCGTACTCAGCTGTACCCAGCCATACTCAGCCATCCTCAGCTGTACTCAGCTGTACTCAGCCATACTCAGCCATACCCAGCCGTACTCAGCCATACCCAGCCGTACTCAGCCATACCCAGCAATACCCAGCAATACTCAGTCATACCCAGCCATACCCAGCAATACTCAGACATACCCAGCAATACTCAGCCATACCCAGCCATACTCAGTCATACCCATAGGTGTGCGCAGCCTATTGCATTAGGGTGTGCACCCCAAAGCTCAAACACATATGCATGTGTGTGTATATATACGGAAGGTGTCAGGAGAGCAGTGAATGGTGTCATAAGGGCAGATACTGGTGGTGTCAATAGGGCAGTTACAATACTATTTTAATTATTTTTTTTGCAATTTTTTAGGAGAAAAAAAAAGATTTTTTCATTTATTTGGTAAAATATCAGGGGTCTAAACATTGGCAATATGCACCACACGGGGTGATTAGGGTGTGCCCAGGCACACCTGGCACACCCTGTGCGCACGCCTATGGTCATACCCAGCAATACTCAGCTATACCCAGCCATACTCAGCCATACTCAGCCATACTCAGCCATACCCAGCCATACTCAGCCATACCTAGCCATACTCAGCCATACCCAGCAATACTCAGCCATACCCAGCCATACCCAGCAATACTCAGCCATACCCAGCAATACTCAGCCATACCCAGCCATACTCAGCCATACCCAGCCATACTCAGCCATACTCAGCCATACCCAGCAATACTCAGTCGTACTCAGTCATACCCAGCAATATCCAGCAATACTCAGTCATACCCAGCCATACTCAGTCATACCCAGCCATACTCAGCCATACCCAGCAATACTCAGTCATACCCAGCCATACCCAGTAATACTCAGCCATACCCAGCAATACTCAGCCATACAAAACAATACCCAGCAATACTCAGTCGTACTCAGCCATACTCAGCCTTACCCTGCAATACTCAGTCATACCCAGCTATACTCAGCCGTACCCAACCGTGCAGAGCAGTACCCATCCATCCCATCCATACCCGGCAATACTCAGTCATACCCAGCAATACTCAGTCATACCCAGCCATACTCAGCCGTACCCAACCGTGCTCAGCAGTACCCATCCATCCCATCCATACCCAGCCATACTCAGCCGTACCCAGCCATCCCATCCATACCCAGCCATACTCAGCCGTACCCAGCCATCCCATCCATACTCAGCCATACTTAGCCGTACCCAGCCATCCCATCCATACTCAGCCATACTCAGCCGTACCCAGCCGTACTCAGTCGTACCCCGCCATACTCAGCCATACTCATTCATGCTCAATCATCCCATCCATACTCAGCCATCCCCATCCACGGCTCATCCATCCCCATTCATGCTCATCCATGCCACATCAGTTCTCATCCATGCCACATCCATGCCACTACAGTGCCTCACAAATGAGTAATAGGTAGTCAAATTAGAATTGAAACTTATACCCTTAGAACACCTGATGGTGCTCCCTGCATGTTGAGCCTCTCTATGTGGACAGGCTGTGTAAAAGTCTCACACATGTGGTATCACTGTACTCAGGAGTAGTAGGAGAATCTATTTTGGGGTGTAATTTTTGGTATGTACATGCTGCGTGTTAGAAATATTGTATAAATGGACAACTTTGTGTAAAAAAAAAATGTGTTTTCAATTTCTTTACACATTTTCCAAAAACTAGTAGAAAAAAATGACATGTTCAAAAGACTTGATATGCCTCATAGATTATACATTGGGTTGTTTTCTTTCCATTGTCCTGGTTCTCCAGGGCCTTCAAAAGTGTAATGCCGTGTACACACGAGCGGACTTTTTAACGGACTAGGTCCAGCAGACCAGACTCCGTCGGACAATTCGATCGTGTGTGGGCTCCAGCGGACTTTTTTTCCCCAAAAGTCAGACGGACCTAGAAATAAAACATGTTTCAAATCTTTATCTTTTCTGACGGACTCGAGTCCGGTCGAAAAGTCCGCTCGTCTGTGTGCTAGTCCGACGGACAAAAAACGACGCTAGGGCAGCTATTGGCTACTGGCTATGAACTTCCTTGTTTTAGTCCGGTGTACGTCATCACGTACGAATCCGTCGGACTTTGGTTGATCGTGTGTAGGCAAGTCCGTTCATTCGAAAGGCCGTCGGAAAGTCAGTCGAAAAGTTCACCGGACCTAGTCCGTCGAAAAGTCCACCCGTGTGTATGCGGCATAAGAGGTAGTCAAGAAATGAGATGTGTAATTTATGCTCCAAGAACGCCTGGCGGTGCTCCCTGCATGTTGGGCCTCTGTATTTGGCCAGGCTGTTTAAAAGTCTCACACATGTGGTATCGCCATACTCAGGAGGAATAGTAGAATGTGTTTTGGGGTGTACTTTGTTCTATGTATATGCTGTTTGTGAGAAATAACCTGCTAATATAACAATTTTGTGAAAAAAATAAATAAATAATCTTGATTTTGCAAAGAATTGTGGGAAAAAAACAACTTTAAAAAACTCACCATGCCTCTTACTAAATACCTTGGAATGTCTTCTTTCCAAAAAGGGGTCATTTTGGGGGGTATTTGTACTTTCCTGGCTTGTTAGGGTTTCAAGAAATGAGATAGGCTGTCAGGTGTGATCAATTTTCAGATATTGGCACCATAGCTTGTGGACTCCAAATAATATACACTGATTTGGGTTATTTAACCAAAGATATGTAGCAGTATTAATTTTGGCCAAAATGTATGAAGAAAAATTACTACTTTGCAAAATGTTATAACACAAACAAGGAAAAATGCATTTTTTACAACATTTTCGGTCTTTTTTCTTTTATAGCGCAAAAAATAAAAAACCCAGCGGTGATTAAATACCACCAAAAGAAAGCTCTATTTGTGTGGAAAAAAGTAAAAAAATTTCATATAAGTACAATGTTGCATGACTGAGTAATTGTCATTCAAAATGTGAGAGCACCGAAAGCTGAAAATTGGTCTGGTTAGGAAGGGGGTTTAAGTGCCCAGTGGTCAAGTGGTTAAAAACAAATTAAAGAGCGCTTTTGATCTGCGGTGCTCAGGCGTGGCGTAGTTCCGCTTTAACTGATAGTGTGTGTTGTCTTGTTATTCTATACTGCCAGCTGGTGGCTCAAGGTGAGAATCATTTCTGACTTCTCTATTACTGGATGTAGATTCACTCCAACTGGTTCTTCTCTGTTTTTACCCTTCTTCCTACCATTCTGCATCATTAATTATCCTGCTTGGCTGATAATAAGTGCAACATTGTATCTATGAGGAAAGCATTTTATCTAAGTATGCAGTGATGTTTGTATGGCAATCCTTCACCAGAAAAGTCATTGAGGAGGACATTGAGGAGGACATTGAGGAGGATAAGCACTTGTTCCACTTAAACAAGCATTTACGTGAATAAGGTTGTTTAAGTGGAACAAGTGCTTGTCCTCCTCAATGACTTTTCTGGTGAACGATTGCCACACAAACATAACTGCACATTGAGATGAAATACTTTCTCATAGATGCAATGTTGCAATTATTCTCTGTGTAGCCACTTGTTACATAGTTACATACAGTATGTCAGAAAAGTAAGTACACCCCTCACATTTTTGTAAATATTTTATTCTATATCTTTCGTTGTGACAACACTGAAGAAATGACACTTGTCTACAATGTAAAGTAGTGAGTGTACAGCTTGTATAACAGTGTAAATTTGCTGTCCCCTCAAAATAACTCAACACACAGCCATTAATATCTAAACTGCTGGCAACAAAAGTGAGTACACCCCTAAGTGAAAATGTCCAAATTGGGCCCAAAGTGTCAATATTTTGTGTGGCCACCATTATTTTCCAGCACTGCCTTAACCCTCTTGGGCATGGAGTTCACCAGAGCTTCACAGGTTGCCACTGGAGTCCTCTTCCACTCCTCCATGATGACATCACGGAGCTGGTGGATGTTAGAGACCTTGCACTCCTCCACCTTCTGTTTGAGGATGTGCCACAGATGATCAATAGGGTTTAGGTCTGGAGACATGCTTGGCCAGTCCATCATCTTTACCCTCAGCTTCTTTAGCAAGGCAGTGGTCGTCTTGGAGGTGTATTTGGGGTCGTTATGTTGGAATACTGCCCTGTGGCCCAGTCTCCGAAGGGAGGAGATCATGCTCTGCTTCAGTATGTCACAGTACATGTTGCATTCATGGTTCCCTCAATGAACTGTATCTCCCCAGTGTCAGCAGCAATCAAGCAGCCCCAGACCATGACACTCCCACCACCATGCTTGACTGTAGGCAAGACACACTTGTCTTTGTCCTCCTCCCCTGGTTGCCCCCACACACGCTTGTCACCATCTGAACCAAATAAGTTTATCTTGGTCTCATCAGACCACAGGACATGGTTCCAGTAATCCATATCTTTAGTCTGCTTGTCTTCAGCAAACTGTTTGCAGACTTTCTTGTACATCATCTTTAGAAGAGGCTTCCTTCTGGGACGACAGTTATGCAGACCAATTTGATGCAGTGTGCGGCGTATGGTCTGAGCACTGACAGGCTGACCCCCCACCCCTTCAACCTCTTCAGCAATGCTGGCAGAACTTATAAGTCTATTTCCCAAAGACAACCTCTGGATATGACGCTGAGCACGTGACCTCAACTTCTTTGGTGGACCATGGTGAGGCCTGTTTTGAATGGAAACCTGTCCTGTTAAACCGCTGTATGGTCTTGGCCACCATGCTGCAGCTCAGTTTCAGGGTCTTGGCAATCTTCTTATAGCCTAGGCCATCTTTATGTAGAGCAACAATTATTTTTTTCAGATCCTTAGAGAATTCTTTGCCATAAGGTGCCATGTTGAACTTCCAGTGACCAGTATGAGAGAGTGAGAGTAATAACACCAAATTTAACACACCTGCTCCCCATTCACACCTGAGACCATGTAACACTAACAAGTCACGTGACACAAGGGAGGGAAAATGGCTAATTGGGCCCAATTTGGAAATTTTCCCTTAGGGGTGTACTCACTTTTGTTGCCAGCGGTTTAGACATTAATGGCTGTGTGTTGAGTTATTTTGAGGGGACAGCAAATTTACACTGTTATACAAGCTGTACACTCACTACTTTACATTGTAGCAAAGTGTCATTTCTTCAGTGTTGTCACATGAAAAGATAGAATAAAAGATTTACAAAAATGTGGGGGGTGTACTCACTTTTGTGAGAGACTGTATATAAATCTTTATATCACTAGAGGGGTCACCAGCAGGAGGAAGGAGGTCCTGATAGTGCTTTTTGCATTTTGCAAATTTGCACTACAGTCCATTTAATATGATTTCCTATGGAACACGTTCTGTAGTGCATATCTGCAAAATGCAAAATGCACTAAAAATACATAGGTGTGAATCCAGCCTAAGGCTCCATTCACATCTATGCATGTTGCTCCTGAGCATTTCTGCAGTGCTTTTTGCGGTGCTTGCCGCGTTTTTAAACATGTGTTTTTGCCGCGTTCTTGCGACGTTTTTTTTTTTTACAGTGGTTTTTTTTTTATAATGTATACAACGTAAAATAAAAGGAAAGAAAAAAAACGCAAACCGCGGCAAAAACGCGGTAAAGACGCGGCAAAAACGCGTTACTTGGGTTTTGGATACGGGTTCATTGAATTCTATTACATGCAAAACGCTGCATTTTGCATGAAAAAAAGTCCCCGACCCTTTCCAAAAACAAAAAAAAAAAGGGGGGTTTCCGGCGCTCCGCAACATGTGATGTCTAAGGTAAATAGTACAATGGTAGCTATAATAGCACATTAAAATAAGGCAGGTAAATTCTAGAATGAGGAGGCAGCCATCCTCAGAGGGTGTCCATTACCTCTGTTGATAATCAATGTTGAAAAAAGGAGGGGTGTGGAGGCGCCAACTGTGGTAGCTTGTTTATGCAAAAATAAAAGTTAGTGTAACAATTACACTTACTGGTTCGCAGGGTGGAGGTGTTTCTTTGAGATGGAAAGTGTCCTGAGATGTGCTGTTATCTTGTTTCCGGCTCGGATTTCATTCCTTCAGGTGTCTGGGTGTGGAGTCTGTACACAGGCAGAACCGCTGCATCCAGTGCATGGAAAGCTCCACGCTGACCACTCTGGAGCGCAGAAGAGGAAATGACATCACTGATGCACGGCAAACGTCCAGTCTGGTGTTGGGAATAATGCAGGGATAGCTCACAGCTCCTTCTACTGGCCAGTTCTACAAGCTATCACATTTGGCGCCTCCACACCCCTCCTTTTTTCAACCTTTCCAAAAATGCAGAGGCACAAAAATGCATTGATGTGAACATGTTCCATAGGAACCCATGTTAAAAAATTCCCATGCATTTCTGCAAAATGCATCAAAAAACACATTAGTGTGAATGGAGCCTTACTCTATATAGATCTTTATATCACTTAGGCCTGGTTCACACCTATGCATTTGTTAGCGCGTTTTCAGTTTTGCAGAAACACACTACAGTCCCTTTTTATCGATAGTCCATTAAACATGGTTTCTTATGGATGTAATTCACATCTGTGCATTTTATGGAAAAGGCCAGGGACTTTTTTTCTGGTTCTGGGTTACATAGACTTCAATGGATGAAAAGCATGTATTGAAAAAAATGCAAAATGCATCTGCAGTATGGAAACTGCAACCTGCGTAAGTGTGAATCGGGCCTATGGGGATCACCAGCAAGAGGAAGGAGGTCCTGATTCCTCTATATAGATCTTTATATCACTAGAGGGATCACCAGCAGGAGGAAGGAGGTCCTGATTCCTCTATATAGATTTTCATATCACCAGAGGGATCACCAGCAGGAGGAAGGAGGTCCTGATTCCTCTATATAGATCTTTATATCACTAGAGGGATCACCAGCAGGAGGAAGGAGGTCCTGATTCCTCTATATAGATTTTCATATCACCAGAGGGATCACCAGCAGGAGGAAGGAGGTCCTGATTCCTCTATATAGATTTTCATATCACCAGAGGGATCACCAGCAGGAGGAAGGAGGTCCTGATTCCTCTATATAGATCTTTATATCACTAGAGGGATCACCAGCAGGAGGAAGGAGCTCCTGATTCCTCTATATAGATCTTTATATCACTAGAGGGGTCACCAGCAGGAGGAAGGAGGTCCTGATTCCTCTATATAGATTTTCATATAACCAGAGGGATCACCAGCAGGAGGAAGGAGCTCCTGATTCCTCTATATAGATCTTTATATCACTAGAGGGGTCACCAGCAGGAGGAAGGAGGTCCTGATTCCTCTATATAGATCTTTATATCACTAGAGGGATCACCAGCAGGAGGAAGGAGGTCCTGATTCCACTATATAGATCTTTATATCACCAGAGGGGTCACCAGCAGAAGGAAGGAGGTCCTGATTCCTCTATATAGATCTTTATATCACTAGAGGGGTCACCAGCAGGAGAATGGAGGTCCTGATTCCTCAATATAGATCTTTATATCATTAGAGGGGTCACCAGCAGGAGAATGGAGGTCCTGATTCCTCTATATAGATCTTTATATCACTAGAGGGGTCACCAGCAGGAGAATGGAGGTCCTGATTCCTCAATATAGATCTTTATATCATTAGAGGGGTCACCAGCAGGAGAATGGAGGTCCTGATTCCTCTACATAGATCTTTATATCATTAGAGGGGTCACCAGCAGGAGAATGGAGGTCCTGATTCCTCTATATAGATCTTTATATCACTAGAGGGGGTAACCAGCAGGAGGAAGGAGGTCCCGATTCCTCTATATAGATCTTTATATCACTAGAGGGGTCACCAACAGGAGGAAGGAGGTCCTGATTCCTCTATATAGATCTTTATATCCATAGAGGGGTCACCAGCAGGAGGAAGGAGGTCCAGATTCCTCTATATAGATCTTTATATCACTAGAGGGGGTAACCAGCAGGAAGAAGGAGGTCCTGATTCCTCTATATAGATCTTTATATCACTAGAGGGGTCACCAACAGGAGGAAGGAGGTCCTGATTCCTCTATATAGATCTTTATATCCATAGAGGGGTCTCCATCAGGAGGAAGGAGGTCCTGATTCCTCTATATAGATCTTTATATCCATAGAGGGGTCACCAGCAGGAGGAAGGAGGTCCTGATTCCTCTATATAGATCTTTATATCCATAGAGGGGTCACCAGCAGGAGGAAGGAGGTCCCGATACCTCTATATAGATCTTTATATCACTAGAGGGATCACCAGCGGGAGGAAGGAGGTCCTGATTCCTCTATATAGATCTTTATATCACTAGAGGGGTCACCAGAAGGAGGAAGGAGGTCCTGATTCCCCTATATCAGGCGTGCCCAAAGTCCGGTTTTATGCGGCCCCCACATGCCTCCAGCTTTTGTTACCCTTGTGGCCCCCCCTTGCTCCACACTCTGTAATGTCTCTATGTATATATATATATATATACACCGATCTATGTTCCGTAATCCCCGAGCACTCTCACTGACAAGCAGGGGCATGTTCCAAAACCCTCCGGGAAGCTGACTGCATGCGGCGCCAATAGCAGACACTGAGTCATTTGGGTCAAAGAGGAGATATATATATATCCAAATACCAGGTCATCTTCACCACACACAGCCACAAAGGTAGGAGAATTCTTGTTGGGTGATGTATTAGTGTATTGGACGAACACGCTTAGACCAAAGGGGTGGATTTTGACTTCTTTTCAGTAGCCTGTGATGAAAGCACGGACCTATCTGACACGGCTCAGTTGCTGATTTCTATGAGAGGGGTGGATGATGAAATGAATGTGACTGAAGAACTACTTGACCTCCAGAGCCTTACCGACCAAACAAGAGGAAAAGATTTCTTTTAGTTCCGCCATAGATGACATGAAACTTGGAACGAAGTTCCTGGGATTATTACTGATGGGGCACCTGCCATGGATGGTGAACAAAGTGGATTGTCAACCCTAATCAGTAAGAAGGTGATCGAAGGAGGCAAAGCTAATAAACTCCATTATATCATTCATCAACAATTTCTCTGTGCTAAACATCTCAAATATGATCATGTTATGAAACCTGTGGTGAAGACTTCATTTTATTCTCTCTAAAGCCCTGTGCCACCGCCATTTTAAACAGTTTCTACTGGACATCCAGGCTGAATAGGAAGATGTTTTATATCACAACGATGTAAGATGGCTCAGTCGGGGGTCTGCACTGCAACGTTTCTACTCTCTCAGAAAGGAAATCTGAGAATTCTTGGAAACAAAGGGACAACCGATGTGAGAACTATCTGATCCTATTTGTCTGCCTGATTTAGGGTTTCTAGCAGACATAACAAAGTATCTGAATGTACTGAACACGAGTCTTCAGGGGAAAGATGCAGCGATGAACCAGCTTTATTCACACCTCAAAGCCTTTGGAACCAAGCTACAACTTTTCATAAGGCAGTTGTCACAAACACAGCCCAACCTCATACATTGTTCAGCATTGCAGGAAATAATCAACAGTTTTCCACAGGACAATATCATTGAGCAAACGAGCCGGTATGCAGCAGACATCACATCTCTGGCTGGGGAGATTAAAAGGCGCTTTCAGGATTTTGCAGCTATTGAAAAAGAGATCAGCCTTTTCTCCTCTCCAGGCCCGGACTGGCCATAGGGCAGACCGGGCATTTGCCCGGTGGGCCGGGGCCACCTGCTCTGTAGCATGTTGCTGTTCAGGCCACACAGCGGGAGGTAAGCGGCGACCGCGGCATGAACATGGTTAACACAGGCCGTGGCTGCCGCTCGCCGCTACCGCTATGCGGCTGTGCCTTCTCTGGCGGAACTTTTGGCTGCATGGGCTGAGCTGTGTGTCTCTCACACACACAGCTCAGCCTCAGAGCCGCGCTGACAGTTCCGCTCTCTGCTCCTAGGCACTGCTCCTCCTCCCCCAGCCAAGGTGTCCGCACGGTGGGTAAGGGGGAGGACTGCTGTCAGGACGTTTTCTCCCCTCCCTTTCTCTTGTCGGCAACACATGTAAGGGGACAGCTTCCTGCCTATTGTTCCTCCCTCACCATTGACCACAACAGAGGGCCAATCAGAGAACTAGAGGGGCATCATGGGAAATGTGGTCCCAGAGATAGGTGGCCCAATTGTTTTCAGCAGGGAGCTGACTACACTCCCCAGCATGCACTCTGCTGGGGGGGGGGGGGGGGAGAAAACCTGGAAACAAGCTGAGAAGTGCCTGTAGCAGTTAATACAGGAGAGAGAGGACTGTGCTGGGGGAACTAATAGCCCCAGCACCACCAGAGAGAGCCACGCTGTACCCGCACCACGAGAGAGAGCCATGCTGTACCCGCACCACCAGAGAGAACCACGGTGTACCCGCACCACGAGAGAGAGAGCCATGCTGTACCCGCACCACCAGAGAGAGCCACGCTGTACCCACACCACCAGAGAGAGAGTCACGCTGTACCGCACCACCAGAGAGAGAGCCATGCTGTACCCGCACCAGCAGAGAGAGAGCCACGCTGTACCCACACCACCAGAGAGAGAGTCACGCTGTACCGCACCACCAGAGAGAGAGCCATGCTGTACCCGCACCACCAGAGAGAGAGCCACGCTGTACCCGCACCACCAGAGAGAGCCACGCTGTACCCACACCACCAGAGAGAGCCACGCTGTACCCACACCACCAGAGAGAGCCACGCTGTACCCACACCACCAGAGAGCTGCGCTGTACCCACACCACCAGAGAGCCACGCTGTACACCCACCACCAGAAAGAGCCAAGCTGTACCTGCACCACCAGAGAGAGAGCCATGCTGTATCGCACCACCAGAGAGCCACACTGTACCCGCACCACCAGAGAGAGAGACACGCTGTACCGCACCACCAGAGAGCCACACTGTACCCGCACCACCAGAGAGAGAGACACGCTGTACCGCATCATCAGAGAGAGCAGGTCAGTGTCACTAGGCAGTGTGAGCACAATAGGAGAAAGACAGTACTAGCATTGTATGGCCACAATAGGACTGGGACACTGTAATATAAAGGGGACTGCACTGTAAAGGGGCACTGTAATCATTGCAGTGCCCATTTACAGCACAGTTCCCTTTATATCACAGTGTCCCTGCACATTACAGTGTGGAGGACCCACACCAGCCACCCCCGCGAATGTCTAACAACCGCCCCCCCCCCCCCTCCCCTGGAGAAGTTGGCTGCTCAGTCTAAAATGCCCGGGCCTATTTTTTGTCCCAGTCCAGGCCTGCTCCTCTCCATTCTCTGTTGACCCCGATGAAGCTCCAGATCAGCTGCAGCTCGGGCTCA
Source organism: Lithobates clamitans (assembly GCA_037952925.1). Taxonomy (NCBI): domain Eukaryota; kingdom Metazoa; phylum Chordata; class Amphibia; order Anura; family Ranidae; genus Lithobates; species Lithobates clamitans. The sequence continues at coordinate 443,650 of JBBGZY010001245.1, read as the reverse complement.
TTGAGCTGCATTGTGACAGCGAAGTATGCCGTCATCACCAACAGCTCTCTCTTGTGAACTTTTACCGCCAACTGGATAAGAGCCGGTTTCAAGAGATTCGAATATTGGCTAAGAAAATGCTGAGCTTGTTTGGCTCAACATATATGTGTGAGAAGACATTCTCTGCTATGAACTTTAACAAGAACCGCGTGAGGACAAGATTAAGTGACTCTCACCTGCGGGACATTTTGCGCATCAAAACCACGGCCTTTGACCCAGACCTAAACTATGTGCTCCAGTCAGACCCAGACCTAGACTATGTGCTCCAGTCAGACCCAGACCTAGACTATGTGCTCCAGTCCAGATCTCAGTTTCACCCTTCACATTATTGCAGACAAGTTTTCTTTTTCAATTGAGATGAATATATTGTAAAATCTCAGTTAATGTCCGTTGGTCTAAACCAGTTATGAATATATTTGGACACAAGATGTATACTTGGTGTTATGTTCTTGTTTATATTTTTTGAACTTAAAAGTTGACAGACAGCCTTTATTATAATATGTAATGTACTTTACAATTTTCCTGACATATATTTCAGCTTCCTGGATTTTTTTTTTTTTCATCCGGACTTCAGATATGAAAGGCAGAGTGATTTAACACCTGTTTAGATTTGTCATCCATGTGACAAAATTAAAAGTATGCCGTTTGCAATAAACTTTGCATAAAAATTGAATTTGCATTTAATTTTAATGGTTCAAAAAAAGTCAGGCAAAATGGTCGGCCCTCATGCATGTTCACTTCATGAAATCTGGCCCTCTTTGAAAAAAGTTTGGACACCCCTGCTCTATATAGATCTTTATATCACAAGAGGGCTCACAAGCAGGAAGAAGGAGGGCCCGGTTCCTCTATATAGATCGTTATATCACTAGAGGGATCACCAGGAGGAGGAAGGAGGTCCTGATCCCTTTATATAGATCTTTATATCACCAGAGGGGTCACCAACAGGAGGAAGGAGGTCCTGATTCCTCTATACAGATCTTTATATCACTAGAGGGGTCACCATCAGGAGGAAGAAGGTCCTGATTCCTCTATATAGATCTTTATATCACTAGAGGGGTCACCAACAGGAGGAAGGAGGTCCTGATTCCTCTATATAGATCTTTATATCACTAGAGGGATCACCAGCAGGAGGAAGGAGGTCCTGATTCCTCCATATAGATCTTTATATCACTAGAGGGGTCACCAGCAGGAGGAAGGAGGTCCTGATTCCTCCATATAGATCTTTATATCACCAGAGGGGTCACCAACAGGAGGAAGGAGGTCCTGATTCCTCTATATAGGTCTGTGTATTATTATTATTATTATTATACAGGATTTATATAGCGCCAACAGTTTACGCAGCACTTTACAACATGAGGGCAGACAATACACTTACAATACAAATCAATACAGGAGGGATCAGAGGGCCCTGCTCGTTAGAGCTTACAATCTAGAAGGGAGGGTCAAGTGGAAACAAAAGGTAATAACTGTGGGGGATGAGCTGATGGAAAAAAATGAAAATACAGTTGTTAACTGTGGGAAAGATAGGCTTCTCTGAAGTGAAGGGTTTTCAGGGATCATCTAAAAGCTAATAGAGTATCACTAGAGGGGTCACCATCAGGAGGAAGGAGGTCCTGATTATTCTATATAGATCTTTATATCACTAGAGGGATCACCAGCAGGAGGAAGGAGGTCCTGATTCCTCTATATAGATCTTTATATCACTAGAGGGGTCACCAGCGGGAGGAAGGAGGTCCTGATTCCTCTATATAGATCTTTATATCACTAGAGGGGTCACCAGCAGGAGGAAGGAGGTCCTGATTCCTCTATATAGATCTTTATATCACTAGAGGGGGCACCAGCGGGAGGAAGGAGGTCCTGATTCCTCTATATAGATCTTTATATCCATAGAGGGCTCACCAGCAGGAGGTCCTGATTCCTCTATATAGATCTTTATATCACTAGAAGGGTCACCAGCAGGAGGAAGGAGGTCCTGATTCCTCTATATAGATCTTTATATCACTAGAAGGGTCACCAGCAGGAGGAAGGAGGTCCTGATTCCTCTATATAGATCTTTATATCACTAGAGGGGTCACCAGCAGGAGGAAGGAGGTCCTGATTCCTCTATATAGATCTTTATATCACTAGAAGGGTCACCAGCAGGAGGAAGGAGGTCCTGATTCCTCTATATAGATCTTTATATCACTAGAGGGGTCACCAGCGGGAGAAAGGAGGTCCTGATTCCTCTATATAGATCTGTATATTACAAGAGGGCTCACCAGCAGGAGGAAGGAGGTCCTGATTCCTCTATATAGATCTGTATATTACAAGAGGGCTCACCAGCAAGAGGAAGGAGGTCCTGATTCCTCTATATAGATCTTTAGACATTTTGTAAGAATGCGTGTTGATAGCCAAGGGCACACAATGGATGTGAGTGGTGTGTCTCTATATATGTGGTTCTATGGGTCTGTGGCTCTTTTTATGTACTTAGCATTGTGTCTATATTTCTTGTACAGATGAAGCTGAAGTTTAATTTGTGTCCTGGCAGGAAGTGTGGTATGAGTCTGGCAAACGCAGGGATCTGGGTGGAGGGAGGGGTGGAGGGGGTCGGAGGGGGATGTGGGTGGAGGGGGATCTGGGAAACAGTCTCAGTAAATGTGATGTAAAGTTTGAGAAACGAAACTCAGCATAGTCACAGATCATTTCACACCCTGTGCCCCGCTACCAAGGACTCAGCACCAGGTAAGAGGCATGATATTACTTATAACTCCACTTACAATACAATTTTCCTATTCCATCAAGACTCCAATGCTCAGATTCTGCAACCCACAACATCCTCTTGAAAAGGAGGAGCGTCACTGCATTCCCTATAACGGGAAGACAAATGCAAGACCGAGGGCCCCTTCTAACTGCTGCAAGAGGCTGCTGGGGATGGAGAACTCCGTTTTGGGAGGAACTATCCTTTGCCAATTTTTAGCAATAATTTTTTTTTTAAGTTCTCACTACTGGTAGAATAACTACTCCATCCTTTGGTATATATAGTAGGTACATCTAGAGAGCAAAGGGTTAAACAAGGGTTTCTTTGCTTTCTTCAGCCATCTGCCAGCTGTAATGTAAGTAGACCCCTGAGGTCTCCATAAAGAGGACCTGTCACCTGCCCAATGCTATCACATCTGGGGCTTGTTAACCCACTTGTGATAGTAATAAAGTTAATGAAAAAAAATAAAAATAAAGTGGTTCTAAAGGCCAAAGTTTTTTTTTCCCTTAAAGTGATTGTAAAGGCATACATACAGTATTTCACAAAAGTAAGTATACCCCTCACATTTTTGTAAATATTTTCTTTTATCTTTTCATGTGACAACACTGAAGAAATGACACTTGTCTACAATGTAAAGTAGTGAGTGTACAGCTTGTATAACAGTGTAAATTTGCTGTCCCCTCAAAATAACTCAACACACAGCCAATAATGTCTAAACCGCTGGCAACAAAAGTGAGTACACCCCTAAGTGAAAATGTCCAAATTGGGCCCAATAGGCATCCCAATACTTTTGACAATATAATGTGTGTGTGTGTATATTGTATACTAAAAATATATAGGAGTCAACGCCTAGTTCCTATATAAACAAGCGCTCATGGGTGAGATGAAAAACATAGAAAAAAAAAATAGGCAATTAAGGCAAACAGCTGCTACCATATGGCCTTCCAAGGCTCAGACAGATAGTAAAATAAAGTTAGTCGAAGGATATCGAACACCAAAACGAGTGTTAACCAGTGTCATATACCTGATTACTACCTTACTAATTCTGGTAAGAGTTTTATCCAGAGGGGGATGTGAGTACTCCCCTTATCTCACAAGTTTAGCCATCTTTCTCTTAAAGAAACTTCACTTTGGAGAACATATGGACTGCTTATATATTATTATAATCCTATTACGGACTTTGTTTTATTTGCATTTTTTATGACATGCATTTTTATGACATGCCTATTTTATGTCATGTATTTACTCTTTGTATTACATGATTATTTATGTTTGATATATAGAAGTACGGTATTTAGTTTTGCACCATTTTTGGTGTTTTTGATAGCGCTGCCTACATTTCATGTGTGTGTATATATATATATTACACACACACATACATACACACATATTATATTGTCAAAAGTATTGGGACACCTGCCTTTACACGCACGTGAACTTTAATGGCATCCCAGTCTTATGCTGGCCATACACTATACGAAAAATCGTCCCCAAAATTCGGTCATTTAGACAAGTTTGTTCGCTTTTCGGACAGTTAATGGGCACAAAATCAATAATCGTTTGGATGTTGTTTCGGCTCAAAAACCAAGGACAAGTTTGGAAATTTTCTGCCGAACGATAAATTGAAAGATTAATGTGTTTCCTGTCCGAACTGTCTGCACTAGGTATATGTAAAAAAAAGATACGAACAAAAAATGTATTTATTTCTGTCCACTGAACGATTTATGGGTCATTACATGATGGCACCATCGTTTGAGCTCACGGCCGAATGTTCCTTTTTTCGAAAATGGGTTCAGCCGATTTTTCGTATAGTGTATGGCCAGCATTAGCCCGTAAGGTTCAATATTGAGTTGGCTCCGCCCTTTGCAGCTATAACAGCTTCAACCATTCTGGGAAAGCCGTCCACAAGGTTTAGGAAGGTGTCTATGGGAATGTTTGACCATTCTTCCAGAAGAGCATTTGTGAGGTCAGGCACTTCATCCTTTGGGATGAATTGGAGTGAAGACTGCAAGCCAGGCACTGGGAAGGTCTGGCTCGCAGTCTTCACTCTAATTCATCCCAAAGGCGTTCTACCTTGTTGAGGTCAGGATTACGTGCAGGCAAGCCAAGTCAAGTGCCTCCACCCGAAACTCGCCCATCCATGTCTTTATGGACCTTGCTTTGTGCACTGGTCCAAATCATTTGGTGGAGGGGGGATTATGGTGTGGGGTTGTTTTTCAGGGGTTGGGCTTGGCCCCTTAGTTCCAGTGAAGGGAACTCTTAAGGCGTCAGCATACCAAGACATTTTGGACAATTTCATGGTCCCAACTTTGTGGGAACTGTTTGGGGATGGCCCCTTCCTGTTCCAACATGACTGCACACCAGTGCACAAAGCAAGGTCCATAAAGACATGGGGGAGCGAGTTTGGGGTGGAGGAACTTGACTGACCTCCTACCCATCCATTGTCCCAGCCCCGCCCATCTGGATCCAGTGATGTGCATGAGAGAAGCAGCTCTCCCGGGTCTCTCTCTCACTTCATTGGCTCCCGCTGCTGTCAGTCGTTGCCAGTGAGCCAATGAGGTAAGAGCAGGGGTTGGGCGAGCCATGCTCTGTGTGTAAATGAACAATGTCCATTCACAGGAGCGTGGCTTGCGAGCGAGCCTGCAAGAGATTTGCTATTGGGGGGCAGTCGAGAGGGGGAGGAGCCAGCACCCAAAAAGAAGAGGATCGGGCAGCTCTGTGCAAAACCATTACACAGAGCAGATAAGTATAAGATGTTTGTTATTTTAATAATAATTTAAAAAAAGAGCCTTTAGAATAACTTTAAAAAAGAAAAATTCATAATAAAATGTATTAAAACAAACAAACAAAGCCATTGGCTCCTGCTGCTGTCTAATCATGGCCAGTGAGCCAATGAGGTGAGAGTGTGGGGGTGGGGCTGAGCTTGCTATTGGAGGCAGCTGGCAGGGGGAGGAGCCAGGACTGCCAGCAGGGGACCTAAGAAGTAGAGGATTGGGGCTGCTCTGTGCAAAGCCATTACACAGTGCAGGTAAGTATTTGTTATTAAAAAATAAATAAATAAATTAGAACCTTAAGAATAACTTTAAAAAATAAAAAAAATAAAAAAATAAAAATTAATAATAAAATGTATTAAAACAAACAAACAAAAACCCCCGTTGCCTTGCACATACCCACAAATGAACATATTATAAAATTGAATATTATATTGTGTGTGTTTTTACTAAAATTATTTTTTTTTCCCCCTGAAAATATGGGTTTAATAAACAAATAAACTTGTTATACAAATATGTGTAAAAAAAAAAAAAAAAAGTTAAAAGTTTACATGTGTGGATTTTTGTGGTGGAGAAGTAAAACCAGTTATTTTGTTGCTGCGTTGAAGGAATTTCACCACTTCGGCTCCGGCGAGTCGTTCTGTCCTTGAGGGTGACCTTGGATCTGTCACTTGGATCATGCAAAGATTTATTTTGGCAGTAAGAATGAAATAATGTCCTCGTATTATCTGCAGACGTTCTCCGGCGTTGTGATAGCTCTTTAAGCTTTACTACATCCTCCCTGCAGAAAAGGAAGTCATTGTTACATTGTGTGTGAGAGCCGACACACTAACAGCCCAACGCCATAGATGCCAATGGTCCCGGATTTGTCAGGACAGTCCCTCATCTTGACCCTCTGTCTCCCCAATGCTGTGTCCAGGGCCCTCCAATGCTGTGTCCAGGACACCCCAATGCTGTGTCCAGGGCTCCCCCAATGCTGTGTCCAGGACACCCCAATGCTGTGTCCAAAGGTCCCCCAATGCTGTGTCCAAGGCCCCCCAATGCTATGTTCAGGGCTCCCCCAATGCTGTGTCCAGGGCCCCCCCATGCTGTGTCCAGGGCCTTCCCTATTCTGTGTCCAGAGCCCCCCATTGCTGTGTCTAGGGCCTTCCCAATGCTGTGTCCAGGGCCTTCCCAATGCTGTGTCCAGGGCTCCCCCAATGCTGTGTCCAGGGCCCCCCCATGCTGTGTCCAGGGCCTTCCCTATTCTGTGTCCAGAGCCCCCCATTGCTGTGTCTAGGGCCTTCCCAATGCTGTGTCCAGGGCCCCTCATGCTGTGTCCAGGGCCCCCCAATGCTGTGTCCAGAGCCTCCCAATGCTATGTCCAGGGCCCCCCAATGCTGTGTCCAGGGACCCCAAATGCTGTGTCCAGGGCCCCTCATGCTGTGTCCAGGGCTTTCTCAATGCTGTGTCCAGGGCCCCCCAATGCTGTGTCCACGGCCCCCCAATGCTGTGTCCACGCCCCCCCAATGCTGTGTCCAGGGCCCCCCATGCTGTGTCCAGGGCCCCCAATACTGTGTCCAGGGCCCCCCAAAGCTATGTCCAGGGCCCCCCAATGCTGTGTACAGGGCCCCTCATGCTGTGTCCAGGGCCTTCCCAATGCTGTGTCTAGGGCCCCCCATTAATGTGTTCAGGGCCTTCCCAATGTTGTGTCCAGGCCCCCCAATGCTGTGTCCAGGGCCTTCCCAATGCTGTGTCCAGGTCTTTCCCAATGCTGTGTCCAGGTCTTTCCCAATGCTGTGTCCAGGTCCCCCCAATGCTGTGTCCAGGGCCTTCCCAATGCTGTGCCCAGGGCCCCCGAGTGCTGTGTCCAGGGCCCCCCAATGCTGTGTCCAGGGTCTTCCCAATGCTGTGTCCAGGGCCTTCCCAATGCTGTGTCCAGGGCTCCCCCAATGCTGTGTCCAGGGCCCCCCCATGCTGTGTCCAGGGCCTTCCCTATTCTGTGTCCAGAGCCCCCCATTGCTGTGTCTAGGGCCTTCCCAATGCTGTGTCCAGGGCCCCTCATGCTGTGTCCAGGGCCCCCCAATGCTGTGTCCAGAGCCCCCCAATGCTATGTCCAGGGCCCCCCAATGCTGTGTCCAGGGACCCCAAATGCTGTGTCCAGGGCCCCTCATGCTGTGTCCAGGGCTTTCTCAATGCTGTGTCCAGGGCCCCCCAATGCTGTGTCCACGGCCCCCCAATGCTGTGTCCACGCCCCCCCAATGCTGTGTCCAGGGCCCCCCATGCTGTGTCCAGGGCCCCCAATACTGTGTCCAGGGCCCCCCAAAGCTATGTCCAGGGCCCCCCAATGCTGTGTACAGGGCCCCTCATGCTGTGTCCAGGGCCTTCCCAATGCTGTGTCTAGGGCCCCCCATTAATGTGTTCAGGGCCTTCCCAATGTTGTGTCCAGGCCCCCCAATGCTGTGTCCAGGGCCTTCCCAATGCTGTGTCCAGGTCTTTCCCAATGCTGTGTCCAGGTCCCCCCAATGCTGTGTCCAGGGCCTTCCCAATGCTGTGCCCAGGGCCCCCGAATACTGTGTCCAGGGCCCCCGAGTGCTGTGTCCAGGGCCCCCCAATGCTGTGTCCAGGGCCTTCCCAATGCTGTGTCCAGGGCCCCCCAATACTGTGTCCAGGGCCCCCAATGCTATGTCCAGGGCCCCCCCAATGCTGTGTCCAGGGCCCCTCATGCTGTGTCCAGGGCCTTCCCAATGCTGTGTCCAGGGCCCCCCAAAGCTGTGTCCAGGGCCTTCCCCATGCTGTGTCCAGGGCCCCCCAATGCTGTGTCCAGGGCCCCCCAATACTGTGTCCAGGGCCCCCAATGCTATGTCCAGGGCCCCCCAATGCTGTGTCCAGGGCCCCTCATGCTGTGTTCAGGGCCTTCCCAATTCTGTGTCCAGAGCCCCCCAATTGCTGTGTCTAGGGCTCTCCAATGCTCTGTCCAGGGCCTTCCCAATGCTGTGTCCAGGGCCCCTCATGCTGTGTCCAGGGCTCCCCAATGCTGTGTCCAGGGCCTTCCCAATGCTGTGTCCAGGGCCCCCCAATGCTGTGTCCAGGGCCCCTCATGCTGTGTCCAGGGCCTTACCAATGCTGTGTCCAGGGCCCCCCAATGCTGTGTCCAGGGCCTTCCCAATGCTGTGTCCACGCCCCCCCAATGCTGTGTCCAGGTCCCCCATGCTGTGTCCAAGGCCCCCCAATACTGTGTCCAGGGCCCCCCAATGCTATGTCCAGCACCTCCCAATGCTGTGTCCAGGGCCCCTCATGCTATGTCCAGGGCCCCCCATTGCTGTGTTCAGGGCCTTCCCAATGCTATGTCCAGGGCCCCCCATTGCTGTGTTCAGGGCCTTTCCAATGCTATGTCCAGGGCCCCTCATGCTATGTCCAGGGCCCCCCAATGCTGTGTCCAGGGCCTTCCCAATGCTGTGTCCAGGCCCCCCAATACTGTGTCCAGGGCCTTCCCAATGTTGTGTCCAGGGCCTTCCCAATGCTGTGTCCAGAACCAGGGCCATGTCCCAGGATCGCAGCATCATCCATATTCACATTACTGCACATTGTGACTGTCCCCTTATATTTACAGGCGGGACCAACCTTATAACGTGGCCTGATGGGCAATCCCAGCATATTGAAAGGGTCGGACCAACCCACAATGTGGGTGTGGTTTGGGTGCGCCTAGGACACAATGTTCTTGTTTAGGATCTAGTGTTCCCAGGGGACACTGCCACAAAAGGTTTTGGTTTGCTAAAGCAATAGAGGTCGGTCACTTGGCCAAGTGAATGTTAATGTCGAGCTCCACGATTAGTAAATATCACCTAATTCTTTTGGTCATGTGTCTTCTTCTAGAATCTTGGCGTGCTTTGTGTATTTCTTCCGGATCTGTGCAGACTTCCTGTAATAAAGACCACTCCCTGCTGCTCTCTCCTTGTGTAAGGTGACTGGTCTAGTCTCCGCCCCCTTCTGTAGTTTTCTGTAGTGGGTGGAGCCTGCTGACCCCTTCCCACAGCTCTGCGCTCTCCTTGTGCAGGGTTACTGGTCTTGTCTCTGCCCACTCATGGAGTTTTCTGTAGGCATCCTGCAATGGGTGAAGCCTGCTGGGCCCCTCCCACAGCTCTGATCTCTATCCTCATGCAGGGTGGCTGGTCTCGTCTCCGCCCCCGCTTGTGGTTTTCTGTAGGCACCCTCTAGTGGGTGGAGCCTGCTGAGCCCCTCCCACAGCTCTGCTCTCCTTGTGGAGGGGGACTGATCTTGTCTCCACCCCCTCCTGTAGGCAGGCATCCTGTAGCGGGTGTAGCCTGCTGGGCCCCTCCCACTGCATTGTTTTCTCTCCTTGTGCAGGGTGACCAGTCTTGTCTCTGCCCCCTCCTGTAGTTTTCAGCAGGCAGCCTGCAATGGGAGGAGCCTGCTGGGAGCCTCCCACAGCTCTTCTCTCTAACCTCATGCAGGGTGGCTGGTCTCGTCTCCGCCCCCTCTTGTGGTTTTCTGTAGGCAGCCTCTAGTGGGTGGAGCCTGCTGGGCCCCTCCCACAGCTCTGCCTCCTCTCCTTGTGCAGGGTGACCAGTCTTGTCTCCACCCCCCTCGTGTAGTTTTCTGTAGGCAGCCTGCTGGGCCCTTCCCACAACTCTGCTCTCTCTCCTTGTGCGGGGGGGGGGGGGGGCTGATCTTGTCTCCGTTCCCTCCTGTGATTTTCTGTAGTCGGCTTGTAGTGGGTGGAGCTTTTTTAGCCACTCCCACAACTCTGCTCTCTCTCCTTGTGCAAGGGGGCTGATCTTGTCTCTGTACCCTCCTGTAAGCAGGCAGCCTGTAGTGGGTGGAGCCTGCTGGGCCCCTCCCACAGCTCTGCTTTCTGTACAGCACAGGGGAGATGCCACTTCTACTTTTACAAGGTATCTTCTGGGTTTGCAAAGACATTTGGTGCACATAAAGTGGATTTATATCATTAGTGACTATTGAGGAATAGATTTTTTTTTTATTTGTCTTTATGTCCGGAGTTCAGCCTTAAGAAGTAAAGCGAAGTCATGTTCACTTTTAATACCCAATCATGCAAAAAAGTCATGTGGGTGTAATTTCCTGGCACATGATTGGATATTCACACCGAACACAGCTTCACCTTATTTACTAACATTTCCAAAGTGAGCTGTTCTCCTGCTCTACGTCCCGTTCACACTTGAGCTGTTCATCTGTGACACGCTGTTGGTGCATATTTTTTTTTTTGCGTGTTTTTGTGACGCGCTCTTTTGGAGTGGCACTCTTCATTCCGAATGGGCCTCCCTCCGCCCTGAAAATGCGCCAAAAGAAGCTCATGTACCACAATGGCGCTCTGCGTTTGACTGCAATTTTTGCTTGTTTTGTTGCCCCCCAAAAAAAATAAATAAAAATCACGCCGCACTTGGGGTGCCATTAAGAAATGATGGCAACGAAAGCGCATTTTGCTGCAATTCTGGAATCGCAGGCAGAATTGCGTGATTCTGCCTGCAAATCCAATAACAGGGCATTTAGTACACAACATTTTGAGATGGGAATGAGGGACATCTACTAATAAATGTATGTGGGCATAGGACACGCCCCCCCTGCCACACCCCCTTAAAGGAGAATTAACCAAAAAAAAAAGGTTAATTAAATCCACTACTCTTCCTTTATATTGGCTTTTAAAATGTACAAATGCAGCAATTTAGAATTCGGATGAAAGGTTTATCACTGGGAAACACTTTTTAATAGATAAAAAGTGCATTTTATATACATCTATATAGACCAAAATGAGGGACAAATGAAGGAGGAATGAGGGACTTTGCTCCAAGTCAGGGACAGTCCCTCGAAATCAGGGACAGTTGGGAGCTATGCATTTAGAGAATGGTGTTTGTAGACGTTGGTGCGTCTTTGTGTTTATTTTGGACACAATATGCCGTCTAACCACCCAGCGCGCAAGAACACAGAGCAAAGTCTAAACGTGGTTGATGAGGGAGGAAACAGGAGGGGAGGAGGGGGGGTGGGTGATCTGGTGGAAGAGCCGAGAAACGAAACTAAGCGTTAAGATAATATGTTAGAGCCAACTTCCACATCAAACATCGAGACATCCTCCAGCAGCAAACACGCTAAAAGGACGCAGCATCAGGTACGAAGGACGGTACTGTAGAGGGGATTTAGCCGGAAATTTGGGTGGGTGAAATGGAAAAAAAAAATCTGACCAGAGCTGCAATCGGGAAGGGTTCAGTTGGCTGGTTGCTTCAGTTGGACCTCATGGTTGGCCTTAACCTGATGCTCACCATGTGGGGACCTCAGAGGGGTCTGTGTTTTTTTTTTTTTTCTCTTTCAAAGAAGCTGGCAACGAAACGTCATTTGCTGGCAATTTGAAACCCTTTTTTTTTGTGCTTTCTCACTTTTCCTCTTTAAGTGCTAGGCAACCTCGGTCCTCCAGCTGTGGTGAAACTACAAATCCCAACATGCCTCTGCCTCTAGGAGCCATGCCTGTGGTTTTTGCAGGGTCTTGCAATGTCTCATAGGACTTGTAGTTTCACCACAGCTGGAGGGCCGAGGTTGCTCATCCTACAACTAGTGTAGCATTGACCCCCCCCCCACCCCCGTAGGGCAGGCCTGTACTGGCCATCGGGACTACAGGGAGTTTCCCGGTGGGCCGATGGCCCAGTGGGCTGGTTTCAGTGACAGCCTGTCAAAGTAATGGCTTTCTTGGTTCGCCCTCAACTTCACACAGTGATGTGAGAAAGATGAGAAAAATACAGAGGAGAATAAGTGAAATAGTAAAAGAAGTTAGTGAGGGCTCCTTATGTTATGCTACTTATGTTTTTGTGCACAATTGCATATAGTTTATATCTGTTTTTGTGCTGTTTTGTACTGTTTTTGTTATTGCACAAATAAAGTGGGCCGGTCTGGATGAAGTCCAGGGCCAAATTTTTATCCCAGTCCAGCCCTGCCATAGGGTAGGGTTGCCACATCATCCCTTTAATCCAGGACACCTTTGAATTACACGGGTTCTGAGGCTGATTTAATGCAGAAAAGGCACCAAGTGAGTTTAATTACCACCTTAATCAGCCACAGAACCCGTGAACTTAATGTGTGTCCTGGATTAAAGGGATGGTGTGACAACCCTACCGTAGGGGGTCGCTGACTATAGATTTCCCGGGGCCTCCCTCTCATTATCCTGCAGATGCTTGGGTATTTTCACACGACCAGGTGCACACTCAACCGCTCGTTATCTAATCACCAGTCTAGGGCAGTGATGGTCAACCTTGGCACCCCAGATGTTTTGGAATTACATTTCCCATGATGCTCAACTACACTGCAGAGTGCATGAGCATCATGGGAAATGTAGTTCCAAAACATCTGGGGTGCCAAGGTTCGCCATCACTGGTCTAGGGGATTTGCTTTTTGTTTTGTTTTTTGTATTTATTGGTAGAACTTGGATAGTATTGGGATACTCCAACTCGATAATGTATATAATAAAATTAAAAAACTAATGCGCACACCAATTGTGTGTGAGTCAATGAGTGGCTGCCGACATGAACTAGTGTTCCCACACAGTGATAAAATATAAAATGTAAATAATGTGGCGCTTACTCAATATATAAGAATGCAAATATTTATATTTATATTTATAAGTGACAATGCAATATAAAAGTGACAATGCAATAATACTGATAATTTAATATGATGATAATTCCGAAACCATAATTCAAAATATAAAAAAAACAAAAAACAAAATATGCACAACGTGCATGTGCAAAAAAAAAAAGAATATCTGAATCAAATTGTGAGATCAGTGTAAAAATTCCATTCATAAAGTGATATTGCTTCCGCCATCCATAGTACACCAATGATGTGCCCCAGCCTCTCACCTCAACTTAAGACCCCCTACAGGTCTAGTAGTGCTTCAGTTATAAATAACTCAGATATCCAAAGCAGCAAACTCTTTTCCTTGGAACATCCAGCCAGATCAATTATATTTCCATGTTGTAAAGGAGACTCCACTGCACGTGTTATTCTCCTTAATATCTTCCACTCTCCTCCATTACAAGCTCACCTGCAATATATAAAATATTTATTTGAACAGCAGCAAAACTTACATTTAAAATCAAAGTATTCAGCTTCACATAAATCAGGGACTTCCGGTCTCAGGCCGCGACCGGAAGTGATGTCACCCGGCTCCTCCCGATGCGTTGCCTCACAGATCACATGACTTTATCAAGGGCAAACCCTTGGAAACCCTTGATAAAGTCACGTCATCTGTGACGCAACGCGTTGGGAGGAGTCGGGTGACGTCACTTCTGGTCAAGGCCTGAGACCGGAAGTCCTTGATATATGTGAAGCTGATTACTTCGATTTTAAATGTAAGTTTTGCTGCTGTTCAAATAAATATTTTTACCAGAACACTGTGCTATGGAGATCTCTTTATAATGCAGGTGAGCTTGTAATGGAGGAGAGTAGAGTAAATTAAGGAGAATAACACGTGCAGTGGAGTTTCCTTTTCAACATTGAAATATATTCGATCTGGCTGGATGTTCCAAGGAAAAGAGTCTGCTGCTTTGGATACCTGAGTTATTTATAACAGAAGCGCTACTAGACCTGTAGTGGTCTTAAAGCAGAGTTCCAGCCGAAATATGACTATTAAGATAAAAATACCCCTAGAATACTCATGCCTCGTGCAATGTAACAAAGGTATGCTGTAAACTATGCCCAGTTTTCTATCTGTGCAGCATTGTTTTCTTGCTTTGTGAAGTTTCTGCACAGCGCGGCCATCTCCAGTGTGGGCATCTGAAGCCACAGGGTCCTTCCTGGATTCCGTGCATGCTGGCTACCCAGCATGCACGTGCCGATCTTGCGCATGTGCAGTGCGGTGCAATTTTGGTCAGCTTGGCATAGCACAGCCATGCCAAGCTGGCCAAGAGTTTCCATAAACACCAATGTTAAATGTTACTGGAGCCATGCAATGCCAAGCTGGCCAAGAATTTCCATAGACGCCATGCCAAGCTGGCCAAGAATTTACATAGACGCCAATGTTAAATGTTACTGGAGCCGTGCAAAAATGGCAAGTTGGCGAAGAATTTTCATAGACGCCATGCCAAGCTGAGCAAGATCTCCCAGGAGGCGATGCAAAACCGGAAATGACGCACAGCGCCGCGGCCCCCTAGAGGAGGAAGTGAAATTAGATATAAATCAGGTAAGTGAACAGAAAAAAAAAATTATAAATTGCCAATTCATTTTAAGGATGCACAATAGTGCTGTATGGTGAGGAGTGAAAAATGTGGGTGGAACTCCGCTTTAAATTGAGGTGAGAGGCTGGGGCACATCATTGGTGTACTATGGATGGTGGAAGTATTATCACTTTATGAACTGAATTTTTACACTGATCTCACAATTTGATGCATATTGTTATTTTTTTTTTGCACATGCTTTATGAATATTTTGTTTTTTTGATTATTTTATATTTTAAATCACGTTTTTGGAATTATCATCATATTGAATTGTCAGTATTATTGCATTGTGACTTCTATATTTGCATTGTCACTTTGGAAATATTTGCACTTCATATATTGAGTAACCGCCGCATTATTTACATTTGTACTCCAACTTGAACTTTGCACAGATGAGGACAGCTTTCACTTGACCTCACTTGGTTGAACTGAATAGCAGACCCTCTGCTGAACCATACAGCATTTGTATGGAAGAATAAGACCTTTGCTTGCTCTGGCAACAGACTCAATGAAGCCTGATTCTTTGGGACACTGACCAGTATCCTCTTTATCTGGCACCCATCCACTGACTTTACTAGCTTGCAGGGTTGGCCCTCACAGAACAGGCCCCTCAACTTAGATCTGTACTCACAGTAGCCAGGAACAGATACTTCTGTGTCTCCCTCCCAGTCAGTTCTGCAGGACATCTGGGTTGCAGCATCTGCGACTCCAGCCCTTGGGCTGCATGGCAGCCTATACAGAGGAGGGGCAGCAACCCCCTTTCCTCCGGGGCCCCTTCTCTCCAGCCAAAGACCCAGTACCTTCAAGGTTTGATCATATATTATACATTAACCTAGTGTCATCATTGGGAATCACACCACAGGTGCTGTTTGTCTCTTCTTCTGGAGGTTTTAAATGTTTGTCTCCTTTTAAGCTCCTTTGGGCTGGATTCCGTTCTTTTAAACTTCTAGTTATAGGATCTCTATCCTAAATTCCATCTTTTAGTGGTAAATATACCATTGCTGTGTACATAGATGTGTGTGCACTATGAAATGCTTTGAAATTCTGAGTTTTGAATGTATATCCTTTTAGAGCAAATAATCCCCCTGAGGAAGACCATGACTCTGCGCATGGAAACAAGTTGGGGTATCAATGTGGCCGGCATTCTGTAATGTAATGTTTTGCTCCACTGTATCAATATCGCTACCACCTACCTAGGAGGGTGCTACACATGGATAAAAAAAAAGTTGAGTAGAGCCCCCACCCCCAAATGCATACCAGACCCTCTGAGTCAGGTATAGATTTTAAGGAGGGTATTCCCCAAATCCACAAGGAAATCTATGGCAAACCCTAAGGGGGGCTCTACACAAAAAAATGGATGCTGCCTCCCTATAAATTGATACCCTAAATTTGAGACTGCATCCTGACTGGCCGGGAAGGGGGGAACAAGCATGTAATCATCCCTCCTAAACCATACAAGGCCAAATTCCCTTAGCTCCTCCCCAAAGCACCTTGTCCCCATGTTGATGCGGACAAGGGCCTCTTCCCCACAACCCTGGGCGGTGGTTGTGGGGGGTCTGTGGGCAGGGAGCTTATCGGAATTTGGAAGCCCCCTTTAACAAGGGGGCCCCCAGATCCCCCCTCTCCCCCATGTGAATGAATATGGGGTACATGGGGTAGGTTACCAGGGGGGGAGACCCCCTTGGTAAATCACATTGTCCCCATGTTGATGAGGACAAGGGTCCTCAACCACCAGACAGGGTTTGGGTGTCTTCAGGCGGGGGAGGTGGTTTGAATCTCAAAATCTCCTTTAACAATAGGGGGCAACCAGAGGTCCTTTACTAAAAATAAAACCCCCCAAAATGTCCTATGATGTAAATCCACAGATGTACAATCACATCATCCAGTGATGTAGATGTACGTCAATTCTGATGCCCACTGATGCTGCCGAGACCCATCTTGCCCTTTGTTTGCCTCTCGTCGAATGACAGGTCCAGTAAATCTGGCCATATATGGATTGATTTTCTTTCCTGCAACCATGAGTCCGTGTTGATGGGGGGATCTCTCCCTTGGAGCTATTGTGTTCTCTAGGTGGGTGGGGCATGGGTAGCTATAGCTGCTGGCAAAAATGGCAAAAAACTGACATGCTGGTTGTACCCAAATTGATCGTTTTTGATCAACTTGGGTACAATCAGCCTGCCCATAGATGCCATAGATGGTTTAAATCATGGCCGGTTCAGCAGAGGCGTCTATGGCTGGCTTAAATGACAGGTGTTATGTACAAGGGGGCAGGGTCTACTGCGTGAAATAACGGGATCATATATGTGCACATGACCACATATGATCAATGACATCACTGGGACTCGTGACATCATTAATCATATATGGTCATGTCCATATACACTTTCCTCTCTCTGATCACAACCTTATCTGTTTCACACATATCTGTTTCACACTCTCCTTGTCTCCTACCTCCAATGCTGCCAACCCACAAACCACTACCCACAGAAACTTTTGTAACCTCAACCCTTCCCGTCTTCATTCCTCTACTGATGGCCTTTACGACAAAATTGCACCCCTGTCCTGCCCAGATCTAACCACTTCCATCTACAACAACACGCTGTCATCCTCCCTAGACGTACTTGCTCCTCATTCTACACGCAGAACCAGGCCCCATCTGCCACAACCCTGGCAAACAGACGACACCAGAAGTCTCAAAAGACGCAACCGTGATCTTGAGCGAGCATGGCATAAATCTATGTCCCTTTACCCTCTACAAATCTGCCTTTCTCAAATACAACTCCTGCCTCCACACTGCTAAACCAACCCACTACAACACTCTCATCAAAACCCTCTCATCCAAACCTCGTCAACTCTTTTCTTCCCCTAATTCCTTTTTTCACCCCCCACCCACCAACTTGCTTACTGCTCAACAGATTGCCAACCATTTCAAAAGCAAAATTGACACAATTTGCGAAGACATATCCAGCATTCAACTTCCTCCCCTACCCAACACATCAGGTCCAACACCACACTCAATACTCCCCTCCTTCTGCCCAGTTACCACCGATGAAGTTGACAAACTCCTCTCCATGGCCAACCTCACCACCTGTCCCCTGGACCCTGTCCCCTCACAATTACTGCAACCACCTTCCCACTCTATCCTAAACTCCCTAACCCACATCTTCAACCTCTCCCTCTCCTCCGGCACCTTTCCTTCCCCGCTCAGACATGCACTGGTTACCCCCATACTTAAAAAAACCTCACTAGACCCCACCTGTTCGAATAACTTAAGACCCATCTCCCTGCTCCCATTTGCCTCCAAGCTCATCGAACGCCTTGTCCATTACCGAATGAGTCGCTACCTCACGGACAACAACCTTCGCCCTACAGTCCGGCTTCCGTCCACAACATTCCACTGAAACTGGCCTACTAAAACTCACAAATGACCTAATAACTGCTAAAACCAATGGCCATTTCTCCATATTCATACTCTTACACCTCTCTGCTGCCCTCGACACAGTTGACCACCTGCTCCTCCTCAGCAAACTACACTCCCTTGGCCTCCGTGATTCTGCTTTATCCTGGTTCTCCTCCTACCTATCCCAGCTCACTTTCAGTGTCACAACTCCATCTCCTCCGCTCCTCTTCCTCTCTCTGTTGGGGTACCTCAAGGCTCTCTCCTTGGGCCCCTCCTATTACTCTATACCTCTCTCCTGGGCAAGTTAATAACCTCCCATGCCTTCCAATACCAACTCTACCCTGACGACACCCAGATCTATCTCTCCACTCCTCAACTCACCCCCTCGATCTCCTCACGGATCTCAAGCTTACTGAATGACATCGGTATAGATGTCACACCACTTTCTCAAACTCAATCTTTCTAAAACTGAGCTTGTTATATTTCCTCCTTCCCGGTCTCCCCCCCATGACTTGACCATTAAGATCAACAGCACAACCATTGGTCCCTCCACACATGCCAGAGTGCTGGGTGTAATCCTTGACTCTGACCTCTCCTTCAGCCCCCACATCCAATCATTGGCTAAATCCTGCCACCTTAACCTCAGCAACAACTCCAGAATTTGACCCTTCCTGACTAATGACACCACAAAGCAACTTATTCACTCCTTGATTATTTCCCGCCTTGACTACTGCAACTCTCTCCTTAATGGCCTACCCTTACGCAGTCTATCCCCCCTTCAGTCTATTATGAATGCTGCTGCTAGACTAATACACCTCACTAATCGATCCGTGACTGCTGCTCCTCTCTGCCAATCCCTTCACTGGCTTCCCCTACCCCACCGCGTAAAATTCAAAATACTAACCACAACATACAAGGCCATCCACAACATCGCCCCAGCTACATCACCAACCTCATCTGCAGATATCGCCCAAATCGTCCTCTCCGCTCCTCCCAGGACCTCCTGCTCTCTAGCTCCCTTGTTACCTCCTCTCATGCTCGCCTTCAGGCCTTCTCCAGAGCCTCTCCCATCCTCTGGAATTCCCTGCCCCGATATATCAGATCAGCTCCTAACCTGTCAACCTTTAGGAGATCCCTGAAAACTCACTTATTCAGGGAAGCCTATCCCACACCCACCTAACAACTGTCCCCAAGCCCCCCCATCAAATCATTCCCCGCATCTATTACCTTTTGAACCACCACCCCCTCCCTTTAGAATGTAAGCTCTACAATCAGGGCCCTCCTGTCACTTGTGTATTAATCTGTACTGTAATTGTGCTGTCCCCCCTCTACATTGTGTATAATAATAATAAAGATTAATAATATACACGGTCAGTGATGTCACCTAGTAGACCCCGCCCCCTGTTATATAACATCTGTCATTCACTGGAGCTGTCATTTGATGGGAGGCAAGAGAACAGACCAGACATGAATTGGTGGCATTTTCTTTCTTTTGGCGGGTTGGCGGGTATTATGATTGACATGTGTCAACATGGCTGGATGATGTGACTGAAGGTGGATGTACATCATGGAACATTTTTAGGGGTGTTTTATTGAAGGACTTGTCAAAACTGTGTTCGTGTTCACTTTTTTTGTGAATTAAGAGGAGTACTATGGTCCACATATTCATTTACATGGGGGGGCACCAAGAGACACTGTGATGGGGACATTGGATGTATGGGGACACTGTGATGAGGGACACCTGATGTATGGGGAAACTGTGATAGGGGACACCTGATGTACATTATGGGTACACTGTGTTGAGGGACATCCGATGTAAGGGGACACCGTATGTACAGTATATGGGCACTGTGATGCAGGAACCTGATGTATATGGGCACTGTGATGGGGGAACCTGATGTATATGGGCACTTTGATGGGGGAACCTGATGTAAGGGGACACTGCAATTGGGGACACCTGATGTACAGTATATGGACACTGTGATAGGTGACACTTGATATATGTGGACACTGTGATGGGAGACACCTTATATATGGGGACACTGTGATGGGGAACACATGATGTATGGGGACACTGTGATGGGGGACACCTTATATATAGGGACACTGTGATGGGGAACACATGATGTATGGGGACACTGTGATGGGGGACACCTGATATATGGGGACACTGTGATGGGTGACACCTGATATATGGAGACACTGATGAGGGAACCCGATGTATATGGGCACTGTGATGGAGGAACCTGATGTATATGGGCACTTTGATGGGGGAACCTGATGTATATGGGCACTTTGATGGGGGAACCTGATGTATATGGGCACTTTGATGGGGGAACCCGATGTAAGGGGACACTGCAATTGGGGACACCTGATGTACAGTATATGGACACTTTGGGTGACACCTGATATATGGGGACATTGTGATGGGGGACACCTGATGTATGGGGACACTGTGATGGGGAACACATGATGTATGGGGACACTGTGATGGGGGACATCTGATATATGGGGACACTGTGATGGGGAACACATGATGTATGGGGACACTGTGATGGGGAACACATGATGTATGGGGATGCTGTGATAAGGGACACCTAATGTAAGGGGCACTCTGATGGGGTACACCTGATATATGGAGACACTGTGATGGGGGAACCCAATGTATATGGGCACTGTGATGGGGGAACCTGATGTATATGGGCACTTTGATGGGGAACCCGATGTAAGGAGACACTGCAATTGAGGACACCTGATGTACAGTATATGGACACTGTGAATGGTAACACTTGATATATGGGGACACTGTGATGGGGGACACCTGATGTATGGGGACACTGTGATGGGGAACACTTGATGTATGGGGACACTGTGATGAGGACACCTGATATATGGGTACAATGTGATTGGGGACACCTTATGTACAGTATATGAGCACTGTAATGCAGGGACCTGATGTATATGGGCACTGTGATGGATGACACCTGATGTAAGGGGACAGTGATGGATGACACCTGATGTAAGGGGACAGTGATGGATGACACCTGATGTAAGGGGACAGTGATGGATGACACCTGATGTAAGGGGACAGTGATGGATGACACCTGATGTAAGGGGACAGTGATGGATGACACCTGATGTAAGGGGACAGTGATGGATGACAGCTGATGTAAGGTTGACAGTGATGGATGACACCTGAAGTATGGGGACACTGTGATGGATGACACCTGATGTAAAGGGACAGTGATGGATGACACCTGATGTAAAGGGACAGTGATGGATGACACCTGATGTAAGGGGACAGTGATGGATGACACCTGATGTAAAGGGACAGTGATGGATGACACCTGATGTAAGGGGACAGTGATGGATGACACCTGATGTAAGGGGACAGTGATGGATGACAGCTAATGTAAGGGGACAATGATGGATGACACCTGATGTATGGGGACACTGTGATAGGGGACACATGATGTAAGGGGTTCACTGTGAAAGGGGACACCTGATGTAAGGGGACACTGTGATAGGGGGACACTTGATGTAAGGGGACAGTGATGGATGACACCTGATATATGGGGACACTGATAGGGACACTCGATGTAAGGGGACAGTGTGATGGGGACACTTGATGCAGGCTGGTGCATTACTTTGCCCAGGGGCCCATGATGCTATTAGGATGTCACTGGTCTTGGCAGGCAGGGTGTGAGACACAGGCTGCTGCAAAAGTGCGTGCGAAGAGCCGGGGGAACACCGGAGACACTTGCTGGCTGCTGAACTCAAAGATTTCTACTGTTATTAAAGCAGAACTTCACCCAAAAGAGGAAGTTCCACCCTTCTCCCCCTTCCCCCTCCTCTGCCACATTTCTACTCGGATCACCACCATGGATTCACCAGAAATTTCTCCCCCGAAGAACCGTTTTAAACCGCTGTGCTGCTATGGAACTACAGAGCCCAGTGTACCTGCGATTCTTCGCAGTCCCATTTGAGCCCATTAATTTTGTATGGGCCCAAATCGCACCGCAAAGTATTGGTAACGCCGATAAAAAAAAACAAAAATGAGTATCGGTGCAACCCTATTACCATAGGTGTGCGCAGCCTATGGAATTAGGGTGTGCACCCCAAAGCTCAAACACACACTACCAATCGCTCACGATGTTCATTCAGAAAGGGATGGGGTGGTAAATTAAATATTTACTGGCCCTTCACGCACTCACCCTAAAATATTCTGCAGCAACAGCTGGGGGGATAGGAGGAGAGGGAAGCTGGCAGCGCTGGGGGTGGGGGGAAAGGAGGGGGAGTCAGGTCAGTAGGGGGAATCTGTTCTGCACAGGGTGATTAGGGTGTGCCTGGGCACACCTGGCACACCCTGTGCGCACGGCTATGCCTAGTACAAAGCAGTGGCGGCCTGTGGTAAATTGGGGGGGGGGGGAGGCGGCAATCTATGCAGCAAATTAATAGTCGACTTCAGAGCGTACTCCCTGTACTACTTTGATCCGACTTTGATCCGACTTCAGCCTATTGACTATCATTGAAGTCGGATCAAAGTCGGATCGCCGTCTCGCATGATCCGACTTCGGCATGCGACTTGTGCTCAGATGATCTTGAGGGGGAACTCCGCGCCAAATTTTAAATAAAAATCCGGCATGGGTTCCCCCTCCAAGAGCATACCAGGCCCTTGGGTCTGGTATGGACCTTGAGGGGAACCCCCTACGCCGAAAAAACGGCGTGGGGGTCCCCCAATCCATACCAGACCCTTATCCGAGCACGCAGCCCGGCCGGACAGGAATGGGGGTGGGGGACGAGCGAGCGCCCCCCCCCATCCTGAACCGTACCAGGCCGCATGCCCTCAACATGGGGGGGTTGGTGCCTTGGGGGAGGGGGGCGCGCTGCGGCCCCCCCACCCCAAAGCACCTTGTCCCCATGTTGATGAGGACAAGGGCCTCTTCCCGACAACCCTGGCCGTTGGTTGTCGGGGTCTGCGGGCGGAGGGCTTATCGGAATCCGGGAGCCCCCTTTAATAAGGGGGCCCCCAGATCCCGGCCCCCGACCCTATGTGAATGAGTATGGGGTACATCGAACCCCTACCCATTCACCTAGGGAAAGTGTCAATTTAAAAAAAACACTACACAGATTTTTAAAGTAATTTATTAGACAGCTCCGGGGGTCTTCTTCCGACTTCGGGGGTCTCTCCGGTTCTTCTCCGCGCTCTCCGGGTCTTCTGCCGGGCTCCTCCGCTATTTTCTGCTCTTTTGCTATAGCGGAGGAGCCCGGTCTGCTGCCTTCTTCTCTTCGGGGGTCTCTCCGGTTCTTCTCCGCGCTCTCCGGATCTTCTGCCGGGCTCCTCCGCTATTTTCTGCTCTTTTGCAGCTCTTTTGCTATAGCGAAGGAGCCCGGTCTTCAATCTTCTGCCCTCTTCTCCTGATGTTGTCACGACGCTCTCTTTGGGGCTGGAATGCACTCTGAGCGCTCCGCTCTGACTTATATAGGTGGTGACCACGCCCCCTTATGCCGTCACAGTCCCTAGGCATGCTGGGACTGTGACGTTTTAGGGGGCGTGGTCATCACCCGATGACCACGCCCCCCTTATGTCGTCATAGTCCCAGCATGCCCAGGGACTGTGACGGCATAAGGGGGCGGGGTCACCGCTTATATAAGTCAGAGCAGAGCGCACAGAGAGCATTCTAGCCGGAGAGAGCGTCGTGTCAACATCAGAAGAAGAGAAGAGGGCAGAAGACCGAAGACCGGGCTCCTCCGCTTTAGCAAAAGAGCGGCAAAAGAGCAGAAGAGAGCGAAGGAGCCCGGCAGAAGATCCGGAGAGCGTGGAGAAGAACCGGAGAGACCCCCGAAGTTGGAAGAAGATCCCCGGAGCTGTCTAATAAAATACTTTAAAAATCTATGTAGTGTTTTTTTTTAAATTGACACTTTTTCCCTAGGTGAATGGGTAGGGGTACGATGTACCCCATACCCATTCACATAGGGTGGGGGGCCGGGATCTGGGGGCCCCCTTATTAAAGGGGGCTCCCGGATTCCGATAAGCCCTCCGCCCGCAGACCCCGACAACCAACGGCCAGGGTTGTCGGGAAGAGGCCCTTGTCCTCATCAACATGGGGACAAGGTGCCTTGGGGGGGGGGCGCAACGTGCCCCCTCCCCAAGGCACCAACCCCCCATGTTGAGGGCATGCGGCCTGGTATGGTTCAGGAGGGGGGGGGGGCGCTCGCTCGTCCCCACCCCCATTCCTGTCCGGCCGGGCTGCGTGCTCGGATAAGGGTCTGGTATGGATTGGGAGGGGGGACCCCCCACGCCGTTTTTTCGGCGTAGGGGGTTGCCCTCAAGGTCCATACCAGACCCAAGGGCCTGGTATGCTCCTGGAGGGGGAACCCATGCCGGTTTTTTATTTAAAATTTGGCGCAGAGTTCCCCCTAAAGATTCATACCAAACACAGTGGCGGGGATCCAAGTCGGATCCCCGTTCATTGAAAGTCGGACACATGTCGCAGGGCAAAGTCAGATCCAAAGTAGGACGGCTGTCGTGTTGCCCCAGTGTGAACCGACCCTTAGGCTGCTTGACTAGATAACAAGAAATAGCTGATGACTTGTTGACACAAATTCGGCTTAACCACAATATCTCATAGGGTGTTGTGGTTCTATGCAAACTGCTAGTCAAACTGACCATGGCAAAACTTACAAACACAAAAAGTTAATTTATACTTTATGTAAAATGGAGGGGACTCTAAGATGGAGTCAGTTGTTTATACATTCTATTACAACAAATGACCCAAAAAACAAAACAAAAAAAAAACACAAACAAATAAAACTAAAATGAACAAAATTTTCAGCAGTGTATGTTGTCTACCAGGCACAGCCAACCCACCTGGCTGCAGCTGCCCTTTTCACTAACCCTCCAGGCTAACTACTCCCCACAGTCCTCCAGACTAACACTCACCAGCCCACCCGGCTGACTTTCAGGAGATCTCCCAGGGAAGAACTGGCTACATGTGGCAGTCTCCCCCCTTGTAAGTCCCTAGTAGTGCTGAGCTGCTCCCGTTGTCCTCTCTCCTTGGCCATGTGCCTCTAGGAAGGGCTTCCTCCAAGTGTTGTGACAGGATTCATCCAGTACCCGAGCCACAACCCAAGGTCACCCACCCATACTAAGGGGAACACCCCAGGGCCACCGACAGCCTCCTCAGCACTCCATCTCCATCTTCCACCCAACAGCATCTGCTGGCATGGCCCATGTCTATTTATGAGGTGGCCTGCCCCCCCTGCAAGCCCTTACTGGGGATTGGCAGAGGTCCTCATAAATATTACAAACAGCCCCTCCTAGCCTCCACCCTCCAGATCTAGAAGTTTTCTGCTACCTTCTAGACCCTGGGGGAGACACCAGATGGGCTGTCAGGATGAGTCACCCATCCTGACTCACTGAACCCTGACCCAGATTCTCAGCTCAGGCTTGATCCCTGAGCATAGGCATGTGCAAGGGGTGTGCCAGGTGTGCCTGGGCACACCCCTAATCCTGGAGTTGGCAACCCATCAATTGTGGGCAGGTGACAGGTAAGCCGAAATCCTTACTTGCCGACCCCAAGAAGCTGGTCAGGATAGGCAGCTGGAGTGGAAATTATTGGACCAATCTGTATTTTCTTCTGCAGCAGCTGAAAGTAGGCTTCTCCTCTTCTTCTTCTCGCCGATATTCAGCTGCCACGGGAGGAAAATACAGGTGATTGGTACCAATGTATGCCACCCCTCTTGTCCCAGTTCCTTTTCTTTCTGCTGTCCAGGTCCCCCTGTGTGCTCACCTGCCCCCCCCCCTCATTGTTTTAGGATGACGAGTGGGGAGGGGGCCGGTTAACCGCTTGCCGACCGGCTCACGACGATATACGTCGGCAGAAGGGCACGTACAGGCATACTAACATACCTGTACATTGCCCTTTTACGAAGCGGCTTGCGGGCGCGCGCGCGCCGCCGCGAGCCCTGTGAGTGTGATCGCGGGTCCCGCAGACTCGATGCCCGTGGGGATACCTGCGATCGTCTTACGGAGAGGAAGAACGGGGAAATGCTGATGTAGACAAGCATTTCCCCATTCTGCCTAGTGACACTTATCACAGCTCCCTGTAATCGGGAGCGATGATCAGTGTCGTAACATAAGTAGCCCCTCCCGCCCCCACAGTTAGAATCACTCCCTAGGACACAGTTAACCCCTTCACTGCCCCCTAGTGGTTAACCCCTTCACTGCCAGTCACATTTACACAGTAACCAATGCATTTTTAATCGCACTGATCGCTGTATAAATGTGAATGGTCCCAAAATAATGCCAAAAGTGTCCAATGTGTCCGCCATATTGTCGCAGTCACAATAAAAATCGCTGATCACCACCATTACTAGTAAAAAAAAAAATTCTTAATATAAATGCCATAAAACTATCCCCTTTTTTGTAGACGCTATAACTTTTGCGCAAACCAATCAATAAACGCTTATTGCGATATTTTTTTTTTTTTTACCAAAAATATGTTGAAGAATACATATCGGCCTAAACTGAGGGAAATTTTTTTTTTTATATATATATATTTTTGGGGATAATTCTTATAGCAAAAAGTTTTAAAAAATGCGTTTTTTTTTTTAGATTGTCGCTATTTTTTTGTTTATATCGCAAAAAAAAAATGCAGAGGTGATCAAGTACCACCAAAAGAAAGCTCTATTTGTGGGAAAAAAAAGGACATCAATTTTGTTTGGGAGCCACGTCGCACGGCCGCCAAATTGTCAGTTAAAGCATCGCAGTGCCGAATTGCGAAAAACGCTCTGGTCTTTTGCCAGCCAAATGGTCCGGGGGTTAAGTGGTTAATATGCTACAAAGGCATATGTGTAGGAGCTTTGAGGAGCACACCCTAATACAATAGGCTGCGCACACCTTTGAACCTGAGCTAACTCAATTGTCCTACACTAGCAAACCCGCACTACCAACTAGTACAGATTAGATTGTCCCAAGGATAGCAAATACCTTTCTATATAAGATACTCCGCTCCCACCCAACAGGAGGCCAAACCGGTTGGTTGCAACCAAGCTTCATACCAAACTCATTTCTACTGCTCACCTGCCCAGGGCTGTCCTTGTGTATGTGGGGGAGACCATGGCTGTGCATTAATCTGGTGAGGGATCATCCCCAGGTCTGGGACGGGGGGGGGGCAGGAAGGGAAGCTGCCCTGGGTACAGCGACGCAAAGGGGGTGGAAGAGAATAAACACAGGTCAGTAAACCTATTCTACGGCACGCATTAACAGTGTGGGAGTGGGTGCAGTTCCACTAGATGATGTTGTCCCGGTACTGATCACCCCTATTATTATTTTTTAGAAGCTCAACCACATGAAGGGAAGATTTACATCTATATGCTGCGCCGACATGCGGTAAAATTCACATTTTACTATATGGGACAGATGTACCTTACCACAATGTACTGTGTCACACATTAGTAGGGTGAAGGACCCTCAGAGCAGGGATCGATCCCTACACAGATGGAACACATGGCTCTCCATGGCGTAGGCTACACTAGACATGTGCGCTGCCGAAAAATTTGTTAGTTTTTGTTTCTTTCTTTTTTTGTTTTTTTTTTTCGTAAATTTGAAAATGAGAAAATTCGGATCTAGAAAATTCGGAATTTCGAAAATCCGGAAATTCGAAAGTTCGAAAATCCGGAAATTCTAAATCCCGGAAATTCGGAATTTCGAACCTTCGAAAATTCGTAAAGAAGAAAATCTGAAAATCTGAAAATTTGAAAAAATAAATTAAATATTAATAATAATAATTAACTAACTAACTAATAATAACTATTAAATTATAGGTATTGGAATTTCCTTTCAAAGTTGGCTGTTAGTGAACGTAATGAATACGAATTTATCTGAAGTTACGAATTATCCGAAATAACGAATGCCGCATCTAAACAGATGGAACAGAACAAATGAACAATATATAATAATAATAAAAAGTCATTTGTTACGTTCCATTTGTTTAGATACGGCATTTGTTATTTTCGGATAATTAATAACTTTGGATAAATTCGTATTCGTTATGTTCACTAACAGCCAAATTTGAAAGGAAATTCCAATACCTATAATTTAATAGTTTAGTAATAGTTAAGTTATTATTTCAGATTTTAAAATTTTTGGATCTTTGTACTTATTTTCAGATTTTCATTCTTATTTTTGTATTTCCGAATTTCCAAATTCCCGAATTTTTTGATTTCAAAATTTTAGAATTTTTTGAAATTTTCAAATTTCGAATTTCCGAATGATCGATTTCAGAATTGTTGAACTTTTTTCGAACTTCCGCATTTCCAAAATTTCGAATGTCCCAATATTCTCATTTCTGAGTATTCGGAAAATATTGTTAAACGGGTTTTCGTTAATTCAGATATTTCCGAATTTAACGAATATGTCGAAATTCGGTCAAAAATGAATTCGGAACTAAACCAATTGCACATGTCTAGGCTATACAGGCAGGGCTGTTGGATCATGTGATGGATCTTCTCTATAAGCTGTGTAGCCAGGGTTGCCACCTGTCCGGGACTCACAGTCTGGGTTTTGAATCATGTGTCAGGTTTGAGGAGGACTTAAACCCCGGACACATTATTCAGACTGGGCTGTGGCTCCCCAAGTAACCAAGATAGTCACACAACAATCTGTTGCTGTCTGGGAGCTG
The DNA here is from genome assembly GCA_037952925.1 of Lithobates clamitans. Lineage (NCBI taxonomy): Eukaryota > Metazoa > Chordata > Amphibia > Anura > Ranidae > Lithobates > Lithobates clamitans. The sequence continues at coordinate 414,803 of JBBGZY010001245.1, read as the reverse complement.
CTGGCGGCTATCTGGGGGTGGGTTCAGAATCACTCGGGGGGCAGGGCGATGATGTCACCAGGAGCAATTTGGCCACACCCACTCTCCGCTGCGGAACGCTATGCGCACCGCATTACTACTCTCCTCGGGGCACCCAGAGGTGTCCCGGGCCACTAAAGTGTTCGTGTTTTGCTTGAAGAAAAGGTGGCAACCCAATGTGTACCTCATACTATAGAGTCATACTATAGAAGTCATTATCTTTATCACTGTAGCCGTTGAATGCAAGTGGGTGTGACTGAGCTACAAAACATCTCCTGTGTGCCCGGCGTTCACCGCATGCATGCACATCGATGACCGCAGTGCTGGACAGGTAAAGGAGAATGTGGATGAGCCATAATAATAATAATAAGCGCGGTGCCGCAAGTTTAATTAAAGTCTGAGTCATCGGATCCATCTGTACATAAATGTTTATCCTGTACAGGATCCAGAGAGCCAGCTCAAAGACTCACACAGCACTGCACGGCATGCTGAGTCCAGAGAGCAGGGGAGGGGTGCCTGGAGTGCGGAGGGTCGGATACACCTGCAGGAAATGATACCGAGAAATGCAAAATGAAATTTATAGAAACACATTGCTGGCTGATTTCCATATCACGCAGCGGGAGGAACAAAATATAGCTCTGACATATACCGCAGTGCTGTACAGAGAACACTGAGACAGTCACATCAGTCTCTGCACCAGAGGAGCTTCTCCACCAGGTGGTGCTGTTTTGCAAGGCGCCATTGGCTCACTCTGCTGGGATCTCAGCTAGAGGAAACATCAAGCCTGGGTCTGTCCTGCAGGCTTCTCCCCCAACCCAGGGGCAGATCCAGAGTCTAATCTCGGGAGGGGCACTGCCAAAATTTTTGCGGGCAATTCGTAGGGGAAATGGCTGGTGTTGGTGCTTCAATCGTCACGGCACCATAGTTAATATGGTGTCAGGATGATTAAAGAGCATTATTTCTCTTATTACATTGTAATTTAAAATGAAATAGTTCAACTCACCATAATGCAGAATCAGTGAGAGCCCCAAGTGTGTCAGGACAGGGTGGGAGCAGCCAGGTGGAGGGGAGGAAAGGGTTGATGCAGCCAGGTGGAGGGGAGGACAAGGTGGGAGCAACCAGGTAGTGGTGTGGACAGGGTATATGTAGCCAGGTGGGGGGGGGACAGGGTGGATGCAGCCAGGTGGAGGGGAGGACAAGGTGGGAACAGCCAGGTGGAGGGGAGGACAGGGTGGATGCAGCCAGGTGGAGGGGAGGACAAGGTGGGAGCAACCAGGTAGTGGTGTGGACAGGGTATATGTAGCCAGGTGGGGGGGACAGGGTGGATGCAGCCAGGTGGAGGGGAGGACAAGGTGGGAGCAGCCAGGTGGAGGGGAGGACAGGGTATATGTAGCCAGGTGGAGGGGAGGACAGGGTATATGTAGCCAGGTGGAGGGGAGGACAGGGTGGGAGCAGCCAGGTGGAGGGGAGGAAAGGGTGGATGTAGCCAGGTGGAGGGGAGGACAGGGTGGGAGCAGCCAGGTGGAGGGGAGGACAGGGTGGATGTAACCAGGTGGAGGGGAGGACAGGGTGGTAGCAGCCAGGTGGAGGGGAGGACAGGGTGAATGTAGCCAGGTGGAGGGGAGGACAGGGTGGTAGCAGCCAGGTGGAGGGGAGGACAGGGTGGGAGCAGCCAGGTGGAGGGGAGGACAGTGTAGATGCAGCCAGGTGGAGGGGAGGACAGGGTAGATGCAGCCAGGTGGAGGGGAGGACAGGGTAGATGCAGCCAGGTGGAGGGGAGGACAGGGTAGATGCAGCCAGATGGAGGGGAGGACAGGGTAGATGCAGCCAGGTGGAGGGGAGGACAGGGTAGATGCAGCCAGATGGAGGGGAGGACAGGGTAAATGCAGCCAGGTGGAGTGGGGACAGGGTGGGAGCAGCCAGGTAGAGGGGAGGAAAGGGTGGATGTAGCCAGTGATAAAGCCCTGTACCTCTATGGAAGCCTGCACCCCGCCCCCTCACCCCCCTCGCTCCCCCCACCTGGAGGTAAGTTCTTACCTTGGAGGATAATAATAGAATCACTGGCTCCCTCCACCCGACAGCCTCATGGTCCCTCTTCTCCTCTCTTCCTCTCCCGCTCAGCATGCTGGGGGCTGCACTCCTCTCAGGGAATCATCCTGGGGCCTGCTGATATCCGGGACTACATGTCCCATAATCCTCTTGCTGCTAGTTTCCCAGCCATAGCAGCGGTGTGTTCAGAGAAAAGTGTGAGAATGAGCAGAGATTGTAACAGATGAAGGAAAGAGCCTGTGCCAGTACCAGCCAGAGGGTGGATACCACAGCAACGGCGACAGTATGGATGAGGGGGGTAAGGAAGTGGCTTCACATGGTGGCCCCAGTATTACCCCTGTCTCAGGATCTGTAATGCCTGAGTCAGTATCTGTCCCCCTCCCTCCCCAGCAGCCTGGGTCATCTCAGGAGGAGGTTGGGGAAAATGGCAGATTGCTGCAGACCATTACAGAAATGGAATCTGGTTCCTGTGAATATGCTTGGTCATTTGTGCGTGCAGAATTGCTGGATCTGTTTTGGGAGCGGTTTGAGCATTTATATAGGGGCCAGCCGGACTGGAAGGGGCTTGTCCCCAAAGTTGTCTCACGTCAGCCCTTGATTAAGAATGTGACTATCCTGACAAGGAATGAGTCTATACTCCCCGAGGATTTATGGATCTGGTTGAGGAGGTTTGGTGAAATGTTGTTTCCCCTAAAAAAGATTGAGGATGATAGAGGAATCTGGACGGGTGGGTGGTCGGTGTCAATGAGGTTGAGTGTGTGTGGGAATGTGGTCCAGCATTTGCCCTCCTCTGCCTTCATTGGTAGAGCTAGGATTACCGTCTTCTACCCTGGTCAACCTAAGGTGTGCCATAAATGTGGAGTCAAAGGACATTTCTCCTCTAACTGTTCAGAACAGAAGTGCTCTTTGTGTCAGGAACTGGGGCATCTGGCCAGGGACTGTAACATCATTAAATGTAACTTGTGTGATAAAGTTGGTCACCATTATAGCCGGTGCCCTGAGGCTTTGCAATAAGCCAAAGCTAGTGGAGGAATTCTTCTGTCTGGATAGAGAAGAGTCTGGGTTGGCGGAGGTTGTACCAGGGGATCCTAGTGTCTCTGTCCCCTCAGAATCTGTGTCTGTGAGGCCCTCTATGGTGTCAGTGCCCCCCCAGTCTGTGGCTCCCCAGTCAGTGTCAGAAAGTGTGGTTGTCAAGTCTATGTCTGCACCTATTGCTTTTCCTAGTGTAGTGAAGGCAGTGGAGGGTACTGGACCAGCGTGTATGGTGGTGCCAACCCCTCCTCCTTGGCATGGCATGGTGAGGGATGGATTGGATGATGGTGGAGGGGGGAATCGCATCCTGATGGCGATTAGATCTCAAAAGGTTTCTCAGCCTGGATTGTGTTTAAAGCGGGGGTCCACCCACACCGCCAAAAAAAAAAATATTAAAAGCCAGCAGCTACAAATACTGCAGCTGCTGACTTTTAATACATGGCCACTTACCTGTCCCAGGGTCCAGCGATGTCGGCAGGCGACGCCGAGAACCCGCTCGGTTCTCGGCAGCTGCCGCCGCCATCCTAGGTGAGGGAATCAGGAAGTGATGCGTTGCGGCTTCACTTCCTGGTTCCCTACTGCGCATGCGCGAGTCGCGCTGCGTGTCCCAAGTGGTCCCCGCTCTCTCCTGGGAGCTGTGTGTTTCCCAGGAGACAGCGCGGTGGGGACGGGAAGAGGCATAGACTCCCATGGGAGTCTATGCCGGAAGTGGGTGCAAATACCTGTCTTAGACAGGTATCTGCACCCCCCTCCCCCCTGAAAGGTGCCAAATGTGACACCGGCGGGGGGAGGGTTCCGAAAAGCAGAAGTTCCATTTTTGTGTGGAACTCCGCTTTAAGTTGAGGTTCGTGGTTCTGTAGTCTCTTTTTTATCTTGTGAGGAAGTGGTTTTCTTTACTTGCTGATGTAAGCACGCTTGTTTTTGTTTAGTTGTTGTTTATTTTTGTGTAAATGTTTTTATTAATAAGCTGTATGTTTGTATCTTTTTTAATAATAATAAAAAAAAAGTACACTCTAATGTCCTCCCCACAGTCACACATTATTATTATTATAGATTATATATATAAATACTACTTCTTTGAAGCTGCACCCAGTGAGACACGGCTGGGCCCCGAAGATTGCAGGCAGATGGGTGTTGTAATGATCTATTTGCACCAGCATTGAACTTGCGGAGCTCGGACAGTTCATTTTTCTTTCTCTTGCACTACAGGAAGATTGTGCTGCAAGTTCTCATATCTGACCTCTTTAGTCCCCTTTATCGGGAGATCAGAAATCTCCCCCCACCCCTGCTTGTTCAATGGGTTCTATCTCCTGCCTGCTGCTCTGTTTTCACAGGGGGGGGGGGGGTTCTGGAATTTGACCTCTGGCTATTTATTGAACGCTGTTTTCCATCTGCTGTTCTCCACCTTCATCCAGTACAGAGTCCATCTATCACCAATGTATAAATATTTGTAAGGTCATTGAAGACCAGTTAGAGAAGTGCTACTGTGTGTGTGGGTGTGTGTGTGTGGGGGGGTCATTTATTAAAGGGGTACCCCACATTTGTCTTCCTCTAAGGCACATGTGTCAGGCCACTTCATGTGGCCCTAGCACCTCTTCTGCAGCTGCGACACCCCCTTGTCTCAGCCCACATCTTGTCTCAGCAGTTGACAGCAAAGAGGAGGACAGAACTCCTCCACCAGATCCTGCACTTCTCCATGCAGCTGTGAAGAGGCTCGTGTCTTCTCCGCCCCATATCAGCAGATGGCAGCAGAGAAGAGGACATAACTCCTCTGCCAGATCCTGCGCTTCTCCATGCAGCTGCAGAGAGGCTCGTCTCCCCCCTCAATCTCAGCAGTTGGCAGCAGAGAGGAGGACAGAACCCCTCCACCAGATCCTGCATTTCTCTGTGCAGCCTCAGGGAAAACTGTCTCTGCCCACCCCCCCATCTCAGCAGATGGCAGCAGAGAAGAGGACATAACTCCTCTGCCAGATCCTGCGCTTCTCCATGCAGCTGCAGAGAGGCTTGTCTCCCCCCCTCAATCTCAGCAGTTGGCAGCAGAGAGGAGGACAGAACTCCTCCACCAGATCCTGCATTTCTCTGTGTAGCCTCAGGGAAAACTGTCTCTGCCCCCCCCCCATCTCAGCAAATGGCAGCAGAGAAGAGGACAGAACTCCTCTGCCACATCCTGCACTTCTCCATGTAGCTGCAGAGAGGCTCGCCCCCCCCCATATCAGTAGTTGGTAGCAGAGAGGAGGATAGAACTCCTCCACCAGATCCTTCACTTCTCCATGCAGCTGTGCAGAAGCTCATCTTTTTCTCTCCTCCCCCATCTCAGCAGATGGTGGCAGAGAGGAGGACAGAACCCCTCCACCAGATCCTGCATTTCTCTGTGCAGCCTCAGGGAAAACTGCCTCTGCCCACCCCCCCCATCTCAGCAGATGGCAGCAGAGAAGAGGACAGAACTCCTCTGCCAGATCCTGCGCTTCTCCATGCAGCAGCAGAAAGGCTCGCGCTCCCCCCCCCCCAATCTCAGCAGTTGGCAGCAGAGAGGAAGACAGAACTCCTCCACCAGATCCTGCATTTTTCTGCGCAACCTCAGGGAAAACCGTCTCTGCCCCCACCCCCTCACCCCCATCTCAGCAGATGGCAGCAGAGAAGAGGACAGAACTCCTCTACCAGATCCTGCGCTTCTCCGTGCAGCTGCAGAGAGGCTCGTCCCCCACCCACCCATATCAGCAGTTGGCAGCAGAGAGGAGGACAGAATTCCTCCACCAGATCCTGTGCTTCTCCCCCCCTCCCCCCAATGTACAGGGGGGGGCGTCCCCTTTAGCAGATGCAGATGCTATATAGGACCGAGCCTCTTTCTGAGATTTGTTGTTTACAAGTTAAAAACTTTTTTTTTGCTAGAAAATTACTTAGAACCTTCAAACACTATACATTTTTTTTGTCACACCCTAGAGAATAAAATGGTGGTCATTACAATACTTTCTGTCACACCGTATTTGTGCAGCGGTCTTACAAGCGCACATTTTTTTGGGGAAAAAATACATTTTTTGAATTAAAAAATAAGACAACAGTAAGGTTAGCCCAATTTTATTGTGAAAGATAATGTTACGCCGAGTAAATTGATACCCAACATGTCACGCTACAATATTGCGCCCGCTCGTGGAATGGCGACAAACTTTTACCCTTAAAAATCTCCATAGGCGACGTTTAATTATACATTTTTTAAATTTAAAAATTCTACAGGTTTCATGTTTTGAGTTACAGAGGAGGTCTAGGGCTAGAATTATTGCTCTCGCTCTACCGATCGCGGCGATACCTCACATGTGTGGTTTGAACGCCGTTTTCATATGCGGGCGCTGCTCACGTATGCGTTCGCTTCTGCGCGTGAGCTTGGCGGGACGGGGCGCGTTTAACAAAAAAATTATTTTTTTTCTTATTTATTTTACTTTTTATTTTTACACTGTTTTTAAAAAAAAAAATCACTTTTATTCCTATTACAAGTAATGTAAACATCCCTTGTAATAGAAAAAAAAGCATGACAGGTCCTCTTAAATATGAGATCTGGGATCAAAAAGACCTCACATCTCATATTTACAGTAAAATGCAATAAAAAAAAAATTGTCATTTAAAAAAAAAAAAAAAAAAAAAAAAAGGCCCTTTAAGAGCTGGGGGCGGAAGTGGCGTTTTGGCGTCGCTTCCGCCCAGCATTTGTATGGAGTTGGGTGGGGGCCATCTTCCCCTCACTCGTCTCCGTACCCAGCAAGCGAAAGTACCCGATTGCCTCCGCCGCTGCCGACGGCTCCGGTGAGCGGCGGAGGGCCCTGGATCGCGCCGGGAGGGGGGGATCCCTTTTCTGCCGCCAATAAAAGAGATCTTGCGGCGAATCCGCCGCAGAGACCACTTTTATCTTGTAGCGGACCGCCCGCTGAAGAAGAGGATACCGGGGTCATGGTAGCTAGCTGCCGCCATAACAACGAAATCCTCATTCATAAACAGCCGACGCAAAACTGCGGCGGGCGGTCCGTAAGTGGTTAATGTACAGTTCTTATTGGGGGTTGACTTAAAAAAGAAGAAAAAAAAAAAAATTTCTATCCACCTTTTTGTAAGTGCAATCGACCACCAACTCACTTGTGGTTGAAAAGAGGAACATTAACCAAAAAAAAAAACAATTTTAAAGTGCAAAAGAAACGTGTAGCCTGTCCAGTCCTTCTGCCATCTATGGAAGTGACACGCAGTGCAGAATACAGCATTCCGGGGGCTCCCCGGTGACATATTCACTCTGTTTATCCAAATGCGGTATAAACCAGATTTTTGGCAACAACACAGCAAAGTAATACACAACAAAGTAATACACAACAAAGTAATACACAACAAAGTAGTACACAGCAAAGTAATACACAGCAAAGTAATACACAACAAAGTAATACACAACAAAGTAGTACACAACAAAGTAATACACAGCAAAGTAATACACAACAAAGTAATACACAACAAAGTAATACACAACAAAGTACACAACAAAGTAATACACAACAAAGTAATACACAACAAAGTAATACACAGCAAAGTAATACACAACAAAGTAATACACAACAAAGTACACAACAAAGTAATACACAACAAAGTAATACACAGCAAAGTAATACACAACAAAGTAATACACAACAAACTAATACAAAACAAGGTAATACACAACAAAGTACACAACAAAGTAATACACAACAAAGTACACAACAAAGTAATACACAACAAAGTAATACACAACAAAGTAATACACAGCAAAGTAATACACAACAAAGTAATACAAAACAAGGTAATACACAACAAGGTAATACACAACAAAGTACACAACAAAGTAATACACAACAAAGTAATACACAGCAAAGTAATACACAACAAACTAATACAAAACAAGGTAATACACAACAAGGTAATACACAACAAAGTAATACACAACAAAGTAGTACACAACAAAGTAATACACAACGAAGTAATACACAACAAAGTAATACACAACAAGGTAATACACAACAAGGTAATACACAACAAAGTAATACACAACAAAGTAGTACACAACAAAGTAATACACAACAAAGTAGTACACAACAAAGTAATACACAACAAAGTAGTACACAACAAAGTAATACACAACAAAGTAGTACACAACAAAGTAATACACAACAAAGTAGTACACAGCGAAGTAATACACAACGAAGTAATACACAACAAAGTAATACACAACAAGGTAATACACAACAAGGTAATACACAACAAAGTAATACACAACAAAGTAGTACACAACAAAGTAATACACAACAAAGTAGTACACAACAAAGTAGTACACAACAAAGTAATACACAACAAAGTAGTACACAACGAAGTAATACACAACGAAGTAATACACAACGAAGTAATACACAACAAGGTAATACACAACAAAGTAATACACAACAAAGTAGTACACAACAAAGTAGTACACAACAAAGTAATACACAACAAAGTAGTACACAACAAAGTAATACACAACAAAGTAGTACACAACGAAGTAATACACAACGAAGTAATACACAACAAAGTAATACACAACAAGGTAATACACAACAAGGTAATACACAACAAAGTAATACACAACAAAGTAATACACAACAAAGTAATACACAACAAGGTAATACACAACAAAGTAATACACAGCAAAGTAATACACAGCAAAGTAATACAAAAGTTTTTAATATATGATACATACTATATATAGTGCTGACAATTTACATGTATAACACACATTCACCTCAGTCCCTGCTGTCGAGGAGCTTACAATCTAAGGTCCCTCACTGACATTCCTACACATACTGGGGATAAATGACCTCCCAGCACAATAATGGAGGGGGACCAGATCACCGGGAGGAAGCCCCCACCGGCAGAACGTGCAGATAGTGCAGATAGTGCTGCCATGCGGAAGTGCTAACCACTTAACCACTGTGCTGCAAGTGTGTCTTGCTTTAAACCCTTATTAACCCTTAATTATCATAACAAGTCTTAACTAACGCCTCCTTCCTCTCTTCCTCTTCTTTCTTTGTTTTTGTTTTTTTAACTGGCTTTTTTACATTTCTTTTTGTGTTTTGCTCACTGTTATTTTTTTTTTTTTACTGTCAAACTAAAACAAATCTTTATTTGATTTGTAAATTACTGTACCGGAATCATAATTTTAGTGACATTTTAACCGGTTCCCGACCGGCTCACACATATTTTTATACTGCGGCACAAAGGTACGGGTGAAAGTAGAAGAAATGGCCGCACACCACTGTAGATCAAAATCCTTTTTATTTGGACATCCCAAAAAAAAACTACAGGAATCAGATAGCTGGGTATCTCGCACAACAATGGTACGGGTACGCGGTCCCCTTTAAGAGCCGCCAGAGGGCGCACGCACGTGGCCAGCTGGCGCGATCGTGGGCACGAGCGATAGCACAGGGATGTGTGCGTGTAAACACACACATTCCTGTTCTGTCAGGGGAGAGGAGACATATCGTTTATTCCTACTAAGTAGGAACAACGATATCTCTCCTCCCCCCAGTCAGTCCTATCCCCATACAGTTTGAGGAACACACATTTAACCCCTTGATCGCCCCCTAGTGTTAACCCCTTCCCTGCCAGTGAAATTTACACAGTAATCATTGCATATTTATAGCTCTGATCGCTGTATAAGTGTCACCGGTCCCAATAATGTGTCAAGAGTGTCCGATCTGTCCATCGCAATGTCACAGTACCGCTAAAAATCGCAAATCACCGCCATTACTAGTAAAAAAAAAAAAAAATTTGAAAAATGCCATAAATCTATCCCCTATTTTGTAGACACAATAACTTTTTTGCAAACCAATCAATATACGCTAATTGCGCTTTTTTTTTACCAAAAATATGTAGAAGAATATATATCGGCCTAAACTGAGGAAGAAATTAGTTTTTGAAAAACATTTTTGGGGATATTTATTATAGCAAAAAGTAAAAAAATATTGTGTTGTTTTTTTTTTCAAAATTATCGCTCTCTTTTTGTTTATAGCGTAAAAAATAAAAACCGCAGAGGTGATCAAATACCACCAAAAGAAATCTCTATTTGTAGGAAAAAAAAGGACGCAAATTTTGTTTGGTTACAGCTTCGCACGACCGCGCTATTAAAGCGACGCAGTGCCGAATTTTAAAAAGTGCTCTGGTCAGGAAGGGGGTAAATTCTTCCGGGGCTGAAGCGGTTATACGTCATCACTTTGTCAATTAACCACTTGCCGACCAGCTGCCATTATACTGCGGCATGTCGGCTTGTTCCCGCGAATCGCTGCAGCTGTACGTCGGCTTCCTTTAAGAGCAATAGCAGGCGCGCACACCCATCCAGTCCTGCTAAAAATCGCAAATCGCCGCCATTACTAGTAAAAAAAAAAAAAAGAAAAATAATAAAAATGCCATAAATCTATCCCTGTATTTTGTAGACGCTATAACCTTTGTGCAAACCAATCAATATACGCTTATTGCGATCTTTTTAATTTTTTTCTCCAAAAATATGAAGAAGAATATATATCTGCCTAAACTGATGAAGAAATTAGCTTTTTTAGAATTTTTTGGGGGGATATTTATTGTAGCAAAAAGTAAAAAACATTTTTTTTTTTCCAAAATTGACGCTTTTTTTTTTGTTTATAGCACAAAAAAATAAAAACCGCAGAAGTGATCAAATACCACCAAAAGAAAGCTCTATTTGTAGGGAAAAAAAGGACATCAATTTTGTTTGGGTACAACGTCGCACGACCGCGCAATTGTCAGTTGAAGCGACACAGCAGTGCTGCATCGCAAAAAATGGCCCGGTCATTAAGTGGGCAAATCCCTCTGGTCCTTAAGTGGTTTAATTTCTTTTTATTAACTGTAAATATATTTTTTTCTTTTTTTTCTTTTGCTCACTGTTAATTTTTTTTTTTATTTCAAACTAAAACAAATCTTTATTAGATTTGTAAATAACTGTACCAGAATCATCATTTTAGTGACATTTTAATTAACAATACGTCATTACTTTGACATTTAATACTGGTGTTATAGATAGTATCGTTTTTCTTTACTATGGGCGATTCTGCATCGGATAAATGTAGTCCTGTTGGCGCATTCACCGCTGGAACACTTTTAGATGCGGCGGGAGAAGTGCCTCCCCCCCCCCCCCAAGCGGCTTTACAATAATTTCTGGGCTTATCAGAGCTGTCAGTAAAGCCCGGAAGCGGTCCGATGCGGCTGTTTGCTGGGCAGGAAGTCGAGTGAGGGCATGCCCCCCCCCCACTCTTCTTTATGCCCTTGGAGGACCAGAGCGACCTCTGATGTCACTTCCAGTTCTCGGGCCAAAATATATATATATTTTTTAAGTCAAACTGCAAAAACTTTTTTTTTTTGCTTTCAACCGCTTGCCGACCAGCCGCCGCAGTTTTACTGCGGCAGAATGGCACGGGCAGGCGAATCGATGTCGTGTTATGTGGCCCCTTAAGGTGGCCACTAGGGGCGCATGCCCGCAGCTTGCCCCCGGAGCCCATGCGAGTGCCCGGCGGCCTCGATGACTGGGCACCCGCGATCACTCATAACATGGCGAGAACTGGATTCTCTGTGTGTAAACACAGAGATCCCGTTTCTCTGAGGGCAGAAGTGACAGATCGTCAGTTCATACAAAGCATAAACAGCGATCTGTCATCTCCCCTAGTCAGTCCCCTCCCCCCTTCAGTTAGAACACACACTAGGGAACACATTAATCCCTTGATCGCCCCCCTAGTGTTTACCCCTTCCCTGCCAGTGACATTTTTACAGTAATCAATGCATTTTGATCGCTGTATTAATGCCAATGGTCCCAAAAATGTGTCATAACTGTCTGACGTGTCCGCCATAATGTCGCTGTCACGATAAATATTGCAGATCGCCGCCATTAATAGTAAAAAAAAAAATAATAATAATAATAAAAAGGCTACAAATCTATCCCTTATTTTGTAGACGCTATAACTTTTGCGCAAACCAATCAATAAACGCTTATTGCGATTTTTATTACCAAAAATATGTAGAAGAATACGTATCGGCCTAAACTGAGGAAGAAAAAAAAATGGGGATATTTATAGCAAAAAGTACAAAATATTGTGTTTTTTTTTTTCAAAATTGTCGCTCTTTTTTTTATTTATAGCGCGATCGAATACCAATCAAATACCACCAAAAGAACGCTCTATTTGTGGTAAAGAAAAGACGCCAATGTCGTTTGGGTACAGCGTCGAACGACCGCGCAACTGTCATTTAAAGCGAAGCAGTACCGAATCGCAAAAAGTGCTCTGGTCAGGAAGGGGGTGAAATCTTCCGGGGCTGAAGCAGTTAAAGGTCTTTTTGACCCCCAGATCTCTCAATAAAGAGGACCCCTCCTCCTTATCTCTATTACAGGGGATGTTTGCATTCCTTGTAATAGAAAGAAAAGTGATAAAAAAAATAAAGGTAAAGTGTAAAAAAAAATAAAAAAATAAAAAGTAAATTAAATAAATTAAAAAAAAAATTAAAGCACTCCATCCCTCTGTGCCAGTGCGCAGAAGCGACGCATACGTAAGTTGCCCCCGCATATGTAAACGGTGTTCAGACCACACATGTGAGGTACTGTACATGGATTGCAGAAATTCTGCTAATTGGTATCTACATGGGCATCCTAATTTTCTGGCCTTGAAACCGTCACTAGAATTGAAGCAATATAATCATTGTGTTTCCTTATATAGTTGTTGTAAATCTTTCTTTTTATTCTCTGTACAGGATTAGGAGATGCAGACGGTTGTCACTCAGCCCGGGGTGGTCACCACGCAGACGGTGACCGTCAGCCAGGGGCCCCGATGGAGCAGCGATTTGTGCGACTGCTGCGAGGACTGCGGCATCTGTACGTAACTTCTCACCCAACGCCCTTCAGAAGGCGTCACTCACTTTACAAAGTATCTAAAGATTCCACTAGAGGGCGCCTGACACCGAAATCCTGTATATTGGGTGCCCTGTAGTGGTCTCTGCATAGGAATATACCAAAGTCTCACTTAGACCCCTTTCACACTGAGGTCGTTTTCAGGAGTTTTAGCGCTAGAAATACCGCTTGTAAACCGCCTCCCATGCCGCCCAAATGTGAAGGCCAGAGTGCTTTCACACTGGAGGCGGTGCGCTTGCGGGACGTTAGAAAAATGTCCTGCAAGCAGCACCTTCGGGGCGGTCTGGGAGCGCTGTAGCTTTTTATTATTATTTATTATTAATTTGTTCCGTTCCATCCGTTTAGATGCGGCATTCGTTATTTCGGATAATTCGTAACTTTGGATAAATTCGTATTTGTTACCTTTACTAACAGCCAAATTTGAAAGGAAATTGCAATACCTATAATTTAATAGTTAGTAATAGTTATTATTATTAGTTTGTTAGTTATTATTTCGGATTTTTGAATTTTCGGGTTTTCGTTCTCATTTTCGGATTTTCGTTATACCTATAATTAAATTATTATTATAATATTGTATAATATAATATATTAGATTATTAATTATATGTTAATACCTATAATTTAATAGTTATCATTAGTTAATAAGTTAGTTATTCTTTCGAATTTTTGGATTTTCTTTCTTATTTTCAGATTTTTGAATTTTTGAATTTATGAATTTTCAATTTACGAATTGCGGACATAACGAATGACTCGAAAAACGAAAAAAAAAAATGAATGAAATGGAAACAAACTAATTTTTCTGCAGTGCACATGTCTACTGAAAAGCGTTTCAGAAGCACCGCAACACGGGCGGTTTTAACCCTTTTTTCGGCTGCTAGCGGGGGGTTAAAAGTGCCCCGCTAGTGGCCGAAAAGCGCTAACGTTCCATTAGTTTTAGCGGCACTTTAGCACTAACGCATGGGCCGCCCCAGTGTGAAAGGGGTCTAAAAGAGACCGTATCATCAAATTAAAAAAAAATTGCAGGTAAAAACATAAAATATTTAACATTTTTTTCTTGCAGCATTTTCTATTTCATAAACATGTTGTGCATTCCTCCTGCAATGGGCCATTGAGCTTGATAGAGAATTCATCCACTCCAGAAAATGTCAGTTCAATTGCAGTGCCCCCTCCCTCCTTGCACTTCATAGGTTCATAACCCCTCCCCCTCTCTCCTCTTCAGGGAGTGGCCAATTACTGTCTGTGCTGGGCCAGCTCCTCCTCCCGTCACATCCCTACAAAAACCTTTTATGCAGCTTCCCATGTAAATTGTATGTGCATTTATTGGAAAAAAAACAAAAAACAAAAACCTGCAATTGTCTAAGTTAGTGGCAAAGTCTCTTCATATGAAGTTTTCAGTTACTAAGGCAGTAGCACCGATCGAACTGACATTTTCCAGGAGTTCCGCTCACAAGACGTCAATCGATAAAACGGCCATACATGGAACAAAATGTTTCCGGTACCTGCTGGACTGGCTGAATTTCGATTCCATGTCTGGCCAGTTTAAGAAAAAGGTCCCCAGTCACGCAATATGTTACTGTAAAGTGTGTAATTATTGTCACCATGTAATCTCTCTCTCTTCTCTCCCCTAACTTTCTCCCTCTCTCCCCTTTTCTCTACAATCTCTCTCACTCTCCAGTATCTTTATACCTCCCTGGTCTCTCTCTTTCTGTCCAATCTACCTTTCTACCTCCCCATCCCCCATCTCTCTCTTCTCGATCTCTCCCTTACCCCTCCGATCTCTCTGTTCCTAATATCTTTTTCTACCTCCGATCTCGCTCTCTCTCCCCCCTCTCCCCACCGTATCTCTGATCTCTCTCTCCCCCCCCCGTACCTCTAATCTCTCTCCCCCCTCTTACCTCTAATCTCTCTCTCCCCCCTCTGTACCTCTAATCTCTCTCTCCCCCTCCGTACGACTAATCTCTCCCCCCCCCTGTACCTCTAATCTTTCTCTCCCCCCCTCTGTACCTCTAATCTTTCTCTTCCCCCTCTGTACCTCTGATCTCTCTCCCCCTCCGTACCTCTAATCTCTCTCTCTCTCCCCCCTCCGTACTTCTAATCTCTCTCTCTCTCTCCCCCTCCGTACTTCTAATCTCTCTCTCCCTCCGTACCTCTAATCTCTCTCTCTCTCCCCCCTCCGTACTTCTAATCTCTCTCCCCCTCCGTACTTCTAATCTCTCTCTCCCTCCATACCTCTAATCTCTCTCTCTTCCTCCATATCTCTGATCTCTCTCTCCCTCTCCGTACCTCTAATCTCTCTCTCCCCCCCTCTGTACCTCTAATCTCTCTATCTCTCCCCCTCCGTACCTCTAATCTCTCTCTCCCCCTCCGTACCTCTAATCTCTCTCTCCCCCTCCGTACCTCTAATCTCTCTCTCCCCCTCCGTACCTCTAATCTCTCTCTCCCCCTCCGTACCTCTAATCTCTCTCTCCCCCTCTATACCTCTGATCTCTCTCTCTCCTCTCCCCCGTACCTCTAATCTCTCTCTCCCCCTCCGTACCTCTAATCTCTCTCTCCCCCTCCGTACCTCTAATCTCTCTCTCCCCCTCCATACCTCTAATCTCTCTCTCCCCCTCCGTACCTCTAATCTCTCTCTCCCCCTCCATACCTCTAATCTCTCTCTCCCCCTCCGTACCTCTAATCTCTCTCTCCCCCTCCATACCTCTAATCTCTCTCTCCCCCTCCATACCTCTAATCTCTCTCTCCCCCTCCGTACCTCTAATCTCTCTCTCCCCCTCCATACCTCTAATCTCTCTCCCCCTCCATACCTCTGATCTCCCCTCCATACCTCTGATCTCTCTCTCTCCCCCTCCGTACCTCTAATCTCTCTCTCCCCCTCCGTACCTCTAATCTCTCTCTCCCCCTCCATACCTCTAATCTCTCTCTCCCCCTCCGTACCTGTAATCTCTCTCTCTCCCCCTCCATACCTCTAATCTCTCTCTCTCCTCTCCCTCCATACCTCTGATCTCTCTCTCTCCCCCTCCATACCTCCGATCTCTCTCTCTCTCCCCCTCCATACCTCAGATCTCTCTCTCTCCCCCTCCATACCTCTAATCTCTCTCTCCCCCTCCATACCTTTAATCTCTCTCTCCCCCTCCGTACCTCTAATCTCTCTCTCTCCCCCTCCATACCTCTAATCTCTCTCTCTCCTCTCCCTCCATACCTCTGATCTCTCTCTCTCCCCCTCCATACCTCCGATCTCTCTCTCTCTCCCCCTCCATACCTCAGATCTCTCTCTCTCCCCCTCCATACCTCCGATCTCTCTCTCTCTCCCCCTCCATACCTCAGATCTCTCTCTCTCCCCCTCCATACCTCAGATCTCTCTCTCTCCCCCTCCATACCTCTGATCTCTCTCTCTCCCCCCTCTGTACCTCTGATCTCTCTCTCTCCCCCTCCATACCTCTGATCTCTCTCTCCCCCTCCATACCTCTGATCTCTCTCCCCCTCCATACCTCTGATCTCCCCTCCATACCTCTGATCTCTCTCTCTCCCTCTCCATACCTCTGATCTCTCTCTCTCCCCCCATACCTCTGATCTCCCCCCACATACCTCTGATCTCTCTCTCCCCCTCCATACCTCTGATCTCCTTCCCATACCTCTGATCGCTCTCTCTCCCCCCTCTGTACCTCTGATCTCCCCCCACCGTACCTCTTATCTTTCTCTCTCCCCCTCCATACCTCTGATCTCTCTCTCCCCCTTCGTGCCTCTGATCTCTCTCTCTCCCCCCTCCATACCTCTGATCTCTCTCTCCCCCCCCTGTACCTCTGATCTCTCTCTCTCCCCCTCCATACCCCTGATCTCTCTCTCTCCCCCTCTATACCTCTGATCTCTCTCTCCCCCCTTCGTACCTCTGATCTCTCCCCCCCTCTCTCTACCTCTGATCTCTCTCTCTCCCCCTCCATACCTCGGATCTCTCTCTCTCCCCCTCCATACCTCGGATCTCTCTCTCCCCCTTCGTGCCTCTGATCTCTCTCTCTCCCCCTCCATACCTCTGATCTCTCTCCCCCGTACCTCTGATCTCTCTCTCTCCCCCTCCATACCCCTGATCTCTCTCTCTCCCCCCTCCATACCTCTGATCTCTCTCTCCCCCTCTGTACCTCTGATCTCTCTCTCTCCCCCCCTCCATACCTCTGATCTTTCTCTCTCCCCCTCCATACCTCGGATCTCTCTCTCTCTCCCCCTCCATACCTCTGATCTCTCTCTCTCCCCCTCCATACCTCTGATCTCTCTCTCCCCCTCCATACCTCTGATCTCTCTCTCTCCCCCTCCATACCTCTGATCTCTCTCTCTCTCTCCCCCTCTATACCTCTGATCTCTCTCTCTCCCCTCCATACCTCTGATCTCTATCCCCCTCTATACCTCTGATCCCCCCCCCCATATCTCTGATCTCTCTCTCCCCCCTGTACCTCTGATCTCCCCCCCATACCTCTGATCTCTCTCTCTCTGCCCCCCCTCCTTACCTCTGATCTCTCTCTTTCCCCTCCATACCTCTGTATTGGATTACCTTGTAACTGTACCATCTCCCATTATTTTGAAGTGTTTTTTCCAACTGTTGGTGCTATATAAACCCTGTATAATAATGATAATAATCACTCTCTCCTCTCTCACCCCTCCCTGGTCTCTCTTGGCAGGTTGCTGTGCTCTCTGGTGCTTCCCCTGTATGCAATGTAACACAGTCAGTGAATTTGGAGAGTGTTATTGTCTGCCGTTGATGGATCCGATGTGCATGGGATACGTTGGCTGTAGTGGGGTCTGCCCTCCTATTACTATTGCCATGAGAGCCGCTGTCCGGGAGAGACACAATATTCATGTAAGTCCAATGCAGGCTGAGGAAGTATCTCTGTGTCTAGACCTTACACTAGTTTTATTTCTGATACAAGTCTAATGGCCCATCCCATGATCTGGGTCACTGCCGCCATACTGGAGGGTGGTCCTCAGGTTTTTGTAGCCAACAAATGTGGTGCCATAGTTGATCAGGGATGTGTGTTTTAGGATTCATTTTGGTGTCATCGAGGTATAGGGAGTCACTATTAGTGATGAGCTGAATGTACCTGGGTTCCGTTCTAGCAAAGTTCAGCAAACTTTATAGAAGTTCGGATGCTGAATCTGAACACCATTGAAGTCAATAAGTGCGGAATCTTACAAACTAGTAATGGACATTAAAACATAAGCAAGGGATTGTCAAACAAAATGCAAGGGGGGCTACTTAACCACTTCTCTATTGGACACTTTCACCCCCTTCCTGCCCTGGCCAATCTTCAGCTTTCAGCGCTGTCACACTTTGAATGACAATTGGGCGGTCATACAACACTGTACCCATATGACAGTTTTATCATTTTTTTCACACAAATAGAGCTTTCTTTTGGTGGTATTTGATCACCACTGGGGGTTTTTATGTTTTGGTAAATAAACAAAAAAGTCCGAAAAATTTGAAGAAGAAAAAAAAAGTTTTCATATTTTGTTGTTAAATTTTGCAAAGAAAGAAATTTTTCTCCTTTACTGAGGTGCGCTGATGGACACTGATGAGGCTGTATTGATGGGCGCAGATGAGTACTGAAGGGCAGCAATGATAGCTGGCACTGATGGGCACTGATAGGTGGCACTGATGGGCACTGATAGGTGGCACTGATGGGCACTGACAGGCGACACTGATGGGCAATGATAGGCAGCACTGAAGGGCACTGATAGGTGGCACGGATGGGCGCTGATGAGGTGGCACTGATAGGTGGCACTGATGGGCACTGATAGGCGGCACTTAAGGGCACTGATAGGTAACACTGATGGGCACTGATAGGCAGCACTGAAGGGCACTGATAGGTGGCATGGATGGGTGCTGATGAGGTGGCACTGATAGGTGGCACTGATAGGTGGCACTGATAGACGGCATTGAAGGGCACTGATAGGTAACACTGATGTGCACTGATAGGCAGCACTGATGGGCACTAATAGGTGGCACTGAAGAGCACTGATAGGTAGCACTGAAGGGCATGGATAGGTAACACTGATGGGCACTGATAGGCAGCACTGAAGGGCACTGATAGGTGGCACGGATGGGTGCTGATGAGGTAGCACTGATAGGCAGTACTGATGGGCACTGATAGGCGGCACTGAAGAGCACCGATAGGCAGCACTGAAGGGCATAGGTGTCACGGATGGGCACTGATAAGTGGCACTGATGGGCACTGATAGGCAACACTAATAGGTGGCACTGATGGGCACTGATAGGCAGCACTGAAGGGCACTGATAGGTGGCACGGTTGGGTGCTGATGAGGTGGCACTGAAAGGTGGCACTGATGGGCACTGATAGGCGGCACTGAAGAGCACTGATAGGTAGCACTGATAGGCAGCACTGAAGGGCACTGATAGGTGTCACGGATGGGTACTGATGGGCCCTGATAGGCAGCACTAATAGGTGGCACTGATGGGCACTGATAGGTGGCACTGATTGGCAGCACTGGTGGGCACTGTTGGGACTGCACTCATAATGAGGACACTTATCGGCTTATCGGTTATCGGCTCTCCTCACTCTGTGTAAGGAAAGGAATGCTGATACCCGGCTTGTGTTTACTACGTGATCATCTGTGATTGGACACCGATGATCACGTGGTAAAGAGTCGCTGTGATTGGCTCCTAACCCCGCTCTGTGATCAGCCGTGTCGTAAGGACGGGACAATCACAGAGGGTGCTGCCCGTGTGCCACAGCGGGAGTGCAGAAAGCGCGATCATGGGAGGGCATCATATGACGCCCTCCCGGCAATGTGAGGCTGCGCTGTAGCCGTCATTCGCCTATAGCGTGGTCAGGAACTGGTTAAAGGCAAGCATTAAAAATGCTAATTTCTTTTAAATCCTATGTCTGGGGGACTCCCTAAACCTGCCTGTAACATCTGTATGATGTATACAAACCTGACATTTCAATTGCTGATAAATGACAACTCCCACCCCCATTGTTCTTTTTGTAAATGAAGTGACCAGGTATTCCCTTCATCCTTACCAGACCCTTATCTTCATCAAGCTGGCCATAGACAGATCGAAGTTTGGCTGGTTCAGCAGGAACTGGCTAAATTTTGATCCATCTATGGGCAGGCTGGTTATACTGAAGTCAATCCAGGTTAGGTTTGCTTTGCCTGATCACTACCCCCCCCCACCCCCATCCCCCGTGAACCCCACCTTTCACCTACTGTCTGGGGCCCCCCTGTGTACCCCTTCCCTCACAGCATTGCCGGCTTCCCTCCTTTCATTCTCCCTCCTGTTGGCAGCTGCTAAGGGGCACATAGGGGCATCATTTCATTTTAGCCCTTTCCTTTCCTGAAAACACAGTGAGTGATTGGTGCTGATCACTCCTGTGTTCATTCATTGCGAAAGCATAATAAACCGTGTTTACTATGCTTCAGTTTGTGAATGAACAGGACGCCTCTAGACACTTTGCATTCATTCATCTGCGCATCTGAGGCTGTAGAGAAGGGGATTGAGGAATTTATGTCTTCGTTCCTTTTCATTCCCTTTCTCTGTTCCAAAAGTGAAACATCACCAAAGCTCCCCCTCCAACAAGGCAGTTATAAAAATACAATTCTAATAAATAAAGTAAAAAAATAAAAATGTAGGGGTCCGTTTACTCTCTGATAGAGCTGTCAGCGTTTAAAATAGATTGACAGGGGGTGGGAGGAGGTCCTTTTAGGTAGGTTGTGCGGGGCCCCATGCAGCCCTGGATAGAGGAAGTGATGTATTGGTGGTAAAGAATGAAAAGTATGTAGAAAGAGAAGGGGTATTTTCCGTAGGATAGTGACCACAGACTAACACATGTATACCAGCATTTCAATATTTTATCTCACAAAATCTGAATACAAAAACGTTATTTGAACCCTATCAGCTTCCTCCCTGTACATGCCCATGGAGCAATCTCTACATTTCTGCTATCTGATTTTTGTATTCAGCAATACATTTGTCATTGTTTAAGAGAAGAAAGCAATACATTTGACTTTTTTTTAGGAGAAACAAGCCTTACTTTTGGCTTGTGAAGCGGTACCCCTGAACAGGACCTGTCAATAGATGATGATGATGATCCGGGTTCTGGACCTGTCAATAGATGATTATGATGAGCTGGGTTCTGGACCTGTCAATAGATGATGATGATGATCTGGGTTGTGGACCTATCAATAGCTGATGATCTGGGTTGTGGACCTGTCAATAGATGATGATGATGATGATGATCTGGGTTGTGGACCTGTCAATAGATGATGATGATGATCTGGGTTCTGGACCTGTCAATAGATGATGATGATGATCTGGTTTGTGGACCTGTCAATAGATGATAATGATGATATGAGTTATGGACCTGTCAATAAATGATGCTACTGCTGCTGATAATGATCTGGGTTCTGGACTTGTCAATAGATCATGATGATGATCTGGGATCTGGACCTGTCAATAGATCATGATGATGATCTGGGTTCTGGACCTGTCAATAGATGATGATGATCTGGGTTCTGGACCTGTCAATAGATGATGATGATGATGATCTGGGTTCTGGATCTGTCAGTAGATTATGATGATGATGATCTGGGTTCTGGACCTGTCAATAGGTGATGATGATGATGATGATGATGATGATGATGATCTGGGTTCTGGACCTGTCAATAGATGATGATGATCTGGGTTGTGGACCTGTCAATAGATGATGATGATGATGATCTGGGTTCTGGACCTGTCAATAGATGATGATGATGATGATGATCTGGGTTCTGGACGTGTCAATAGATGATGATGATCTGGGTTCTGGACCTGTCAATAGATGAAGATAATGATGATGATCTGGGTTCTGGACCTGTCAATAGATGAAGATGATGATGATGATCTGGGTTCTGGACCTGTCAATAGATGATGATGATGATCTGGATTCTGGACCTGTCAATAGATGATGATGATCTGGGTTCTGGACCAGTCAATAGATGATGATGATGATGATTTGGGTTGTGGACCTGTAAATAGATGATGATAATGACCTGGTGTAATGTACCTGGTAGTTGAGCCTGACTGGTAGAAGGAGACCTCTCTTAAGCGCTGGTTCAGGAGCCGCTGGAAGTGGGAACAGTGGTCTCCTGAGCACAGTGGGTAGGAGGGCCTGATGCGGGTTCCAGCAGAAGCAGACACCGGAACTGGAATGAAGTCCCTCAGGGATGGCTGAGCTGTGGATGCAGGTAACTGGTGCAGGCCGGTAGGTAGGCTGGTAGCCGGATGCGTAGACAGCAGCTGGATGCAAACAGGCAGGCTGGAACAGCGTGACAGGACACAGGCAAGCAAGGTCAGACAGTCCGTATTTGGCAGGAGATCAGGCAGGATATCAACAGAAGGGATGATCCAAGGGTAGTCAGACAGGCAGGAGTTCAGCAACGGGTAGCAGAAGAAACAAGGTCAGACAAGCCGGGTCGGATAGGAGACTGGAGAATGGGCAGACGTAGCCGGGTCAATATCAAACAACAAGCAGGCAGATTCAGGAACTTTCAGGTGCAGAGCTGCAGACGAACAGCAGCTAACATGAGCACCTGTCACCCTTTTAAAGGCCCTTTGGCGCCAAACGGCGCTAGCGCGAACGGGCGCGCGCACGGGCGCGCGCGCACCCGCGAACGCGCGTACGGGCATTCGCGGGAGCGCTCCGGCGCCCCCTGGTGGGGATTTTGGCTGAATATGCTTGGAAATGATCCTTGAGGACCTACGTGCACGCAGATTCACCCGACGACTGCTGACATGCCCCTGACATTGCCCCCCCCCAACGGGCAGCCTCCGGATGCCCAGATGCGCCTTTTTTTCAGGATGGGTAGAGAAGTATGCATGAATTAAACGTTTGGCATGAATATTACAGTCAGGTTCCCATGAGTTGTTCTCCGGACCATACCCTTTCCACTTAATTAAAAACTGTACTTGCCCAGACCTCTTCCTGCAGTCAAGGATGGATTCCACTTCATATTCTTCATTGCCGTCCACCAGAACTGGTTCAGGGACCCTGGTGCCCCTATCAGGAAAAGGATCATCTACAGCAGGCTTTAAGAGTGATACGTGAAATACAGGATGTATCTTAAGTGAATCAGGTAAGCATAATTCATACGATACTTCGTTAATTTTCCTTTTCACAGGGAAAGGTCCAATAAATTTTGGGGCAAGTTTCTTGGAAGGACATGACAATCTGATATTATTAGTGGACAGCCATACCTTGTCGCCAGGTTGGAGGTTTAGATCTCCCCTTCTTTTCTCATCAAAGAACCTCTTATTATCCGCTTGCGCTTTGGATACCGCCTCCTGCAAGATCCGATTATTACGACTGAAGAACTGCACTGTGTCCTGGACCGCTGGAACTGAAGATTCTGAAAGACAATCTGGTAAAAAAGATGCATGAAACCCATAATTGGCAAAGAAAGGAGATTGACCGGTGGCAGAGTGACTGGCGTTATTGTACGCAAATTCTGCAAGTGGCAGCAAGGATACCCAATCATCTTGCACAAAAGATGTAAAACACCTAATGTATTGCTCCAGAGTTTGATTTGTCCTTTCAGTTTGCCCATTTGTTTGGGGATGGTATGCTGAGGACAGGGCTAGTTCAATCTTCAAGCTTTCACAAAGGGCTCTCCAAAAACGTGAAGTAAACTGCACCCCCCTATCAGACACTATATTTGCGGGAATCCCGTGTAATCTAACGATTTCCTTAATGAACACACGGGCTGTCTCTACAGCAGAAGGTGTTCCTTTTAGGGGCACAAAGTGGGCCATTTTGGATAGCCGGTCGACGACCACAAAGATCGCCGAACACCCCTCCGAATGTGGCAGTTCGACTATAAAGTCCATTGCTATCATTCTCCAAGGCCTATCTGGTATAGGCAATGGTCTTAGTAGACCCCACGCTCTGTTCCTGGGGGTTTTGTTCTGGATGCAGACAGAGCAGGAGTTGACATATTTCTTGCAAAATTCCTTTAAGTTAGGCCACCAAAAGGTGCGCTGCACCAGCTCAAGGGTCTTACGGACCCCAAAATGTCCTGCAAGTGGATGGTCATGCAAAAGCGTCAGTACCTTGACTCTAACGTTCTCTGGCACGAAGATTTGACTTCCCCTCCATAATAGTCCATCTCGAGGTGTTAAGAAAGACTCCTGAAGACTTGAAGGTTCTGGGGATGCTTCTCTAATCATGGATAGCAAATCTGTCTGAAGGAGAAGAAAACTGTTTGCCGGCAAAATAGTGTCAGGGACAGAAGAGTCCTTAGGATTATCAAACATGCGTGACAAAGCGTCTGGTTTTGTATTCTTGGATCCCGGCCGGTAGGTGATGTGGAAGCAAAATCGTGTGAAAAATAGGGCCCAACGGGCCTGTCTGGGTTTTAGTCTTTTAGCAGATCTTAGATACTCCAGATTTTTGTGATCTGTATAAATCAGTACTGGATGGACTGCACCTTCAAGCAAGTATCTCCATTCTTCCAAGGCAGTCTTGATGGCAAGTAACTCCCGATCCCCCACATCATAGTTCCGCTCAGCTGGCGAAAGTTTTCTAGAGAAGTACCCAACAGGATGCATCAGATCTTTGTTGCCCTGACGTTGGGAAATAATAGCACCCACAGCTACTTCGGAAGCATCAACCTCTAGAATAAAAGGCAAAGATGGGTCTGGATGGCTAAGAATCGGAGCTGACGTGAAACGCCTTTTTAATTCTTCAAAGGCCTCCTGGGCCTCCTGGTTCCAGTGGAAACGAAGATTCTGCTTGGTTAGCTGTGTAATAGGGGAGATGATGGCAGAGAACCCCCTGATAAACTTCCTGTAAAAGTTTGCAAAGCCAACAAAGCGTTGTACACCTTTCTTGTCCATGGGTGCTGGCCATTCTAATACAGCAGACACTTTCTGGGGATCCATTTTAATACCGGTTGGGGAGATGACCAACCCCAGAAACTGGATCTCTTCTTGTTCAAATTCGCACTTCTCCGCTTTGGCGTACAATCTGTGCAAGCGGAGTCGTGCTAGGACTTTACGGACATGTTCCCTGTGTTGCTCAAGTGAGCTGGAGAAGATAAGGATATCGTCCAGGTAAACAATTAAGAAGATGTCCAGGAAGTCTTTAAACACATCGTTGACTAGATGCTGAAATGTGGCAGGAGCATTGCAAAGGCCGAAGGGCATGACCAAATATTCGTAGTGCCCGAAACGGGTCCGGAAAGCCGTCTTCCATTCATCCCCGGCCCGAATGCGGACCAGGTTATAGGCCCCTCTCAGGTCTAATTTGGTGAAGATAATGGCGGTCCGTAATTTTTGAAACAGTTCTGGTATTAGGGGCAACGGATAACGGTTCTTGACCGTAACCTTGTTTAATTCCCGATAATCCACGCAAGGGCGGAGCGTATGATCTTTCTTGGAGACAAAAAATATTCCCGCTCCTGCTGGTGAAGTGGACTGTCGAATGAAGCCTTTCTCTAGGTTTTCATTGATGTAAACCTTGAGCGCCTCTTGTTCCTTTTCGGACAGAGGAAAGATGCGCCCAAAAGGGATCTCAGCTCCAGGAAGCAATTCAATTGGACAGTCATAGGGGCGATGGGGTGGCAGGGAATCTGCTCCCTTCTTGCTGAAAACATCTGCAAAGTCCTGATAGACCTCTGGTACGTTTTGAAGCAGATCTGGGTCAGTGTCCATACATAGTAGGGTAGTAGCAGGATTAACAGGTTCAGGTAGGCAATGTCTTAGACAATAGGGTGACTGAAACTTGATCTCGCCCGTGGCCCAATTAACAAGAGGATTGTGGGCTTGAAGCCAGGGCATACCCAAAATGATTGGGAAAAGAGGTGATGAGATGACGTCCAAGATTAAGATCTCTCGGTGCTGGGATGAACAGATAGCAGATAGTGGAAGGGTTTCTTGAGAGACCTGCCCGGACTTTATACGGGACCCATCGGCCAGAAAAATTGAAAGTCTATGTGTCTTGTCTTTTAGCGGAAGTTCTTGCTGTGTGGCAAAGGTGGAGTCAACAAAACAGCTACATGCCCCGGAATCAACAATGGCGTTGACTTGAATTGTTCTTCCCTGGAGCTGTAATGAGAGAGGGAGCACAAGTTGAGTGGCATTGGCTGTTAAAGCAGACAAACTGGTTGGAGCTGAAGAAAAACACTTACGGATCTTCACTGGGCAGTTGTTCACGTAGTGGCCCGTTCCGCCACAATAAAGGCAAAGGTTTAGTTGGCGCCTGCGTGCCCGTTCTTCAGGGGTCAGAGTGGTACGCATAAGTCCAAGTTGCATGGGTTCAGGGGCATCAGTTGCCTGGTTGATTGGACTTGGCCCGGCAGAAGGTAGATACCGAGAGGCAGGCAGCGGAGCTCTGGCAGTCATCCACATAGGCCGAGTTTGTTGGACAGATCGTTCAGAGCGGCGCTCACGAAGGCGTCGGTCAATCTGGATAGTGATGGTAATGAGCTCTTCTAAGGTGTCAGGCATTCCTACTCGGGCAAGCTCATCCTTAAGACCCTCAGATAACCCCATGCGGAACTGGTGGCGTAGGGCTGCATTATTCCATTGAGTATCCGCACTCCAGCGTCGAAAGTCCATGACATAGTCCTCGGCCGGTCTACGGCCTTGCTGGAGCGCGATCAAAGCTGCCTCAGCGGTGGCAGCCCGCTGAGGATCCTCATAAAGCTGGGCCATGGCTTCAAAAAAGGCAGGTAGGGTCTGAACCTGTATGGCGTTGGATTCAATCAAGCGATGGGCCCAGGTCTGGGGTTCCCCCTGCAGGAGGGATACAACAAACCCCACTTTGGTGGCTTCCAAAGAAAAAGTCCGTGGCTGTAGTCCAAAGTAAAGTTGACAAGCGCTGCGGAAGGCCACAAACTTAGTTCGGTCACCGGAAAACTTATCAGGAACAGGTACTCTTGGTTCTGGTGGGAGCATGACCACTGAGGGTGATGCAGCAGCCTGTACTGGAGCAGCTGCGGGTGCAGCGGCCACACCACCGGAACCACTGAGGTTTAACACTTGCCCTTTCAGTCTGTTATAACTGTCTTGTAGCGTCTTTACTGCTTGGGTGAGGGCCGCCAAGTGTGTACAGATCTCCTGAATGGGAGAGGTCTCTCCTGCAGGCTCAGTCATGGCTGTTCGTACTGTAATGTACCTGGTAGTTGAGCCTGACTGGTAGAAGGAGACCTCTCTTAAGCGCTGGTTCAGGAGCCGCTGGAAGTGGGAACAGTGGTCTCCTGAGCACAGTGGGTAGGAGGGCCTGATGCGGGTTCCAGCAGAAGCAGACACCGGAACTGGAATGAAGTCCCTCAGGGATGGCTGAGCTGTGGATGCAGGTAACTGGTGCAGGCCGGTAGGTAGGCTGGTAGCCGGATGCGTAGACAGCAGCTGGATGCAAACAGGCAGGCTGGAACAGCGTGACAGGACACAGGCAAGCAAGGTCAGACAGTCCGTATTTGGCAGGAGATCAGGCAGGATATCAACAGAAGGGATGATCCAAGGGTAGTCAGACAGGCAGGAGTTCAGCAACGGGTAGCAGAAGAAACAAGGTCAGACAAGCCGGGTCGGATAGGAGACTGGAGAATGGTCAGACGTAGCCGGGTCAATATCAAACAACAAGCAGGCAGATTCAGGAACTTTCAGGTGCAGAGCTGCAGACGAACAGCAGCTAACATAAGCACCTGTCACCCTTTTAAAGGCCCTTTGGCGCCAAACGGCGCTAGCGTGAACGGGCGCGCGCACGGGCGCGCGCGCACCCGCGAACGCGCGAACGCGCGTACGGGCATTCGCGGGAGCGCTCCGGCGCCCCCTGGTGGGGATTTTGGCTGAATATGCTTGGAAATGATCCTTGAGGACCTACGTGCACGCAGATTCACCCGACGACTGCTGACATGCCCCTGACACCTGGGTTCTGGACCTGTCAATAAATGATGATGATCTGGGTTGTGGACCTGTCAATAGATGATGATGATGATCTGGGTTCTGGACCTGTCAATAGATGATGATCTGGGTTCTGGACCTGTCAATAGAT
The DNA here is from genome assembly GCA_037952925.1 of Lithobates clamitans. Lineage (NCBI taxonomy): Eukaryota > Metazoa > Chordata > Amphibia > Anura > Ranidae > Lithobates > Lithobates clamitans. The sequence goes on along the minus strand of JBBGZY010001245.1, from coordinate 386,735 downwards.
GATGATGATCTGGGTTCTGGACCTGTCAATAGATGATGATGATCTGGGTTCTGGACCTGTCAATAGATGATGATGATCTGGGTTCTGGACCTGTCAATAGATGATGATGATGATGATGATGATTTGGGTTGTGGACCTGTAAATAGATGATGATGATGACCTGGGTTCTTGACCTGTCAATAAATGATGATGATGATCTGGGTTGTGGACCTGTCAATAGAAGATGATGATGATGATCTGGGTTGTGGACCTGTCAATAGATGATGATGATGATCTGGGTTCTGGACCTGTCAATAGATGATGATGATGATGATCTGGGTTCTGGACCTGTCAATAGATGATGATGATGATCTGGGTTCTCTGGGTTGCAGGAAATTGAACCAAAGGTGGGAAAGGGTGCGGGGTATGGGATACTCCAGGCTCCTCAGAGATAGTTCTTCTGCTAAGTATCAGGATACAGTTCCCTTGAAGAGACTAAGGGAAGGCCAGAGGTAAGGACCCCATAGAAGAAGAACTATATGGCTCAGATGTCCCAATAGTACACGGTCACCAGGATCTTGCAGAACAGTCGATACTCACAAGGCCAGGGAGCAGCTGTGCCCATTCTCCAGATGCCTTCTAGTGAGGTTTTAACCACATCTTGACTGTGTTATAGCCAAAAGATGGCTACAGTGTGGTTGTCCAGTTCTTGGAGGGCATCCATGGGCATCCACCCAAAACCACACACCCCCACGTACCCCCTGGATCGCACATCTGCCATGCTCTGTGATCGCTGTATCCTTCGGACACAGCTGATCACAAATCAAGGTAAAGGGCCAATCATAGCAGCCCTTTATCATGTGATCAACTGTGTCCAATCACAGCTGACAACATGTAAACCATGTAAACAAACTTGCCAGTTATCGGCAGTCCTTTCCTCATACGCTGTCACAGCATAAGGCGAAGAGAGCAAGTGTGACCGGAGACATTTACACTGATAATCAGGTCACTGATCATTAGAGTCCTAGTTATCAGTGCAGCCCCAACAGTGCCAATTAGTGCCCATCAGTGCCCCTATCAGTGTCCCCTTACAGTGCCTCCTCATTAGTGCTGCCTCATCAGTGCCCATCAGTGCATCCTCATCGGTGCCCATGAGTGCAGGCTCATCAATGCCCATCAGTGCTGCCTATCAGTTTGCATCAGCGCGGCCTCATCAGTGCACAGCAGTGAAGCCTCATCAGTGCCCATCAGTGCTGCCTATCAGTGCACAGCAGTGCTGTCTCATCAGTGCACAGCAGTGCAGCCTCATCAGTCCCCATCAGTGCAGGCTCATCAGTGCCCATCAGTGCTGCCTATCAGTGCACAGCAGTGCTGCCTCATTGGTGCCCATCAGGGCAGCCTCATCAGTGCCCATCAGTGCAGGCTCATCAGTGCCCATCAGTGCTGCCTATCAGTGCACAGCAGTGCTGTCTCATCAGTGCACATCAGTGCAAGCTCATCAGTGCCCATCAGTGCTGCCTATCAGTGCACAGCAGTGCAGCCTCATTAGTGCACATAGTTTCATAGTAGGTAAGGTTGAATAAAGACAATAGTCCATCCAGTTCAACCTCTGTAGACACACATGTGTCAATGTCTATAATTATTTCCCATATCCCTGTATGTTGTGTTCTTTAAGATGCACATCCAAGAGTCTCTTAAAAATATCCATACTCCCCGCAGCCACCACCAATTGTGGAAGAGAGTTCCACATCCTTATTGCCCTGACAGTGAAAAACCTCCTGTGCGGTTTAAGGTTAAACCACTTCTCCTCCAATCTCATTATGTGGCCCTGCATCCTCATACACTCCTTGAGACTGAATAGTTATTTTTCTATGCTGGGATCCCCATTGAGGTATCTGTAAATCGCTATTATATCTCCTCTCAAGCGTAGTTTCTCCAACGAGAATAAATTTAGTGTTTGCAGACGTTCCTCATAATTGAGGTCCCCCAGTCCCCTTATTAGTTTAGTTGCCCTTCTTTAGACTCTCTCCAGTTCCAGCACATCCCTTCAGAGGACGGGTGACCAGAACTGGACAGAATACTCCAGATGTGGCCGAACCAGAGTTTTATAAAGTGGTAGGATTATTGTTTTATCTTTGGAGTGAATTCCTTTTTTTATGCATGCTAATATTCTGCCGGCTTTGGTAGCTGCAGCTTGACATTGCATGCTATTGCTCAATCTGTCATCTACTAGGACCCCTAGATCTTTCTCCATCCTTGATTCCCCCAGAGGTTCTACCCCAGTGAGTAGTTTGTATTTATGTTTTTTGCCCCCCAAGTAATTTACCTTACATTTTTCCACATTAAACCTCATTTGACACGTAGTTGCCCACTTCATTATTTTGTTCAGGTCTTTTTGTAAAAATTTCTATATCCTGATGTGAAGTTATTGCCCTGCTTAATTTTGTGTCGTCCGCAAAAACTGAGATTGAGCTATTTATTCCATCCTTTATATCCTTTGTGAATAAATTGAATAAAATTGGTCCCAAGACAGAACCTTGGGGTACCCCACTTACCACTCCAGACCAGTCTGAGTACACTTCCTTGTATAATGTTAGCAGATTGGTCTGGCAAGATTGTCCTTTCGTAAACCCGTGCTGATTACTACTAATGATAAACTCTTTTCTTCAGTAAATTTTTTGATATAGTGCCTTATCACCCCCTTCAATAATTTACCAACGATTGATGGCCTGTAGTTCCCAGGGATTTGTCTCTGTCCTTTTTTGAATATTGGTACCATATTGGCTTTTCTCCAATCAGCTGGTACCAATCCTGTCAGTATGCTGTCCAAAAAGATTAGGAACAATGGTCTGGCTATATAAAAAAATGAAAGCGTGATAACGCTGCAATGATAAAATATATAATGTGCCAGAGAAAAAAAAAATTTCTAGTGATATTGCAATCTTTTAGTGATAATATAATATACAGAAAATAAAAATACAATGAAGCGGTCAGTATGTATTGAAAAAAAAGTCCAATAATCAATATATGGGGAATCCTTCCCAGTGATATTTCTTCTAAAAAAGCTTTATCCTGTGTGCTCCCACCACCGCATGCAATGGCCGCTCACCTCCTTTATGCGACCCCAAGGGGTCAAATACGCCTTTGCACTTAGTGCCAATAAACCCTTCAAGGAATCCTTTGTACTTTTTATTCAGCTCAAACGACACGATCAATGGCCAGCAATATGTCCCCATCCACTGTGCTGCTTTCACGTTTAAGACCAGTAGATGTGGAAATACATATAAATGAACAAGAAAAAAAGTGCTTCCTATAGTGCAGTATCTGAGGGGTTAAATAATGAAACCTCTCCACCGAAGCTAGCAATAAACTCGTCGATCAGTCAACCGCCAGGCTCCACCTCTACTAGTTTCGCCACCTCCCACGTGGCTTCATCTGGAGGATAACCTGGCTATAACCTGACTGAGTTCTTTGAGGACTCTCGGGTGTAAACCATCTGGTCCTGGTGATTTATTTGTATTAAGTTTATTAAGTCTTTCCTTAAGTCACTCCGGACTCTGCGGTCGGTATGCCCTTCCTTTTGCTGTGTGAGGAGAAGAAGTGCAGCCTCATCAGTGCACATCAGTGCAGCCTATGTGTGCCCATCAGTGCCGTCTCATCAGAGCCCATCGATGTAGCCTCAACAGTGCCCATCAATGTAGCCTCAACAGTGGCCATCAATGTAGCCTCAACAGTGCCCATCAATGCAGCCTCAACAGTGCCCATCAATGCAGCTTCAACAGTGCCCATCAATGCAGCCTTAACAGTGCCCATCAATGTAGCCTCAACAGTGGCCATCAATGTAGCCTCAACAGTGCCCATCAATGCAGCCTCAACAGTGCCCATCAATGTAGCCTCAACAGTGCCCATCAATGCAGCCTTAGCAGTGCACATCAGTGCTGCCTCATCAGTGCAGCCTATGAGTGCCCATCAGTGCCGTCGTATCAGGGCCCATCAATGCAGCTTCAACAGTGTCCGTCAGTGCAGCCTCATCAGTGCAGCCTTATCAGCGCACATCAGTGCAGCCTCATCTGTGCACATCAGTGCTGCCTCATCAGTGCAGCCTATGAGTGCCCATCAGTGCCGTCTCATCAGGGCCCATCAATGCAGCTTCAACAGTGCCCGTCAGTGCAGCCTCATCAGTGCAGCCTTATCAGCGCTCACCAGTGCAGCCTCATCTGTGCACATTATTGCAGCCTCATCAGCGCACATTAATGAAGGGGAAAAATTACTTTTTAGCAACATTTTATAACAGGAACAAAGAAAAACCAATTTTTTTCAAAATGTTCTATCTTTTTTTGTTTGTTTAGCAAAAAATAAAAAACCTAGTGGTGATTAAATTCCACTAAAAAGAAAGCTCTATTTGTGTGAACAAAATGATAAAAATGTCATATGTGTACAGTGTTGCGCAATTGTCATTCAAAGTGTGACAGCGCTGAAAGCTGAAAATTGTCCTGGGCAGGAACAGAGAGAAAGTTTCCGGTATTGAAGGGGTTAAATACATCAGAAAACTGGAAGCTCTGAGATGTTTCAAAAAACCAAACTGCCTTCTCAAACGACTAGAAATATTGAGCACACATGACATTTTGTGGTGGAAAAAGTATATCACACATAATAAAAGGATTGTAAAATAAGACCTCTACCCATACCACATCCAAATTGACAATTGCATAGGAAAGAAGGAAATTAGCAGGGATATACCCCGCCAATGCTGGACTTTAATGGCATGGCTCGAGAACCATAAGGTATAAAAAATGTATTTATTTCTTAACAAATTTTAAAATTTCAGAAAAAAAGTAAAAATACACAACAGAATAAAACATCAAAGGGATTGTGCCATAATGAGGTACATAAACCTTCCAATGCCTAAATAGCCTTATATTAAATAAGCTGAAGGTGTGTAGGTGGCTCAATCCACCAAGGGTCAGGTTCAACGCGTTTTGCTGGATTGCGTAGCTTCTTCAAGACCCATAGGTTGAGTATCAAACTGAAGACAGTTGGCGGCACAATGGAGGCATCAAACGTCTATGGGGGCTGAAAAGCTCCATAAATGTATCCTACACCGTATGGATTAACGTAAGCCAAAACAGCCTTTTTATTCAGCGGTTTATTACATGAAGTTCCCAATATCCTCCCAAAGATTTTATGGCGATTAGAGATATTTGCGTACCCGAAATGGTTACACATCAAACAGATCCACCTTCATATATATTTGGGGTATATAACCCAGGATCCCAAACAGGGTACTCGACAAGATTTCAACAGATAAGGAGCCAATGGCTAACCACTTCATGTCTCCCACATGCTGCATTCCGTGATGCCTCCAGACTCAACATAATAAAAGGATCAATTACAATAACAGGTAAATAGTATACGTACCTAGCCCACAGGACCAATTCAGGTTTCCATCAATGACATCCTCCTCCTATGGAATGTTGATAAGATGTCTCTGGCTGCATATATGAGTGAGTTGAATTCTCCGATCCGGAGGATCTCTCTCTCATATGAAGTTAGTCCATTTGTTAGATCTCAAGCTATGCATAGAGAATAATAAGCTAATCACAAGCACTTTCTTCAAACCTACTGACCTGAATTCTTTTATATTGGTTTTCTTTTACTAGTAATATTTCTATTTGTGCACTGTGCACTGGTGAGCAGTCATGTTGGAACAGGAAGGGGACATCCCCAAACTGTTCCCACAAAGTTGGGAGCATGAAATTGTGCAAAATATTTTGGTATGCTGATGCCTTAAGAGTTCCCTTCACTGGAACTAAGGGGCCGAACCCAACCCCTGAAAGACAACACCACACCATAATCCCTCCTCCACCAAATGCTTTGGACCAGTGCACAAAGCAAGGTCCATAAAGATATGGATGAGGAAGTTTGGGATGGAGGAACTTGACTGGCCTGCACATAGTCCTGACCTGAAAGAGCACCTTTTGGATAAATTATAGAGACTGCAAGCCAGGCCTTCTCATCCAACCTCTGTGCCTGACCTCACAAATGCGCTTCTTGAAGAATGGTCAAACATTCCCATAGACACTCTCCTAAACCTTGTTGACAGCCTTCCCAGAGGAGTTGAAGCTGTTATAGCTGCAAAGGGTGGGCCAACTCAGTATTGAACCCTACGGACTAAGACTGGGATGCCATTAAAGTTCATGTGTGTGTAAAGGCAGATGTCCCAATACTTTTGGTAATATAGTGTAGATGGAAGCACAGCATATAGCGATCACCCTAGGACAGTAGTGGTCAACGTCCATGATATAGGCAGTCTCAAGTGTGGCCCCAAGATCGCACAATGACCACATAGAATGTTCACACCCTCCTTTCCCATATCTAAATTGACACCTCTTTTTCACCGGTCTCATTTCAGGGTTCGATCTGTGATGACTGCGTTCGCTCCTGCTGCTGCTACAGCTGTACTTGGTGTCAGATGGCCCGGGAGATCCGGCGGAGGGGGAATTGGTCCACGGTCACCACCGCACAGACCACCATCCTGAGCAACACACCCCTGATGCCCCAGGCTCAAGGCTATACTCCTCTCACTGAATACTAAGCAATATTTTGAGTTGTAGTTACCTAAGTCAACCAATCTGCACTCATCTTCATTCATCTGAAAACTGATTGGTTGTTGGGCTGTTGCGCTTTCATATTGGATTTTACACTGCCTCATAGAATAGTCTCCGTGGAGAAATGTGCCACCAATCTGAATTCATTTATTGATGTGACCAACTGATTTCTAAAGTAGCCTCACCTTCCCACAGCTACCTTTCTGCCGTTCTGACACTGCCATGATTGAAGCCATGTAGAGAGACTCTTTAAAGCCGAACTCCATGAGAATTTATAAAAATAGCTACCCCTGCTATGGGGCTCCCCCATAACTATCAGAGTTAAATGCTCATTTTTGTCTAAGGTGCCCATAGAAAGCACTTTTACTTACCTTATCCCTCACTCCTCTGGCAGCCGACTCCTCCCTCTTCTCTCTAATTCTCTGGCTTGTGGATGGACCCTTGGTGTCCTCACATACAATGGAGGACTTAGATCTGCATAGTATGTGATGATGTCACAGCTGCTGAAGGGAAAGGGATGAAGGGAAAAGGAAGGTCACATGGAAGGAGGAGCCTGCAGGAGCAAGGCATAAGTTAAGTAATAAGTCCTTTTTCTTGGTACCCTAGTCAAGATTGAGCATTGACTGGAAGAACTGGAAGAACCTCCACTGCAAGGGTAGTTCTCTCAGTTCTCTGGAGTTCAGCTTCAAAATGTTTGTTAAGTTAAATGTTTTTTTTTTTAGTTTTTAAATGAAGTGGGGAAAATTAAGGTGCCTGTCAAGTTTTTATTGTTATCAGGGTCTCTGCTTGAGAGACCCCCCACAATGCCTGTCCTGCTGACAACAGTAGGGGAAATCTTCAACAGCAATGCAAATAATAAAAAAAAAAGGAAAAAAAAATCTAACAGGGGTCCTGGCCTTCCCCTACTTTCCTAAGGCGTTTTTGTTTGAGAGTTCTCCTCGCTTCCTATCTGGTAAAATGTGGTCAGCAAGACGGGAAGTGAGGGGGAATCTCTCTAACAGAGACCCAGGTAGGGGTGAAACCCAACAGACCAACAGAAAATCGAATCGTTAAATGCGGACAGTGCCACCAGGTATGCACTAAAGTTCCACATTGGAACTTCAGTGCATACTTGCCAGCATTGTCCACATTTAACGTGTTTTTGGATTGAGTTATTTCACCTTATATCTTCTGTTACCCATATTTCCTGTACCCCGATCCTAAACTGGCTCTTTGGGGAGTAGTTATTGAACAGTGGCAAATCACCCGTACCTTTATTGCAGCCAGGGTGACCATAGCAAATTTGTGGAAAGATGCAAAATCTCTTACCTTTGCAACAGTAATTACTGCTGAATAATAATACTATGCAGGAACTTCTTGCCAAGGCCCAATGCAAAGAAATCAACTTTGGGAGGCAGTGGGCCCCCTGGCTGCCTGATCGTAGATACATTTCCCTCACATGAAATTATTTTAGGACCTCCCATGGGGTATTAATACTTATTGTGCCTAGAACCAGATCTTTCTAGTTAGGATATATTCCTAGTTGACTCTAGGCACTACCCAACATATCATTAATATACCAAAGGGACCCTCAGGATTTATGGTAATGGAAGTACACTTCCTCCCTATTACTCATTGCTCTCTTGTCTATTGCTGCCATTATGTTTACTATCTTAGTTGTCCACGTTTTTATTGTGTTATGCATCACCACCACTCTGTATTTGGTTGCATGAAATACTGATACTACTTACATTTTGAGGGTCATACATAGATCATTTAAAGCAATACCTTAAATGTAACATAGCAATAGCTTCTTTAAGCATTGTGCCTATGTACAAACCTGAACTACATTATCCTTTATGCTCACTAAATATTCTTGCTCTACATATTGTTGATAATGCAATTACTTTTTTTACTTTGTTATGTCACCTGTGCATCCTTAATAAAAAAATAAAATATAAAAAAAATAAAATATAATTGTTCCCCACTCCATCCAAAACTAAGGGTTTTCTCTGAACATACACTTCAAGCCTAGCCCCCTAGTGTCCCTCTTATGGATCCGAGTCTCTCTGTCCCTGTCTCCTCCTCAGTTTTCCCTCTTATGGAACCAAGTCGCTCTGTCCCCGTCTCCTCCTCAGTTGTCCCTTTTATGGGACCAAGTCTCTCTGTCCCTGTCTCCTCCTTAGCTGTCCCTCTTGTGGAGCCAGGTCTCTCTGTCCCCATCTCCTCCTCAGTTTTCCCTGATATGGAACCATCTCCTCCTCAGCTGTCCCTCTTGTGGAGCCAAGTCCCTCTACCCCAGTCTCCTCCTCAGTTTTCCCTTTCATTGAGCCAAGCACCTCTGTCCCCGTCTCCTCTTCAGTTTTCCCTCCAATGGAACAAAGTCCCTCTGTTCCTGTCTCCTCAGTTGTCCCTCCTATGGAACCAAGTCCATTTGTATATGTCTCCTCCTGAGTTGTCCTTCTTATGGAACCAAGTCTCTCTGTCCCCATCTCTTCCTCAGTTTTCCCTGATATGAAACTAAGTCTCTTTGTCCCTGTTTCCTCTTCAGTTGACCCTCGTCGGGAACCAAGTCTCTCCATCCCTGTCCCCTCTTCAGTTGTCCCTCCTATGGAACCAAGTCACTCTGGCCCCATCTCCTCCTCAGTTGTCCCTCCTATGGAACCAAGTCCCTCTGCTCTGTCTCCTCCTCAGCTTTCACGGATATGGAAACCAAGTCTCTCTGTTCCCGTCTCCTCTTCAGTTTTCCCTCTTATGCAACCAAGTCCCTCTGCCCTGTATTCTACTCAGTTTTCCCTGATATGGAACCAAGTCCCACTGCCCCATCTTCTCCTCAATTTTCCCTGATATGGAACCAAGTCATTCTCCCCCGTCTCCTCCTCAGTTGCCCCTCTTGTGGAGCCAAATCCCTCTGTCCTCATCTCCCCCTTAGTTTTCCCTCTTATAGAGCAAAATTCCTCTGTCCCCATCTCCTCCTTAGTTTTCCCTCTTATGGAACCATGTCTCTCTGTCCCTGTTTCCTCCTCAGTTGTCCCTCCTATGTAACCAAGTCCCTCTGTTCATGTCTCCTCTTGAGTTGTCCCTCTTATGGAACCAAGTCCCTCTGTCCCCATCTCCTCTTCAGTTGTCCCTCCTATGGAACCAAGTCCTTCTGCCCTCTCTCCTCCTCAGTTTTCCCTGATATGGAACTAAGTCTCTCTGTCCCCGTCACCTCTTCAGTTAACCCTCCTATGGAACAGTGTTGCCAGCCTACCAGATTGAAAGTTACTGACACGACACCCAAAATTTACTGGCACTGTCAAGTTTTTACTGGCATATCTAAAAGTTACAAAACTACAGTTTTAAATGAAAATGTCGGTATTTAGGCTACAAACACGTACAATATGCAATTAGCAAAGTGATTTAAGGTGGATATTAAGGCAAAAACATATTTCTTATTGTAATGAGCCCCTTGCTCGCTCGGTTCCACTCTCCCGACACTCCTCTGCTCTATAGAATCAGATTGCAGATCGCAACATCTGATGGTTCGGTCATCCGATGCTCCGGGACTAGAACTACAGCTATGTGCTGTTCTAATCCAGTTGTGTAGCTCAGAACAAACACCAGGCAGGCTGTATGTAAGTTCAACCAGGAATCTTCTTTATTGAAAGAAATACAGGCTCTTTTATACAGTAAAAGAGGAGGTGCGTACCTCCTGCTCATATTACTCTGAACATACACCTGTGACCAGAAACCTAATTAACATGGGCTAATTAACTAATCCCTTTAGACAGCCTAGATGACTCAGACATGACCTTTAGGCCAGACGTCTTGTAGCTCAGAAAACCCAATCAACATTATCACAGAACTCTTCTTCACACAATAGCAGAGTTAATTAACACAAACAACAACAGGGATCTAATGACTCTTAGAACCCATACTAGACTTATTTACAATACACATTCTAGCAGGCAACAGACAGACAGGTGGCTGGAATTGACATCAGCATCTCCTAACAGAATTTGTCCCAGCATTATGAATCAGCCACTATTTCTAATATGGCAAATCCAGGGTCCCCAGAGTCTGTGTGTCCTGGGGGACCAGGACCCCAATCCACAGTAATACCACCTCAAGGGTCCCCAGGCATACAGCTCACAAAGAGCACCGTTCCCCCAAATGCCAGGGCCCACGACTGATCGGAAAGAGGCTAGCATTCAGTCCCCTCCAAAAGTCTCTCTCCCGGGCTAGGTCTGTCACACATTTTTTTTTTTTCGATATAGTAAATAAGTAGCTCAGGGACATGAATCGAGAGGGCAAGAAATTAGAATGGGCGTCACACACACATGAAATTGACTCTCACAGTGACACTGACAGCAGTGTGCAGCAGCACAGGTGATGATGGCACCTCACCAACATGACACGTCCCCTCCTGGCATGGAGAGTTACAGTGACCCTCTCTCTCCATGCCAGGTGGTCCCTTCAGTCCACTCCCGGCTTGCCTTCCTCCTGTTCCGCAGACCTGCACATGAGGCTCCGGCTGCTCTGTTCCCTTGCATCACGACTTCTTGTGACACACTGTAGCAAGCACTAGGATGGTTTCGGCCAAGCCTCACAGCCATATTTTTTACTGGCAGCCCGTTTTTTTTCACTGGCATTTACTGGCAGAAGAAAAATACCCATTTTTTACTGGCTGCCAGTAAAAATACTGGTGGTTGGCAACACTGCTATGGAACCAAATCTCTGTCCCCATCTCCTCTTCAGTTGTCCCTCCTATGGAACCAAGTCTCCCTGGCCCGTCTCCTGCTCAGTTTTCCCTGACATGGAACAAAGTCTCTCTGTCCCTGTCTTTTCCTTAGTTTTCCCTCTTATGGAAGCAAGTCTCTTTGTCCCTGTCTCCTCCTCATTTGTCCCTATTATGGAACCAAGTCTCTCTGTCCCTGTCTCCTCCTCAGTTGTCCCTCCTTTGGAACCAAGTCCCTTTGTTCCCGTATCCTCTTCAGTTGTCCCTCTTTTTGGTCTGATGTACAGCTCTTGCAAAAAAAATTTTCATATAAAATTTATATTATTGTTCTTTTGTGTTCTGAAAACCCGGTATAAAGAAAAAGAACTTGTGGGTGTAACCAATCATTTTTTTATATTCGTTCTTTGTAGTCCATGTAACTGGGGGTGTGTCTTTTGCCTACCCTACATACTTTGTACATAAAAATGTCCCTTTTCCTCATGTTTGAAGAATGGAGGTATGACTTTAAAGTTCTTTATCAATGAAGTGTCTTAAAAGGGGTCTTTTTAAATGTTTTGAGCTGACACATTGTGGTTTTGCATCCCAGAATTCCAGGACAAAAAAGCCAAGAAACTTGGGTCACGTGGATCTTAAAGTAGAAGTTTAGGCAACATATAATTGCTGGCTCAAATAGTCTTTTTATTGTTTGTTCACTCTCTACAAATTCTTAAATCGAAAGCATACAGGCACTAGTATTATAATGCAACAACCTCTCTGGGGGTATGAATTCATAGCTTAGTACACAGAAGGCCACCTATTCATTTTATATATTTAGTATCTCTAGAAATATCTCTATAGAAATATGTACAGGGGTAAAAAATACAAAAGACAAGAAAGAAAAAAAACATTAATTAGTTGCTAGAAGATAAAAATGGAGAAAACCAGAAATAACCTTTACCTTCGGGGCACTATGGTTGTATCCTGTTATTGGCAGTGCCCTTTGGCCAATCACCTTTGGAGGTGGTACCCCTGAAGTGGTCTTAGGATGCAAGGACAAGCTGGTTCTGATGGCTGGGTTGGGGTTAGGATTTTTGGCACACATCATCTCGATCGCAGGCCAAATACCACATGGAAGCCAATAACAGGATTCATGTAACCATGTTGATGGTCCCTAGATGGTTCTATATGACCAAGGCATAGCAATTTGCATCCGCATGGAGCTCATAGCTATAAGAAGGGATAATTCACAGCTCTCCACAACTAATATTTTGGATCTTGAGCTGAAACATATTCCCTCTGATCTAAGAAAATTATTTATGGTTCTCAGACAGTGTGGGGCCTCGGTCTGTAAAGGTTGCTCCTTCCCTGATGAGTTTTCATTCTGAGGTCAGGTCTTAGGGGTTCTTTTGATGGCTTGCGAGGGGACAGTTGCCCACCATTATCTGCACATAATACTACAGAATGCTGCCAGAGATTGGTTATCAGTGAGGTGTAAACTCAGGAAGAAGTTCTAAACTATGAGTATTTGTCCACCTGCATATGTTAGGTACCTATCCTGTAATATTAGCTTAGTGGAGTGCCCTTTACCCAAAGGTAGGCCCTTTAACTCCATTACTCACAATCCTCTGGGCTGCATCATACCCTGGACTTCTGGACACACCCAAAGAACTGCAGCTTCTCATGCCTACCAGTGCTCAGTAAATCCATGCCTGATCTAGGCTAGCTAGCTGTGACCAGGTTTAGTGCCTACCCAAACCCATGGCTCAGCTATAGACTTGCTCCTTTCAATCCACACAGTCAACCCAGGTACTGACCTCCAAAGCCTGTCTCCCCTTTCAGTCAACAGTAAATAAAAGCTGTACTACAAAACTTTGCTCTTTTTTTCTATTTACCCCAAAAATAAAAACTGCACACATTAATGTCTCCATCCAAAACCACCTACCTTGATGTGTTTCACCACTGCTGGCTTGCTCACAAGGATAGGGGAAGGTACAGTGCCTCTTATGCCAGAATGGGTTTGTGGGCCACCAAAGGACTTAAGAGCACCCAACACTAACCCATGGATGGATATTATCCAGATAGATTCCCCAGTACAGCCATTCAAGTGGGGTTCCGCCTAGACTGCTCTACCAGAGATTTCTGCAGCTGTACCTGTCTGGAGCCTTCTGTGGGGTTCTGGGCCTCAACCACTTGGTCTATCCTCTGCAGACGGTCCCCCAAGAAGTGAGAGACTGTGTTCCTTCTGCAGCTGTACCTGTATGGAGCCTGCTGTGGGGTTCTGGGCCTCAACCACTTGGTCTATCCTCTGCAGACGGCCCCCCAAGAAGTGAGAGAATGTGTTCCTTCTGCAGCTGTACCTGTATAGAGCCTGCTGTGGGGTTCTGGGCCTCAACCACTTGGTCTATCCTCTGCAGACGGCCCCCCAAGAAGTGAGAGAATGTGTTCCTTCTGCAGCTGCACCTGTATGGAGCCTGCTGTGGGGTTTTGGGCCTCAGCCACCTGGTCTATCCTCTGATGATCCCCCAAGAAGTAAGAGACTGTATTATTTCTGCAGATTACCTATGTGTATCCTGCTGTGGGGTTCTGGGCCTCAACCACCTGGTATATCCTCTGCAGATGGTCCCCGAAGAAGTGAGAGACTGTATTCCTTCTGCAGCTGTACCTAGTTGGAGCCTGCTGTGAGATTCTGGGCCTCAACCACTTGGTTTATCCTCTCCAGGGCAAGTATTTGTCCTTGCTACCAGTATGTGTTCCACAATGTTTTGTTTGGCAGCGACTCTTATCGGTAGTTACACTGCATCGCCACCTAATGGTCAAATGTAAGAACTGTTGCAGGTATTCCTGTTTCTCTGATTGGATACCTTCTTTATAAACCCTTAGTTTAGTACTGGTTATATCTCTTTGTTTCTTTCTGTACTTCATGTGATCATTAAAGGTCCAATGAATATCAATGAGTGTCAAGTCCTTGGCTATTACTGCTACACAACACTATTATTTCACTCCTATATTTATTAATGTCACAGTGCCTTATATTTGTTTTAGATATTTCCTGATATTCATTTCCCCATCTGTTCTTATGAGCAGCTCCAACACGGGAGAAAACTCATATTCCCGCATAGAGCTGATAAAGCTGCCAGGTGCCTCAGCTTGCCAGGAGCCTTTTAGGGCTTCATCTGGGAAATGTCCCAGATTTCAACCTCTGATTGCTTTCACAATAAAGTTTTTGCATTTTTGGCCTGGGGCATCCTGGTATTGCAGTGTATGATATTGGCTTTTAAATGTGCATTTGGACTGAGGATGACTTAAAATGTCAAAATAAAATGTATTTTTATTGATCAACTAAAAGAATATACACATGAGGGTGATTTTTATATACAGGAAGGACCTGAGTATCTGTAAACTCCCAGCTCATCTAGGAAACATTTAATCCCAATTATGCCCCCCAAATCCTTTTTTGATATTTATCTGTTTCATATGTCTTTAGACCAGTCACATGATATGCTACCTACCCTTCAGTAGTTCGACAACACTTGGTTGCCCTCAGTGATGACATCAGAGACCCCTTCTGCATCATTAAACTGTTCATGCAGGACATTGTGGTGATGCCTCCTTGAATCTTCAAGGTTGAAGGATGTTATGGGGGAGATTTACTAAAACTGGATCACTCAGAATCTGGTGCAGCTGTGCATAGTAGCCAATCGGATTCAAACTTCAGCTTGCTTAATTAACTTCTTCCCGCCCGCGCTATAGCTGAAAGATGGCTACAGCGTGGGCCTTAATTGGGTGTCCATAGACGTCCTCCCGAGTATGCCCTGTCGGTGTGTCCCTGCGAGCCGCATGCGGCGCGCTCTGTGATCGCCAAGTATTATGCCCCGTACACACGGTCGGATTTTCCGATGGAAAATGTCCGATCGGAGCGTGTTGTCGGAAATTCCGACTGTGTGTGGCCTCCATCGGACATTTTCCATCGGATTTTCCGACACACAAAGTTGGAGAGCAGGCTATAAAATTTTCCGACAACAAAATCCATTGTCGGAAATTCCGATCGTGTGTACACAAATCCGACGGACAAAGTGCCACGCATGCTCAGAATAAATAAAGAGATGAAAGCTATTGGCCACTGCCCCATTTATAGTCCCGACGTACGTGTTTTACGTCACCGCCTTTAGAACGATCGGATTTTTCGACAACTTTGTGTGACCGTGTGTATGCAAGACAAGTTTGAGCCAACATCCGTCAGAAAAAAATCCTAGGATTTTGTTGTCGGAATGTCCGAACAAAGTCCGACCGTGTGTACAGGCATATGAGACTCGGCTGATCACAGATCGGAGTAAGGGAACGATCCCGGCTCCTTACCATGTGATCAGCTGTCAGCCAATGACAGCTGATCCCGTGATGTAAACAAAAGATCGGTAATCAGTTTTTTTTTTTTCCTCACGCTCTCAGTGTGAGGGGAAAAAAAAAGCCAATCACCGACTTCTGTCAGAGGGACATCAGTCCCTCACACAGAGAGCCGCCGCTGCCTCTTCTTTACCCACCAGTGCCACGTGCCATTGCCCACCAATGCCACCTATCAGTACCCACCAGTGCCACCTATCATTGCCACCAGTGCCATCTACCAGTGCCCACAGTGCCACCTACCTTTGCCCACCAGTGCTACCTAGCAAGGCCCACCAGTGCTGCCAATCAATGCCCATCAGTGCCTCATCATCAGTGCCACCGATCAGTGCTGCCTATCAGTGTCACCTACCAGTGCGCATCAGTGCCGCTTATCAGTGCCACCTATCAGTGCCCTTCAGTGCCAACCATCAGTGCCCATTAGTGCCAACCATCAGTGCCACCTCATCAGCGCCTATCATTGCCACCTATCAGTGCCTACCTTATCAGTGCCCATCAGTGCCTACCTTATCAGTGCCCATCAGTGCCCATCAGTGCCTACCTTATCAGTGCCCATCAGTGCCTACCTTATCAGTGCCCATCAGTGCCTACATTATCAGTGCCGCCTCATCAGTGCACATCAATGAAGGAGAAAAATTACCTGTTTTCCAAAGTTTTATAACAAACTTTGAAACTTTTTTTTTCGTTTCAAAATTTTCGGTAATTTTTAGTTTTTTTTAGCAAAAAATAAAAAACCCAGAGGTGATTAAATACCGCCAAAAGAAAGCTCTATTTGTAGGGAGAAAAAATGATACAAAATCAATCTGGGTACAGTGTTGCATTACCATGCTATTGTCATTTAAGTGTGAAAGCTGAAAATTGACCTGGGCAGAATAGGGGTGAAAATGCCCAGTAAGCAAGTGGTTAAGCTTTGACAATAACACCTGGAAGCTGACTGGGTTCCATGCAGAGCTGCACCAGTTTTAGTAAATCTCCCCTATGTGTCATTTACCTGGAAGTCTGAGGACATCTAATGGTGAAAAGGGATTACTGCGAGGTACAGTGTTGGAAAAAGGGATCAATATTGCTTTTATTTACTTGCTGTCTAAGCTTTGTCTGGTTCATCAAGCTTTGTTCGGTGTAGGATTGAAGTCACTAGTCACATGACTCATGATGGCAATATGCAGCTTCCCTCTGCAGAGTTTGGCTGTGAAGATGCCGATGTTCTGTCACTAAATAGTTTTTTTTCACATCTGTATCTCAGTTGTTAATTCTAAGAAAAAATGGATTATGTACAGCCCTACCACTGGATTGTTTTTTGGCAATTGTGTCTCAAATTTATTTTCCTTTATTTACTTTATTTTTCTTACAGGAACACTCCTGCCTTGCATCTCTGAATATGTAATCTATTTAACCACTTCATTACGGGGCACTTATACCCCTTTCCTGCCCAGACCAATTTTCAGCTTTCAGCGCTGTTGCATTTTGAATGACAATTGCGCGGTCATGCAACACTGTACCCATATGACATTTTTATCATTTTTCTTTCACATAAATAGAGCTTTCTTTTGGTGATATTTAATCACCAATTATGAAAAAAAAAAAAAAATTCATAGTTTGTTATAAAACTTTGCAAACAGGTAATTTTTCTCCTTTGCTGATGTGCACTGATGAGGCTGCACTGATGGGCACTGATAGGCATTGATGAGGCAGCACTGATGGGCACTGATGAAGCTGCACTGATTAGCACTGCTGAGGTGGAACTGGTGGGCTTTGATGAGGCGGCACTGGTGGGCACTGATAGGTGGCACTAATGGGCACTGATATGTGGCACTGATGGTCTCAGATAGGCGGCACTGAAGGGCACTGAGATGGCACCGATAAGCACTGATAGGTGGCACTGGTGGTTTCAGATAGGCAGCACTGAAGGGCACTAAGAGGTGGCACTGTTGGGCACTGATTGGCAGCGCTGATGGGTACTGGTAGGTGGCACTGATGGGCAGCACTGATAGCTGACACTGATAATGAGGCACTGATGAGCAGCACTGGTGGGCACTAATAGGTGGCACTGGTGATCACTCATTGGCAGCACTGGTGGGCACTGATAGGTGGCACTGGTGGGAAATAATAGGTGGATCTGGTGGGCACTAAAAGGTGGCACTGGTGGGCACTAATAGGTCGCACTCATCAGCAGCACTGGTAGGCACAAATTGGGACCGATGTCCCGGTTACCGGCTTTCTTCTTTTCTCCTCATGCTGATCATGACAAGACAAAAAGCAGATAACCAGCTTCTGTTTACTTCCGTGACCAGCTGTCATTGGCTGACAGCTAATCACATGGTAAAGGGCTGCTGTGATTGGCCCTTTACCCTGCTCTGTGATCAAATGAGTCCACAGGACTTGACGATCACAAAACATCCCGCCGGGCGTCGCAGGGGGTGCGCGAGCAACGCGATCACAGGAGGACGTCTATTGATGCCCTCCCGGGAACTGGAAGCCCGTGCTGTAGCCTTCTCTTGGGCTATAGCGCAGGCAGAAAGTGGTTAATCTACCCGTGTCCATTCCTGTCGCTGTTCAATTTTTAAATGCAGCTGTATCTGGTTTTACTCTCTGATTGTTATTGCTAGAAATCACCTGCCTTTTCTATTGGTGTCTCATTATTATGACATATTCTCTGTTCTTGGTTTTTCCTGTTGCTGGTCATTTTTTGGAACTGTGTATCTGATATTACACTCTAATTGTTATTGGAAAACATCTGCCTTGTCCCTCCCTATTTTTTTTCCCATTTTAAGTTGCTTATACACTTGCCACCACTGGTCAACTTTAACCTTATCTCCCTAACTCAAGCCCTCAAACCCTTTAACCCTTTATACAGGATGTAGCAGCACCATAGTGCACCCAAAAGCTCAAACACCCATGCCTTTCTCTGCAGTCTCAGCTGCACGGGACAGGGAATGAATGTAAAGTGCTCTGTGCTGAGCGGCTTCCTGTTCATTCACAAACTGAAGTATAGTAAACAAAGTTTACTATGCTTCAGCTATGAGTGAACACAGTGAATGAGTGTGTTCACGGTGTTCAGTTAGACCACAGGGGGCCAGTAAATGACACTATTTTCTTTATTCAACTTTACCAACTATGTGACTATGTCATTTATAAGCCCCTTCCCCTGCTCTCCATCCTGAAACCTTCCACGCAGCAGTCGGGAGGAGAGGAGGGAAGCCAGCAGCAATGTGGGGTGGGGTGGAGGGTCAGCACGGGGGAAAGTCCGGGCAGTAGGGGGAATCTGCACTGCATGTAGTGATTAGGGTGTGCCCACACCTGGCATACCCCCTGCACACAACCGTGAGCAGCATGGTGGGTGGGCTTTAAAGCCAATCCAGTTAAAAAATGCATTAATCAGCTCGACTGTTTTGTGCTTAGAGCAGTGGTGGCCAGTGCTAAATATTTGGAGGGGGGGCAATTTGACGCCATCCACCCCCCCCGGTCCGAAGACAGCGATCGCCGCGAGCACCCCCCATGGGAGATGGTCGGTTCGGGAAGGCGGCGAGTCTAACCTTAATATAGTAGGAGGCAGGGGGAATGAAGAGCCGGGCCATTCTCCTCCCCATTCTCCTCCGGGCTGACCAGGAAGGGTGTCCTGAGACACGATTGGCCAGTGTTTTCTGAGACACGATTGGGAGTCCTAAGACTCCCTGGCCAATCGGGTCTCAGGAGCTGCTTCCTGATTGGCCAGGAGGAGAATCAGGAAGACAATAGCAAATATTAGAATAACATAGAAGGAGAGAAATTGGGACTTTTAAAGCACACACATATGCAAAATTTAGAAAAATAGAAAATATTTATTGAGTTAAAAATACATATGTAAAAAAAATAAATAAAACCACAGCACATCAGTAACAAATAACAACAGAAGTAAATTGTCTCTCTACATGTTTCGCCGGTCACGGCTTCTTCAGGTGATTCTATTACAATAAACCAGGTTCTGTCCATGGAAGGAGGCATGCTGCCTAGGGCTTCAGAAATTACCAGGGAATTTTGGAATACTTTGAGAATCTTTTTGATTCAAAAAGTCTATTTTTTTCCCTTGTTTTCAAATGGAGCAAATATAACCTGCTGTTGCTATCAAGATCTTGACTGGCTCAAAAATTCATTGAGATAGACCATCTGTTCTTCCCAGTTTTTTACCCTCCTCTATGATGCTCCCAAATGGCCCTGCCTGCCCTTCCTCAACTATTGATGACTGTATTTTAGAAATTTTAAAGTGATCAGTCTATACACACAGAGTTTATTGTAACAGAATCTCCTGAAGACAATTTACTTCTTTTGTTATTTGTTACTGATGTGGTTTTATTCCTTTTTTCACATATGTATTTTTAACTCAATAAATATTTTCTATTTTTCTAAATTTTGTATATGTGTGCGCTTTAAAAGTCCCAATTTCTCTCCTTCTATGTTATTCTTGCAATAAGGGATGTGGTGCCTAAATTGAGTCTTTCCTACAGACTAGCTCTAAAACTATACTTCTCCTTTGTGAATAGCGAATATTAATTCGCTATTGTCACACAACTGGGTGGGATTGGGGCGGAGTGCTCTGCACCCCGAGTCCACCCTTTATTCAAGCCAATTAGAGCCTCGGGCTCTCTGGTTGGGACACATCTGAGGTATGGGTCCCCGGGGAATGCCAGTTACGTGGTTAACTGGGAGTTTATGGTCGGGACACATCTGAGGTATGGGTCCCCGGTGAATGCCAGTTATGTGGTTAACTGGGAGTTTATGGCTGGGAAAACATCTGAGGTATGGGTCCCCGGTGAATGCCAGTTACGTGGTTAACTGGGAGGTTATGGTTGGGACACATCTGAGGTATGGGTCCCCGGTGAATGCCAGGTATGTGGTTAACTGGGAGTTTATGGTTGGGACACATCTGAGGTATGGGTCCCTGGTGAATGCCAGTTATGTGGTTAACTGGGAGTTTATGGTTATCTGCTGAAGGTGGTTCGTCCCTGAGTCGGATGCAAAGTGACAGGGACCATAAATGGTTAAGCAGATATAAGGTAAAGAGTTGGATACGTAGTGCCTCCAAGGATCAGCAACCAAAAAGTTTATGCTTTGTTTTGGTTTATACTTTTAATTATTTTATTTAATAAAGGGCCTGTAAACGGCCAGTTTTATCCAAACCTTTGGTGTCAGACTATTTTGAATAGCAATAATAAGGGGCTACAATATGGGTCAAAAGTTAAGGGTATTAGTAGTAAAATATAAGTATACATAGGGGTTACCTTTTCATGTCATATATCACCCAATAGTGATTACCATTCCTGTACAAACCCCAGGATTTCCTATTATCTCCAATCCATGACTGCAATCCTCTCCTCTCTATACTGTCACTCCAGCTCTCTGTCCTGCCTCTTTTCCAGAACCTTCTGAAAACCAGAGGAGGTGCCCACGAGCTGAAGCACATGTCAGTGACCTGCTGCTGCACTAAACCACTCCCCTGCCCCCAGATCAAAAACAAACAGGCCTAGCTCACAGCATAAGCCTGCCTATATTTACCTGCGCTGACAGTACAAAACAAACCCACTACTCTAGCATCTACCTACCTAAGGTAGGTGGTGCTACATCAGCAAGGAGTGTTCCAAGACTCAGGGAGCTGTTGCCCCCCGGGAAGCCTATGGACTGTGTTCCTGTTCTGTGGGGTCTCAGCGGTGGCAGAGTCAAGGGACCTGGAGAAAAGCAGAAATTGCTTGTAGGACTTCACCAAAGGGATCTGTTCTGGAGAAGGATTGTCTCCATCACTGGGCTGAGTCCAGGGGACGCTGGAAGGTGTGCAGCTGCCCTTGGGATTGGTGGGTAATGAATTGATTCCTGGTGACTGTGTATTTTTGGGATATGAGGTGTGTCTAAAATGTTCAGTGAACCCTCCACTAGGACCATCTGACGCACTCGGACCCCAGACCCCAAACTCTGAGAGCTACGTCTTCTTCCCAGGGTTCCCAAGGTTCGAGATACCTGTTATCAGTTATTCATCTGATATATACTGCTGGGTTCTTCCCCCCTACTTTCCCCAATCCTACCCCCTTCTTTTCCTTCTCCTATACCCCCCTTCGACTGTTAGCTCACGAGTTATATATTTATTACCTGTAACCAAAGTAATGTGGACGTTGCATTGTTTTATTAAGAACTGTTTCAAGCACTTATACAAATGTTTACAATGTTTGGTATGTTTGGTATGCCCGCATTGTAAGTGAGGGCACCCGGCTATGGCTTCACAGCCGGGCACCCACTGCGCATGCGCGAGCCGCGCCACGTGCCATGAGTGGCCGCGTAATCATCTGGGACCTGTGATGTGTCCCAGATGATTGCCTAGAGGGCGGGGGGGAGAGGTGATCTTCCTTCGGGCGCCGAGCAAAGTGACGTAAAGAGCCGAGGTGAGTAAGGAGGCAGATTACAAGGGACCCCCTAGCAAACATGCATTAAGAGGTGAGTACATTTTTTTTTCTCCAAATGTTATTAATCGTTTTTAATTGAGCTGAAAAATGATAAAATAATTTTTGGAGTGGAACTTCACTTTAAGCAATAAATAACAAAAAGAAATTCCACAGACTGAGTTACTGGAACCAATATGTATGGACAAGTGCTTGTGGTGGTGAGCAGCCTTTGTACTCTAAGGGAAGAACCAGTTATTACTACGGGGGTTGCGATACACACGTGTCTGAACTGACTCTAATATTTGGCAGGAAATCAGTCTGCCTGCCTGTGCCTCTGCTTGTATCTTTGCATTCTAATGTGTTCTTGTTGATACAAATCTGTCTTGCTGCTGAACATCTATTACCAAATCAGACCTGAGGGCTAGAGTTTGAATATTTCGCAATAATCGGGTGGGAGGATGGGCGCAATGTGATGTTACAAACAAAGGAGCTTACAAACTCTACCGTCAAACTGTTGCGCTACTTTTCAAGCTTTACTGGGGTCTTTATTTATATATTTTAAGAAGGCACCTATCTATGGCTTTTGCAGTTGCTACATCCATCGGTCAGGGCAGGCATAGAACCACTTAATGAAAAAGGTGCGGGTCCATGCAAACATGACTTCAATAATTCAAGAAAATTCACTTTTTTTAACCACTTCTTGACCAAGTTATAGCTGACAGATGACTACAGCGCGGTCATCCAGTTCTGGGAGGGCATCCGAGGACATTTACCCAGAACCACGCTGCCCCCCCGCGTTCCCTTGGGACACAGCTGATCACAGATTGGAGTAAAGGGCCAATCACAGTGACTTAATTAATTCATTAATTAAAATAAGGCCTTTTTTAATCACTTCTAGACCATGCTATAGCTGACAGATGGCTACAGTGCGATCGTCAAGTTCCGGGAGGGCGTCCGTGGATATCCAACTAGAACCATGCACCCTTCAGACACAGCTGATCACAGACTGGGGTAAAGGGCCAATCAAAATGGTCCTTTACCATGTGATCAGCAGTGTCCAATCACAGCTGTTTGCATGTAAACAAACTTGCCGGTTATCAGCATTCCTTTCCTTAGGCGTTGTCACAGGAGGAGAGGAGAGCTGGTATCCGGCAAGTGTGTCAGGGGACATTTACACTGATAATCAGGACACTGATTAGTGATCAGTGCAGCCCCAGCAGTGCCCATCAGTGCTGTCTATCACTGCCCATCAGTGCCGCCTATCGGTGCCTTCTCATCAGGGCTTATCAGTATTGCCTATCAGGGCCACCTATCAGTGCCCATCAGTACCCCCTATCAGTGCCCATCACTACCACCTATCAGTGCTGTCTATCAGTGACGTCTATCAGTGCTGGCTATCATTTCCCATCAGTGCCACCTATCAGTGCCCATCAGTGCCGTCAAATTAGTGCCCATCAGTGCCGCCTTATCAGCGCCTATCAGTGCCATCTCATCAGTACCCATCAGTGCTATCTTATCAGTACTCATCAGTGTAGCCTCATCAGTGCTCATCAGTGCCATCTCATCAGTGCTCATCAGTGCAGCCTCTCAGTTCCGCCTATCAGTGCCCATCAGTACTGCCTTTCAATGCCTATCAGTGCAGCCTCATCAGTGCCTCCTCATCAGTTCCCATCAGTGCAGCCTCACAACTACACATCAGTGAAGGCACACCTCCCAACATTTTGAGATGGGAATGAGGGACATCTACTATCAAATGTAGGTAGGCATAGGGCATGCCCCCTGCCACACCCCCTTAAAGGAGAATTAACCCCCCAAAAAAAGGTTAATTAAATCCACAAGGGCTTTTTTTTTACCACTACTCTTCCTTTATATTGGCTTTTAAAATGTACAAATGCAGAAATTTAGAATATGGATGAAAGGTTTAGCACTGGGAAACACTTTTTGAAAGATAAAAAGTGCATTTTATACACAACTATATAGACTATATAGGTCAGACCAAAATGAGGGACAAATGAGGTGAAATGAGGGACAGAGGGACATTGGTCCAAATCAGGGGCAGTCCCTCGAAATCAGGGAGAGTTGGGAGCTATGGTGAAGGAGAAAAATGAAAAACACAGTGGTGATTAAATACCACCAAAACTAAATAAATACCATCAAAACTAAATGAATACCACCAAAACTAAATAAATACCACTAAAACGAAAGCTCTATCTGTCTAAAAAATTGAAAAATGTTGTTTGGGTACAGTTTTGCATGGATGCACAATTGTCATTCAAAGTAAACTCCAATGCACCAAGAACCTCCTTTAAAAGGATGCCAATGGCAAGGTGTGTGTTTTTGTCTATTTTACCCTCCAGGCCACTTAGAAACAGACTTTCTCTCTCCTGTACGTTTTTTTAAATTTTTTCATTGGTACATTGGCATAGGTCTACCATGTTATTGGCTTGGCATTCCATGCCCTTCTGGGAAAAGTGCTTGTTTATTAGCTCCAAAAAGGGGCCAAATTGGATAGCATGGTTCACGCCCCTCCTCACCGTAGACTTGGAAGGGATATGCAACACATTTCTAACGAAAACTCCTTTCAACTTGAAATTGGTCAGCTTCACTACTCACTAATAATTAGTCGGTATCACTAAATGCTAATTTTTTTTTTTTTTTTAATTTAAACATTTCCTTCTTAAAAAAATACTAAATTCCAGCATTGATAGAAACAGGAAAATGAGAAATAAGTTACATTACCACCACCATTTATTATTACTATTACCAAAACTAATAAAAATTCTGTACATATTAGTAGTAAAATCAGCAAACATTTCCAAACCAGGACAAACTTCTAAATCCCTGTCCCTGGAATTCAGACACAACTGTCAGTTATGATTGCGTCAGTTAATAAATAACATTTACTACATTTAAATGGCATCTTCATGAGCGAAAAATGGGGGCCGCCATTGCTAAACTTTCTATTTGAGAGTGCTAGTTCCCTGGCTGACAAGCCAATGCTTTGACTTCAGTGCTGTCTCAGTCCTTAACCTGATTCTGATTCTTATTTACAGCATGCTTGTTTCAGGTTGGTGACACAGCCAGGTACCAATTATTTTCAAAAGGAGGTCTGCAGTGGAAACCTTCATACTTCTCCCATGACACAGTCCCAACTTCCTCAAAGCATTGACTGGACAATAAACCAAACTCATTGCCTGTCCCTGTGGTGTCACCAAACTCAAAACTCAAGTTCTCACATCACCGGATAACAACAATTTCCCTTTGGGAGTAATAAAGTAAAAAAAAAAAAAAAACTAGGGATGAGCTCAGTGTTTGGTCCAAACATAGGTTCAGTCCAAACCTAAGTTCTGTCCACATGTTTAGGGTGTCCAAATAAAACAACTTCCAGTTGTCTATGGTCTCTAAAGAAGCAGAGGGTGTTTGTACCCCTGCCGCATCCCTACCAACCACTAACATCATCTGACCCATTCATTTATATAGATAGGGATCAGAGGAGTTACATAATTGTCTAAATATGACCACATGGCCATATCTGAGCTATAACATTGCCCAAATATAGCCATGGCATATTTGGGCAACGATGGTACCATTGCCCCTGCCCCTTCCCTTTTATAGCTGATGAAAGCTTTGGGAGCTGTCATTAGGGTAGCGGTACCATCAAGATAAATAGTGTGTGTCAGATTGTCAAGTATTTTTAAGTGAGTTAGCAGTCAAAAGGCATTATGATCGAGGATGGATTTACAACGAGGGGCTTTTGGGGGATTTTTCTTTTTAATAAAGGACTTGCTAAATGGTTGGGTGTCTTTATTTTTGGGTTACATCTTTTTTATTTATGAATAAGTAGGGATAGTCCTTACTCATTCACGAATGGAATGGGTGAGTGGTATCTGGGGTCTGGGGGTTTCCAAATGTCTATAAGCCCCCACCAGCAGACCACCACAAACCCTGTGGGGAAAAGGCCATTATCCTCATTAATATGGGGACAAGGTGTTTGCCGAGGAAGTACTTTGAAAAGAAATAGCAACCCCCCCCCAATGTTGAGGGGATGGAGACTAGCATGGCTCAGGAAGAGGGGTACACCATGCCTCCCCTTTCTTTTAAGCATTTAAAAAATCACTGTTCCTGACAGAAATAATTGAGTACTGTCCGTGATACTTTTGTTTGCACTAACATCCCATTTTTCAGGACCAGCTTTTGGAATATGTCATCTTCTTCAAGGTCCAAGCAGCACCAATTCCCAAAGTTTTAGCAGGAGGATAGAAAAAGACAATCTCTGAGGGAGATAAAAAAGCAAAAAAAAAAAACAAATGTACACAGCAATGGCAATAAAACTAGAATAAATAGTGAGATGCATATCATGGACAGTACTCAGTTGTTTCTGTTGCAAGTGCACTAATATGGCTACAATCATCTTAAACAAGATGGAAGATTCTACTCCTGACCAAATGGAATTTTTTTTTATACTTGTTACCCAGGGCAGTGCCCACCCCGTGTTATTTTTTGACAACCCCTTGCCTATTTGCTGAGAAAATTGGATGTTTTTAGATTTTATAGATTGGGTTATTTTTTTATACCAGTGGAGTTTATGTTTGGCATCCAAACTCCTTTGAAGTTCGCTGAACTCTGCTGGAACCGAACCCAGGACATTTCAGAAAATCTCTACTATTAACACCCGAATATCTTTAAATAACCTTCCCATAAACATAACCCAGCATGGAGGGGCTCAGTGAAGGTGGCAGTGAAGGTGTGGAGATGTCGGATCTGGTCACACAGATCATAAAAGGAGATCCGCCCGGCCTCATAATCCAGATATATCCTGACTCTGTTACTAGAGAGATTGGTGGGTAAGGGGATCCTTTTTCTTTCATGTATCACCAAATACTGATGACCATCCCTGTACAATCCCCAGGACTTGTTATTATATCCAAACACTGAGTGCAATCCTCTCCGCTCTATCCTGGGGTAACACATCCCGACTTTCCATTTATCTGATCCCCCGACATCCACTTCCCAGTAATGTCTCCCTGAGGAGAAACTCTGGCCGCTTATCACCTGAGGATAATCCTGAAATCTCTCTGGTGTTTTTGGGCGACTCTGGTCTACATCTGACATGGATACAGTTTTCCTGTCATCTGATATCTGTAGAATATTATGAGCTGTGTTTACATCCAGTAATATGTCTTCAGCTCCCTGTATAGGGAAGTGTACATTTACCTCTGATATTATATCAGATAAACTGGTGTGTAGGACCCCCGCCACATCCAGACCCCCTCCATCATGGAGGAGTTCCTCATGTCTCTCTCTGTCCTCATCATCTCCATCCTCAGTATCACACAAGTCACCTGTGTCTGATTCCTGTAAGACAGTCAGTGGATCCATCATGTTACACAGCTCCTCAATGTGATGTATCTTCCTGGACAGCTCCTCCTTCTTTATTTCCAGATCCCGGATCAAATCCACCATATTGAGGGAAACTTGCTGTGCCTGCTCATAGATCTCCCTCAGGACTCTCTTCTCCAGGTCTTCCAGACGTCTCCTGAGATCTTTAAACAGGGCAGTGACTCTCTCGGTGTCACCAGCTGCTTCTTCTTCTACTTTCCTCCTGTGTTCCTGCAGACCTTGGACTCTCTCCGCCGTTTCCACTCTCTTTGTCAGAAGGTTCTGCTGTATATTTCTCAGTATTTCTGTCTTCTTCTCAGAAGCCTCATGCAGTGACTTTATTTCATGTCCTTTATGTTCTCCAATCATAGAACAAGACACACAGACATAGGTATCATCCTCAGTGCAGTAATACTCCAGGATCCTCTTATGGACAGGGCATTTCCTGCTCTCCATTGACAAGGTGGGGTCAGTTAGGATGTGTTCTGGGGACTTTTTGTGGACATTCAGATGTTTATCACACAGAGAAACCTCACAGTGTAGACAGGATTTAACAGCAGGTACAGGATAGTCCACACAGTGAGCACAGAAGATCTCAGACTCCTCCCGATCTGGCTGAGCAGACAGGAAATTCTCCACCATGTTACATAGTTTCACATTCCTCTGCAGTGCAGGACGATCCTGAAACTTCTCTCTACATTCAGGACAGGAATATCTTCCAGACCCCTCCTGTGTATCCAGCATACGATCAATACAGACCTGGCAGAAGTTGTGTCCACATTTCAAGGTTACAGGATCTGTATAAATGTTCAGACAGACGGAACATTGCAGTTCGGCTCTTGAATCGGCAGACGCCATCGCTGACAGCCGGAGAGAAATGAAAGTGAAAGTCTCTGTATCTAAAAATTCACTTTACCAGTTACAGCTTGTTTGCACAGGGCGAGGCTGAGCTCATCTTTCAGTTTACATTTTTAAAATCCTTTTGATGCCAGATTATTACAAGCCCTTCAAAGGTTTACAGTTAAAGTGTTAGTAAAGGCTCATTTTTTTAAAAATAATAAACATGTAAAAAATACTTTAAAAAAAGAAGTAATTCCATATTAGTGTACCACCCCCTGGTTAGCTGCTGTAGTCAGAGGAGTGGGATTGTGTCTATGGATAGTGACTGTTCCAGTTAGACCTGAACTTGATAATGATTGTTTGTGGTTCTCAGCTGTGAGGGTTTTAGACTGCTCCGTTCTATTTTAAACTGTGCTAAAACCACTTTGTTCATGGTCTTCAATTGTGAATGGAGTGACTGTGCTACCACTATAAAAAGAAGTGTCCTCAGTCCTCAAGTGTTTTAGAGTATCCCCTTCCTCATTGTTTTCATTCTTTTTCAAGTGTACAGCAATAAACCTCAAAAAAGAAAAGACATTTTTGACTAATTATCGAGCCTGACTGAGTGAACTGCACTGTATCGGAAAGAACTTGGGCAATTTCAACAGCCTTTTCAGGGGTTAGCTCTTTATATGGGGGCTCGTCCGGGATTTCTTACAGTGCAGGTGGTCGTTGTCATTAGCGACCATCAGTGGACCCGAAGTTGGAATACTATGGGAACTGTCCGTTATGTGCTCATGAAGAGAGAAGGAGGTGGGATTGCTTTATTGCTCTAAAAGTACTGAATTTCTGTTGCTGAGGAAACTACAGCCAGTGTTGTTGCATTTTGCACTAGAAAGCAAAGAGTTAATCCATGCAGCGGGAGGAACAAGCTGTGTGGAGAAAGCTTCGTGTGCTGAAAAGACTGTGAAGAGAGAGGCGAAGCTGCTGTATACCCAGGATGTTGTGTGGAGAGTGGAGGTGCAGCTGGATGTGAGAGGAACAAGATGGTGGTGCACATTCGTTTTTTGGATGTCGGTCGGAGATGGTGTCCAGGAGAGACATGTCAGTGTAACATGTAGATTGGTTAGCCGAACAGTGGGAGAGGATGGTGGACACAGAAGTGAGGCTTGTCCACACAGGTTGCTTCACTCTGGGGAATGTGGATGCAGCTTAGAGGCTGTGCTTAGAATGTGCCTATTGTAAAAGACCAACAGTGCTGGTGAAAGTGTGGGTTTACTATGAACACTGTAGTGAACCCCTGTGGGACTTGATGCCAAGTGTCTTGCTGCTTACTTACTGTTTGGTGACCTGGAGTTCTGGTTACTGCATGAAAGTTTCAGAACTTTTTCAGCTGGCTGGAATGCACTTTGGTGTATTGAGCACCTTTAGCACTGTGCAGCAAGAGAGAACTGATTGGACCTCAGGGCTGGGACTAAAGTCTGGCAGCTATACCTGCGGCTGTGGAAAAGGAGCCATCAGGAGAGAGCCGGAGGTGCCCATGTCAAACAACAAAGTGGAAGTTCCAGCTGAGCACACAACTGCAAGAAGCTGGTGGCAGCGGTGGTCCCAGTGACCTGTACAGTGGAGAAGCCATAAGACATTATGAAGCCAGGTGATCCTGGTGGGTAGAAGGAGAAGTCAGAGTCAGATCTCAGGTCCCCAAAATTTGCCAAGGAGGACAGTAATGACAAGATAAATCACTGGGACTCATCTGAGGGGTCTCAAACAGAGTGGTCCCAGGGGATGACAAGGAGGAACAGGTTGCAGAGCCCACCCTCATTCAAGATTTCGAAATCAGGACTAAGAGCAGATAGCCCACTTGTACATGGTGCAGAGGAGCTGCACCTACAGCAAGTATATGGAGAGGCAAAAACACAGCTTGGGACAAGTCCTTTGTTAAAAAAAAAAATGTCCCACGATGTCCATTCATCTTCTTCTATCACGTCGCCCGGACCGAAGAAGAAAAAAAAAATCCACCACCGATCCGCCTCCATGGGAGGCTCCCACTGTCTGATGCTTCTTGGCTTGTGACAGCTCTTATATAACTGAGGGCGGGGCCACCTGGTGACCCCACCCCCCTCTGACACCACAGGACTTCCCCATGGCTTCCCCGTGTGTCAGAGGGAGGCGGGGTAACCCAGTTACGTCACCATGTATATATGCAAATATGTGCGAGCGCTCAGGACAAATATAGAAAATGCACTATGAAATAAATATAAATATAAAATCGATCAATAGGCTGAAAAAATAAAAGCAAAGCTGTAATTGCAGGATAATATAATCAGTAGTCCATGGCAATAGCCAGTCCATAGCAATAAACTTTGTGCAAAGGGAGTAAATAAGAACAACTAAAATGTCTCCGTGTGAGGACCAGCGCTGAGGGCAGGCTTTCCAGGTGAGCGAAGTCAGCTCTCTAGTAAACATGGAAAAGAACGAAAGAAAAGCGCCTCTGAGTGCAGGTATTTATGCAGGTATTTATTATGACAACAACAAGTTATCCACACTTACAGATTAGTAAGGAGAAACACGGATACATAAGGGGAACGGCTCCAGGATCCAGGTCGCTGTTATGTGACATATCTGTAGATTAATAAGATTGCATCTTCACGTAGTGTTATATTACAGCCCTATTTCCCAAACATCACTATTATCCATTTGAGTCCTCTAGTATCATTATTATCATTACTTTGATTATTTTGATTTAGATTATTATTTTTATTCTTATTTTTATTTATTGTTACCATTATTTTTATTATATATAATTTTTAGTCATTATTATTTTTGGTTTGCTTTTTATATCTCCTCTCTTTTCAGCAATAATACTACTATTATTATTATATATATATATTTTTTTTTTTCATTATATATATATATATATATATATATATATATATATATATATATATATATATATATATTTGTAATTATATTCCACACAACACACTTTTCCTTTTTTATATATATTTTTTTATGTTTTACATTCCTTATCATATTTTTTTTTTCATTTTATATATATATATTTGTAATTATATTCCACACAACACACTTTTCCTTTTTTATATATATTTTTTTATGTTTTACATTCCTTATCATATTTTTTTTTTCATTATATATATATATATATATATATATATATATATATATATATTTGTAATTATATTTCACACAACACACTTTTCCTTTTTTATATATATATTTTTTTTTGTTTTACGTTCCTTATATTTTTTTTTTTCATTATATATATATATTTTTGTAATTATATTCCACACAACACACTTTTCCTTTTTTATATATATTTTTTTATGTTTTACGTTCCTTATCATATTTTTTTTTTTTTTATATATATATATATTTTTGTAATTATATTCCACACAACACACTTTTCCTTTTTTATATATATTTTTTTATGTTTTACGTTCCTTATCATATTTTTTTTTCCATTATATATATATATTTTTGTAATTATATTCCACACAACACACTTTTCCTTTTTTATATATATTTTTTTTATGTTTTACGTTCCTTATCATATTTTTTCATCTTTTTCTTTTACACTTTTTTAACATTCATCATTAGGTAAGATGTAGTCCCATAACAGAAATGTAAGAATGACTCTGGTCTATAGGGGGTGATGTGGAGCTGAACTGGTTGATGTGATGTGATTGGAGGATTTTAGGTAAAAACACAGAAAGATGGTATACACCAAGGGTCTTCAAACTACGGCCCTCCAGTTGTTCAGGAACTACAATTCCCATCATGCCTGGCCATGTCTGTGAATGTCAGAGTTTTACAATGCCTCATGGGATGTGTAGTTCCGTAACAGCTGGAGGGCCGTAGTTTGAGGATCCCTGGTATACACAGTATATTCTCCTCCTCTATAGCGGATTCTGCGTCCTCTGGGCTCGGTGATGTCACACTGTGTGATACGGAAGTCGCCTAAAACATGTCTTCATTGCTTACTTTCATTTCCCAGCTCTGCCCTCAGATCCTCCCCTCCCCCTCCTGTTTCCTCCATTGTGTACCGTGCTCAGACTTGGCTCCATGTTCTGGCACGCTGGTCGGTGATTCTTCGTAATGTGTCCACAATAATCACACAGACACCCCAACACCCGCACACACCGTTCACTAAAGCAGGGGAGACTCTTCACTCTGGAAATGTTAGTAAATAAGGTGAAGCTGGGTTCAGTTTGAATATCCAATCATGCGCCAGGAAATTACACCAAAATAATTTTTTGTAGGCGCATGATTGGGTGTTGCGAGTGTATACAGAGGAACCTTATTTATTAATGCTGAATTCTGGGCACACAAATTGCCCTCCCAAACTTTACATAACATTTGCTGAGCCTGTTTCCCAGACTGATACAACCCCCCCCCTCCACCCAGATTATTAATATGCACAGACTCGCACTGACCTTCCTGCGCTGATCTCTTGTCAGAACGTGAATTCAAATATAGAGATACAGAACAGGGATGAGCTTGGGGTTCAGGGGTACTCAGACAACCCAACCCTTTGGTGGACCCAACAATGGGGGTTTGTTATGCCAGCTCATTCACTATAAAAGGTTGGGTTCCCAGCAGACATAAGGACAATAGGCTCCAGAGGCGGCTCTCTAATTAGGCAAATTAGGCAGTCGCCTAAGGCCTCACACTCACAGGGGCCTCGCGGCCGCCTAATTTGCCTGTTCTCAATCACTGAAGTTGACGCCGGCGGCTCCGCCTACCCCCACTGGGACTCTGTGGCTTAGGAGCTGACGGACAAATCAGATACTGCCCGCAGCCTGAGGAATAGCGTCCTCATCACGGAGCGTCCCAGTCCGTGGGGCCTCATGTGTACGTTTTACCTAAGGCCTCACAAAGCCTAGAGCCGCCTCTGATAGGCTCCATTCATAAAGAGGTAACTACTACCTTAAGAATTTTTGTTGGCATTCACAAAAAAAGCTGCTAAAATGCCACATGTGCTATTTTATTAAGTCGTGCATTTTTAGTAGTAAAAGCCTGCAGTAATCCTTAACAAACAGTGTAAATACAGTAGCTGGTTGTTAAGGAGCGAGCAGCTGCCGGCGTCCTTAACAACCAGCACACAACATGGTTGTTAAGGAGATGGTGGTTGCCCCGTCCTTAACAATGAGTCATCTGTCAGGGGTTCCCCGCTGATAGCTGAATGTAAAGAAAATCATTGCCGGCAATGAAAAATTAAGAAAAATAACACACCTAAAAAAAAAATTAAAAAAGGCTTGGGATCCCCCCGAAAATCCATGCCAAGTCCCTCATCCAAGCACGCAGCCTGACAGGCCACTGACAAGCGAGCACCCCCCTCCCTCCTAAACCATACCAACCAACCATGCCTCAACATGGGGGGGATAGCTTTGGGGTGGGGAGGATCCGCCCAAAGCACCTTGTCCCAATGTTGATGAGAACAACCCTGGCTGGTGCTTGTCGGGGTCTGCTAGTGGTGGCTTATTAGAATCTGGAAGCCCCCTTTAACAACAACAATTTAATGCCCCTACTCATTCGCCAAAAAAGTGTTAAAGATGTCCCACCTGGAGTAGACCCAATGTCAATCATGATGAAGGAAAAAAAAAGCTCTGTTCCCGCCTAATGACAGCTCCGCCACCTCCCGCTGCTAAATAACTAAGGGTTGGGGGCACCCGGTGATGGTAGTTTATTTAGGGAGGCGGCAGAGCTGTCATTCGGAGCAGAGCTTTTTCTTTTTTTCTTTCTATTTTGGGTTGGCGGCCGCAGTTCTTCGTGATCGCCATTGGATCTACACTGGGGGATCATTTTGAATTGTTTTTAAAATAAAGGACTTGACAAAAACCCTTGTGTTTTTATTAACATTTGCCACTTTTTTGGTGAATGAATAGGGGGTACTATGTATTCATTCACATAGGGGGGTGGGATCTGGGGGCCCCCTTGTTAAAGGGGGCTTCAAGATTTTGATAAAACCCTGCCCACAGACCCCCACCAGCACCGGGTAGGGTTGTGAGGGAGAGGCCCTTGTTTTCAGCCTATTGATTGATTTTATATTTATATTTATTTCATAGTGCATTTTCTATATTTGTCCTGAGCGCTCGCACATATTTGCATATATACATGGTGACGTAACTGGGTGACCCCACCTCCCTCTGACACACAGGAAAGCCATGGGGAAGTAATGTGGCGTCAGAGGGGGGTGGGGTCACCAGGTGGGCCCGCCCTAAGTTATATAAGAGCTGTCACAAGCCAAGAAGCATCAGACAGTGGGAGCCTCCCATGGAGGCGGATCGGTGGTGGATTTTTTTTTTCTTTTTCGGTCCGGGCGACGTGATAGAAGAAGATGAATGGACATCGTGGGACATTTTTTTTTCTTAACAAAGGACTTGTCCCAAGCTGTGTTTTGTCGTTTGTAACATTTTAACACTTTTTTTGTGAAATGGTAGGGGTACATTTGTACCCTGTTACCATTTCACACAGGTGGGAGGCCGGGATCTGGGGGTCCCCTTGTTAAAGGGGGCTTCCAGATTCTAATAAGCCCCCCCACCCGCAGAGCCCCACAACCACCAGGCAAGGGTTGTGGGGATGATGCCCTTGTCCTCATCAACATGGGCACAAGGTGCTTTGGGGGGAGCCCCACTGCCCCAAAGCACCACCCCCACATTGAGGGCATGTAGCCTGGTATAGTTCAGGAGCAGGGGGGGGGGTGCTTGCTCATCACCCACCCATTTCCTCACCTGGCTGCATGCTCGGATAAGTGTCAGGTATGGATTTTGGATTTTTTTTTTAAATTCTGGCATGGGGTTCCCCTTAAAATCCATACTAGACCTGAGGGGGCCTGGTATGGCTTGGGGTGGGGGGCACTCTGTTTTTTTTCACAATGTTTAAGTGCCGTAAAATCTGTTGTTTATATTCAGCTGTCAGCTGATGACTCATCGGTTGTTAAGGACACGGCAGCCTCCCACTCCTTAACAACCGTGTTGTTTTCTTGGTGTTAAGGATGCCAGCGGCTGCCGCTTCCTTAACTATCGCATGCCTGGACCACCACTCATTTACCGCATGCATTTAATTATTTATTTCCTTCTGTGAATTCAGTTTAACGCCTGTTCATGTGATATTTACCAAGTGTTTTCAGTGTTTTGCGGTAACGTTACCGCAAAACGGCATAGTCAATTGACAGTTTCAGGATCACTTGTGGTATTTAGGGAGAATGTGTCTGAACACCTACACGCTTCATGCAATCTGCTTTTGAAAATGGAGCCCATTATGTTTTAGCAATTATAGGGAAATCATAGGGAGTGGTGCTAATAAAGTGCATAGGGAGAGGTTAGTGTACAGTAGGATATGTCGGCACTGACAGGTCTGGTAAAAGTAGATGTAAATACTTACTGAATGTAGGTAGGTAAAAGAATACTGTGTATCTTGGAGCTATTGTGGATGGGGGTCTATAAAAGTACTTATTTTTCATTTTTTACTAGCTTAATTTTTTGCACATCATGTTCCTGAGTCCAAAATAGATTTCAAAGCTAACTGGCTGCATTATACACCGCTCCCAAAATGCCCTGCCAATTGAAATGAATGAGCAGCGCTGCCGAAGCACCTGCAAAGTGCTTCGGCAGCGCCGCAACACAGGTGCTATTAACCATTTCTTCGGCCGCTAGCGGCCCAAAAGCGCCGCTAGGACGACGGTAAAGTGTCACTAAAACTAGCGGCGCTTTACCACTAATGCACCCCCGCCCAGTGTGAAAGAAGCCAAAAGCTTTGAAAATGAAAGAGAAGAACAGATTGGTTGCCAGCATTCCAACTGCTCCAGATTCTGTCTGCTCCAGTTTTAGTAAATTCCCCCCAAAGTTTTTTTTATCCAATGTTCTAGTGATAAAGGCTTGATGACAATTCTGATCACACTAAACAATAAGAACCATTGGGCTACCTGAGGGCTTACTTCCACCACCACAGATGAACTTATGAGGGCTTACTACCACCATCACAGATGGACTTATGAGGGCTTACTTCCATCACCAAAGATGGACTTATGATGGCTTACTTCCACCATCACAGATGGACTTATGAGGGCTTACTTCCACCACCACAGATGAACTTATGAGGGCTTACTTCCATCACCACAGATGGACTTATGAGGGCTTACTTCCATCACCACAGATGAACTTATGAGGGCTTACTTCTACCACCACAGATGGACTTATGAAACCTCCCGAGAAGTCTATTAGATGGGAGGAAGCAGAGGTGTGAATGTCCTGGGGCACTGCCAGGGACCTTTTCAATGTAAAGTTTTTTTTAAAAGATTTTAATGTAACTTCCAAAGGTCATTTGATTGCTGTGTAGTATTCACCCCCAAAGAAGCTGCAGAAAATGTTGTTTGGCTTTAATTTTGCTTGACAATTTATCGACACACCGATGGTGAAAAATTGGCTTTATTAAAGAAAATAATAAGTCCTGAAGAGAGGAAGTGGCTACCGGGATTGACAATAATAAACACAGTGCTTCCATAACAGTGATACAATTCTATATCACATCATGGTAAGAGAGTTGGTACTCGTACTTTACCACCAAAGAAAAGCCTTGCCTGAAATGCAGTGGGTGGAGAATGACATTGAAAGCAATAGAAGCAAACAATCAATGCAACCAGTGGCCTCTATTGGTGATAGAAGGGTTCCACTAACTACAGGGACCTAACTGGATGCTAAGACACTAAATAATCACTGACCAGTGGGTAAGTCTATCAAAGTCTGCCAGGACTGTTTTAAACTTCACAGTGGAACACCCAACCTTCAAGAGAAGGTATTAATAACCCACAGGTAAAAATATCTCAGTGTAGTGTCCTAAACAACCAACAATGAAAGGTTGCAGAGGACCGCTTTAATAAAGCTTTACAATAGATGGCGGTGTTCCCAAAAAGGGGTAAGCAAATTTTAACACAGCAAATGATGGCCAAAGACCACTCACTAGTCCAGTGTTTGAAAGATGTCCTTCTAGAATGCAGTTTTTTCTTTGGACACTCGTACTGGTGGATGAGAAATAGGCCACACTGTCTCTTGCAGGATTATGGCAGATGAGAGGTAGGCCACTCTATCTCTGGCATATCTTTCCATGAAAATTCTACCTCTTGGTTCACATGGCTGCAGTCCTAATGCAGGAAGATGAGTGGAGTTGAGCAATTGTCCTTTTTTTTTTGCTTCTAAGGCCTCATTTCTAGATTGTGTAGTCTAGCTCCCTGGGGCCTAGTGGGTTCCCTCATGGGTCGGGTCGCCTCTCGCCAGCTGCGATACTGTCCTGCTGACTAATGCCCCAGAGGGTTCTTTTTCTTCCCCTGTACAGTACCTGTAGGCTCAGGCCAGTTCACTTCCACTGGTGACATCACCCCTCTGCATCTCCTTGCCTGCCCTGCTCATTCCTGGAGTCCCTGGCAGCTCTCCCCACAGACCAAAAGACATCAAATTATTGCACAGAACAAAATCACAATCTGATAGACCTCAGACATGATATTGATCTGATTCCTTAGAAAGGGTAATTTCCCCATTATTTTCTCCAGCCCTCGATAAAGTTGCAATAGTGACGCAACACATCGGGAGGAGCCAGGTGATGTCCAAGTTTGGATTCTTTCAGCGTTCAGCCCTTCTGTGGCCCCTTTGTCTTGCTGAATGTCAGATTTTTATATGTAAGTTACTGCATTGATTTTAATAAATAGTCGTTTTTACTACACCAAGAGGAGTTTTATTGCTTTCCATATGTACGAGCCCATTGATTACATAGTAGGTGAGGTTGAAAAAAAGACACAAGTCCATCAAGTCCAACCTATGTGTGTGATTATGTATCAGTATTACATTTTTTATCCCTGTATGTTGCGGTCATTCAGGTGCTTATCTAATAGTTTCTTGAAGCTATCGATGCTCCCCGCTGAGACCACCGCCTGTGGAAGGGAATTCCACATCCTTGCCGCTCTTACAGTAAAGAACCCTCTACGTAGTTTAAGGTTAAACCTCTTTTCTTCTAATTTTAATGAGTGGCCGCGAGTCTTGTTAAACTCTCTTCTGCGAAAAAGTTTTATTTCTATTGTGGGGTCACCAGTACGGTATTTGTATATTGAAATCATATCCCCTCTCAAGCGTCTCTTCTCCAGAGAGAATAAGTTCAGTGCTTGCAACCTTTCCTCATAACTAAGATCCTCCAGACCCTTTATTAGCTTTGTTGCCCTTCTTTGTATTCGCTCCATTTCCAGTACATCCTTCCTGAGGACTGGTGCCCAGAACTGGACAGCATACTCCAGGGGCGGCCGGACCAGAGTCTTGTAGAGCGGGAGAATTATCATTTTATCTCTGGAGTTGATCCCCTTTTTAATGCCAATATTCTGTTTGCTTTGTTAGCAGCAGCTTGGCATTGCATGCCATTGCTGAACCTATCATCTACTAGGACCCCCAGGTCCTTTTCATCCTAGATTCCCCCAGAGGTTCTCCCCCCAGTCTATAGATTGCATTCATATTTTTGCCACCCAAATGCATTTTTTTACATTTTTCTACATTGAACCTCATTTGCCATGTAGTTGCCCACTCCATTAATTTGTTCAGATCTTTTTGCAAGGTTTCCACATCCTGCGGAGAAGTTATTGCCCTGCTTAGCTTAGTATCGTCCGCAAATACAGAGATTGAACTGTTTATCCCATCCTCCAGGTCGTTTATGAACAAATTAAATAGGATTGGTCCCAGCACAGAACCCTGGGGAACCCCACTACCCACCCCTGACCATTCTGAGTACTCCCCATTTATCACCACCCTCTGAACTCGCCCTTGTAGCCAGTTTTCAATCCATGTACTCACCCTATGGTCCATGCCAACGGACCTTATTTTGTACAGTAAATTTTTGTACAGATTATGATTATGTGTCAGTATTACATTATATATCCCTGTATGTTGCGTTCATTCAGGTGCTTATCTAATAGTTTCTTGAAGCTATCGAAGCTTCCCGCTGAGGCCACTGCCTGTGGAAGGGAATTCCATATCCTTGCCGCTCTTACAGTAAAGAACCCTCTACGTAGTTTAGGGTTAAACCTCTTTTCTTCTAATTTTAATGAGAGGCCGCGAGTCTTGTTATACTCTCTTCTGCAAAAAAGTTTTATTTCTATTGTGGGGTCACCAGTACGGTATTTGTATATTGAAATCATATCCCCTCTCAAGCGTCTCTTCTCCAGAGAGAATAATTTTGTTTATTTACAAATTAAATAGGATTGGTCCCAGCACAGAACCCTGGGGAACCCCACTAGCCACCCCTGACCATTCTGAGTACTCCCCATTTATCACCACCCTCTGAACTCACCCTTGTAGCCAGTTTTCAATCCATGTACTCACCCTATGGTCCATGCCAACGGATCTTATTTTGTACAGTAAATGTTTATGGGGAACTGTGTCAAATGCTTTTGCAAAATCCAGATACACCACGTCTACGGGCCTTCCTTTATCTAGATGGCAACTCACCTCCTCATAGAAGGTTAGTAGATTGGTTTGACAAGAACGATTCTTCATGAATCCATGCTGATTACTGCTAATGATACCGTTCTTATTATTAAAATCTTGTATATAGTCCCTTATCATCCCCTCCAAGAGTTTACATACTATTGATGTTAGGCTACCTGTGAGAGTGATGGAGACTACATGTAGGCCAGTGCTTGACTTATTGCCTGATATTCTCCTGAATAAGGTGAGCAGCCATTGCACTTCCTGGTGGATTTCACTTGTTGCTCTGGATTAAGCACTGGACTACATGAACAATATTTTCGCCATTTGGATTTCGAAAAAATATATAGTTCTTTTAGCACTGTCACTTTACTATTTTTTTTTTTTACACCTTTTTTGCACTTGACTATTTTTTCACCACATATTTAAGGTTACTCTTGAGTAGTATTTTGTTTTTTCTGTTGTGGATTTCCCCTCACTGGATCTTCAGGTTATGTTGATTACATATAAGTGAACTCTTTTCACCTGTTTAAGTGTTTTTTCATACATTTGTTGTGTGCAAGCACTTTTTATTGTGATTTTTATATTGTTATGTATAAGCACTTTATTATTATGATTTCTACAGATTTATTGCCTTTCCATGCAGTACAATCATCACTGTTAATTTACCCATCAGCTTTGCTGATTGTTACTTCCTTATACATTATTATAGCCAGGTGTTATGACATAATCTACATCACAGTACCTTCTCTGACATATGAATAGCGTAAAGGCCTGGAAATGTATGAAAAGGCAGTTTCAGGTCAAGTGGAGCCAGACGCAAGTGTAAAAAAAATGCTCTACTAGAGTAATTAAGACATGCATTAACAGTCTCTACTAATGGAGGTTTACTGTTTCACAATATGTCTTTATTGAAGTTTCTGTATATTTATGACCCCCAGTAATAGTCAGGATATATCAGAGTCTGTGTATTACATATAGTTACATAGTTACATAGTAGGTGAGGTTGAAAAAAGACACAAGTCCATCAAGTCCAATCTATGTGTGTGATTATATGTCAGTATTACATTGTATATTCCTGTATGTTGCAGTCGTTCAGGTGCTTATCTAATATTTTCTTGAAACTATCGATGCCCCCCGCTGAGACCACCGCCTGTGGAAGGGAATTCTACATCCTTGCCGCTCTTACGTAGAACCCTCTACGTAGTTTAAGGTTAAACCTCTTTTCTTCTAATTTTAATGAGTGGCCACGAGTCTTGTTAAACTCCCTACTGCAAAAAAGTTTTATCCCTATTGTGGAGTCACCAGTACAGTATTTGTATATTGAAATCATATCCCCTCTCAAGCGTCTCTTCTCCAGAGAGAATAAGTTCAGTGCTTGCAACCTTTCCTCATAACTAAGATCCTCCAGACCCTTTATTATCTTTGTTGCCCTTCTCTGTACTCGCTCCATTTCCAGTACATCCTTCCTGAGGACTGGTGCCCAGAACTGGACAACCTACTCTAGGTGCGGCCAGACCAGAGTCTTGTAGAGCGGGAGAATTATCGTTTTATCTCTGGAGTTGATCCCCTTTTATTGCATGCCAATATTCTGTTTGTGTTGTTAGCAGCAGCTTGGCATTGCATGCCATTGCTGAGCCTATCATCTACTAGGACCCCCAGGTCCTTTTCCATCCTAGATTCCCCCAGAGGTTCTCCCCCCAGTCTATAGATTGCATTCATATTTTTGCCACCCAAATGCATCATTTTACATTTTCCTACATTGAACCTCATTTGCCATGTAATTGCCCACCCCATTAATTTGTTCAGATCTTTTTTGCAAGGTTTCCACATCCTGTGGAGAAGTTATTGCCCTGCTTAGCTTAGTATTGTCCGCAAATACAGAGATTGAACTTTGAACCCCATCCTCCAGGTTGTTTATGTACAAAATAAGTAGGATTGGTCCCAGCACAGAACCCTGGGGGACACCACTACCCACCCCTGACCGTTTGAGTACTCCCCATTTATCACCACCCTCTGAACTTGCCCTTGTAACCAGTTTTCAATCCATGTACTCACCCTATGGTCCATGCCAACGGACCTTATTTTGTACAGTAAACGTTTATGGGGAACTGTGACTGGGAACTTTTGCAAAATCCAGATACACCACGTCTACGGGCCTTCCTTTATCTAGATGGCAACTCACCTCCTCATAGAAGGTTAATAGATTGGTTTGGCAAGAACGATTCTTCATGAATCCATGCTGATTACTGCTAATGATGCCGTTCTCATTACTAAAATCTTGTATATAGTCCCTTATCATCCCCTCCAATAGTTTACATACTATTGATGTTAGGCTAACTGGTCTGTAATTCCCAGGGATGTATTTTGGGCCCTTTTTAAATATTGGTGCTACATTGGCTTTTCTCCAATCAGCTGGTACCATTCCAGTCAGTAGACTGTCAGTAAAAATTAGGAACAATGGTCTGGCAATTACTTGACCGAGTTCCCTAAGTACCCTCGGGTGCAAGCCATCTGGTCCTGGTGATTTATTATTGAGAGGTGTAATGCTCTGCTAGAAGTATTATGAGATGGAAATTTTATGACAGTGCCCAATTAGATGTTTGAAGCTTACATACCCCTAAGCACTGTTTATTCAACTCTGATCTGCTGGAGCTGGCTGATTTAGTGAGGCAATATTACATGGGACATGTCAGACCTCTGTCTGGACCTTGGATACAAGATTTGAATCTGATGGTTTGTCGCAGACTTGTGAATGTTGGAGAAATGGGGTTGACAATGAGTGCAACATGACTGCCTCCTTCTCCTCACTCAGTCTGGGATTTATCAGACTCAAAATCATAACGCAGGCACTCACAGATTCTTGGTCTCTCTCCTGTCAATCAAAAGGAAAGAGATCCCACGGTGTGGTGGTGATGATGCCCTGAGCAATGGAGCTCTGCTTTAAAAGGCACTGCCAGCCAGGGCTACAGCTGTATGTAGACAAGGAAGCATGCTATAATCATATGTTTGCTATATCTCATTAATACAGTAAAACACTTTGCTTGAATTAAATGTCTATAAGGATAACTATTATAAAGCGCTGCGTAAACTGTTGGCGCTATAAAAAATCCTGTATAATATAAAAAAACAACTCTCTGATAAACCTGCGGCATTAAAGTGTATGTATTGACTTTTTTTTCATCACCAGCAACATTTCCAGGGACACATCTCTAAAGCCAGGAGGTGTTCCCGGAAATCAGAGAAGCTCTGCAGTTATGATTGTGCTCCGATAATAAACTACATTTATGATATTTCAAGTAACCACTAGTTCCAAGCATTGGCTCTGCAATGAACCAATCCCACACTCCCTCCCTGTGATGTCACCAGTTTTCTGGGTGGAGTTCTCATATCTCAGGATTTTCCTTCACATATCTTTATACAACCTCTCACTACACATAACACAGCATGAAGGGGCTCAGTCAAGGTGGCAGTGGCAGTGAAGGTGTGGAGATGTCGGATCGGGTCACACAGATCATAAAAGGAGATCAGCCCGGCCTCATAATCCAGATATATTCTGACTCTGTTACTGGAGGGATTGGTGGGTAAGAGGACCTCTTTATTATCATATCTCACAAAATACTGATTGCCAGACCTGATCAAACCCAAGGACTTGTTATTCCTTCCTACTCCTGCCTGTAAATCTTTTCTGTCTATACGGGGGAAACACATCCCGACTCTCCAGAAATCTGATCCCCCGACATCCACATCCCAGTAATGTCTCCCTGATGAGAAACTTTGGCTGCTTATCACCTGAGGATAATTTACAAATCTCTCTGGTGTTTCTGGTCGATGATGTGTTATATCTGACCTGGATGCAGCTTTCCTGTCATCTGATATCTGTAGATCATTACTAGCTGTGTTTACATCCAGTAATATGTCTTCAGCTCCCTGTATATAGAAGTATACATTTACCTCTGTTATTATATCAGATAAACCTGTGTGTAAGACCCCCGCCACATCCAGATCCCCTCCATCATGGAGGAGTTCCTCATGTCTCTCTCTGTCCTCATTATCTCCATCCTCAGTATCACACAAGTCTCCTGTGTCTGATTCCTGTAAGACAGTCAGTGGATCCGTCATGTTACACAGCTCCTCAATGTGACGCATCTTCCTGGACAGCTCCTCCTTCTTTATTTCCAGATCCCGGATGGAGATGGAGAACCGTTCTGCCCTCGTGGAGATCTCCCTCAGGATTCTTCTCTCCAGGTCTTCCAGACGTCTCCGGAGATCTCCAAACAGGACAGTGACTCTCTCGGTGTCACCAGCTGCTTCTTCTTCTACTTTCCTCCTGTGTTCCTGTAGACTCTGGACTCTTTCCTCCGTCTCATCTCTCTTTGTCAGAAGTTTCTGCAGAACATTCCTCAGTGTCTCCTTCTTCTTCTCAGCAGCCTCATCCAGTATTTCCACCTGGTGTCCCCGATGTTCTCCAGCCAAACTGCAGGTCACACAGATACAGCTGCCATCCTTAGTGCAGTACAATTTAATAAGTTCGTTATGAGTGGGGCATTTCCTGATCTTTAGAGAAGTGGCAAGGTCAGATATGACATGATCTGGTGCCTTGTTGTGGACTCTCAGGTGTTTATCACATAAATAAGCCTCACAGTGCAGACAGGACCGAACAGCAGGTACAGGAGAGTCCACACAGTAAGTACAGATGACTCTGGACTTCTTCTGATCTGACAGAGTAGACAGGAAAGTCTCCACTATGTTACGTAGTTTCATATTCCTGTGCAGTGCAGAACGATCCTGAAACTTCTCTCTGCATTCAGGACAAGAATATCCTCCAGACCCCTCCTGTGTATCCAGCACACAATCAATACAATCCCGGCAGAAGTTGTGTCCACATCTCAGGGTTACAGGATCTGTATAAATGTTCAGACAGACAGAACATTCCAGCTCAGCTCTCAGATCAGCAGACGCCATCGCTGACAGCAGACGAGGGAAGTGAAAGTCTCTGATAATTCTCTGAGATTATCTCTAAGTGGTTTCATGGAC
This sequence comes from Lithobates clamitans, assembly GCA_037952925.1. Lineage (NCBI taxonomy): Eukaryota > Metazoa > Chordata > Amphibia > Anura > Ranidae > Lithobates > Lithobates clamitans. The sequence continues at coordinate 341,953 of JBBGZY010001245.1, read as the reverse complement.
CTTTTTACATTGCTGGAATTACAAAAAGATGAATTCATTGTTGGCTGTTTTTACAGGACATAACTAACATAAACATGATGATGTTCTACTATGAACTGATCACATTTTTGTGCCCCATGTTGTACTGACTCGCTGTACTATGCAGCTAATTGATCAGTTTAAAGTGAACCTGTCCTGGGTCATTTAGGTCAAATCAACAAGTAAACCTAACTTCCACCCTCCCCAGTATCACACGTGTACCTTACCTTTTACTCCCCTATCATTCTGTATAGTTGCTGGAAACTAAGAAGGGAAACATTGTGTAAGCTTCAAATAAATACAGTCAGAGCTTACATAGGACCAAGGGCTCTCCCCACTCCCATACAACAGCGAAAGGCCAATCACCAAAACTGCTGTCATATGGGAGGAAGGGAAGTGAGTGACTCCCAGTTAAGTTTGCCATCAAATCAACTTATGCTTATACAGTGTATGTCCCACTCAGGCCTGGACTAAGACAAAAAATAGGCCCCGGGCATTTTAGACTGAGCAGCCCATGACTTACCGGCCCCTTCCCCACTCTCCATCCTAATGGAGGTGAAGGGGGCCGGGAAAGAGCACGGGGGGGAGGCAGAGAACATGGGGGAGCCAGAGAGCATGGGGGGTGAAGAGAATGTGGGGCCAGAGAGCATGGGGGGGGAGAACATGGGGAGAGCACAGGGGGGGCAGAGAGCATGGGGGGGTGGAGAGCACTGAGGGGACTGGAGAGCACTTGGGGGGGGGCTGGAGAGCACAGGGGGAACTTGAGAGAATAGGGGGGGGCGGAGAGCACTAGAGGATAATGTTTGGGGGCTCTAAGTAATTTTCTAGCAAAAAATACGGATTTTAACTTGTAAACCATAAATGTCAAAGATAGGCTTAGTCATGAAAGGGTTAAAACAGGTATGGGTAGGAGAAAAATGGAAAAAAATCAGTTCTTTTTAGGAGATAAGTCCATGTAAGGATAAAAGATAAACAGGTAACTGTCCATAGAGGGCTGCCAGTTCAGAAGTTTAGAAGGCAAAAAAACTCTGGAATGCAGAAAGGACCAGAGAACAGCACCCTCTAAGTGCTGCATGCAAATATTTTTAATGAAAATAAAGTAATCCTAAAATACACTTACAAAAGGTGTAGTAGGAACAGGCATCCGCTCTGACTTCCGGGTGAAGGGAAGAGTCCAATGCTGTTGTAGACGTGTGTCCGCGATCCGGTCGTTCCTCCGGGCACACAGTTGGTGCACAGTGCTTCCTGATCGCAGTCCCCACCATCCGGAAGCACTGTGCACCAACTGTGTGGCCGGAGGAACGACCGGATCGGACACGTTTACAACAGCTTTGGACTCTTCCCTTCACCCGGGAGTCAGAGCAGATGATACCATGTTACATGCCTGTTTCTACCAAACCTTTGTGAGTGTATTTTAAGATTCCTTTATTTTCATTAAAAATATTTGCATGCTGCACTTAGAGGGCGCTGTTCTCTTGTCCTTAGAGCACTGGCGGGAGCCTAAGAGCACTGGGGGTGGTGGTTGGAGAGCACTGGGGGTAGCCTAAGAGCAAGAGGGGGCCTGAGAGCACTGGGGGGCTGGAGAGCACGGGGGTGTAGAGCACTGGAAGGAGCTTGAGAGCACTGGGGGGGGCTAGAGAGCACAGGGGGGGAGCGGAAGCCTAGAGGGGGCCTAAGAGCACTGGGGGGCTAGAGAGCATGGGGGGAGCTGAGAGCACAACGAGGGATGGAGAGCATGGGGGCCAGAGAGCACTGGAGGAAGCCTAAGAGCACTGGGAGGCTGGAGAGCACTGGAGGGAGCCTGAGAGCACTAGGAGGCTGGAGAGCTTGGGGGGGGGGCAGAGAGCACAGTGGGGAGCTGAGAGCACTGGAGGGAGCATGAGAGAACTGGAGGGCTGGAGAGCAGTGGTGGGCTGGAGAGCACTGGGGGGAGCTTGAGAGCACTGGGGGCGAAGAGCACTGGGGGGGCTGGTAAGCCCTGGGGGGTGCCTGAGAGCATGGGGGGACAGAGATCACTGGGGGGGCTGGAGAGCACCGGGGGACAGAGAGCACTGGGGGAGGAGCCAGAGAGCACTTGGGAGCTGGAGAGCACAGTGGGAGCTGAGAGCACTTGGGGGAGCCTGAAAGCAAAAGGGGGAGTGGAAAGCACTGTGGGGGAGCCTGAGAGCACGAGTGAGTGGAGAGCACTGGGGGGCTGAAGAGGGCCAGGAGAGAACAGTGGGAAGCAAAGAGCATACGGGGAGCGGAGAGCACTGGGGGAGCTGGAGAGCACAGGGGGAGAGCACTGTTGTTTCCGCCCTGTTGTTTCCGCCCCCTCCGGACCCGACAGCTGAACTAAACTGGCATCCGGATGGGTGGCCAGCCGCGGAGAGGGCAAGTGAGTGGTGTGGGTTTAAGGAGCAGCCCATCTGCCTTGGGTCCCACCAGGACATGCCGCCCGTCAGCCCTGGCCCACCGGGCAAGTACCTCCCGACGTACTTTTCGTCTGTAGCTGACGTCGTCTGGAGAACGCTCTCCAGACGACGTCAGCTACAGACGAAAAGTACGTCGGGAGGTTGACGTTCTGACATCATCGCATCTTATCCTGAACGAGCGCTCGCCAGCTGGCCGGCAATTTCGCTCTTTTTAACTGCTATTTTGGAACCTAACTCAAGGACAGTGAGGGATGTGCAGGAACCCCTAGGTGGATGAGTTAAAGAGCCCTTGGTCATATGCTGTTGCCCCACTACTGTGAGGACGGTGAGGGACGCGTAGGAGCCCCTAGAAGGATGAGATAAAGAGCCCTTTGGTCATATGCTGTTGCCCCATTACTGTGAGGTAAGGGGCCACTACCCACTGAAGTGTTTGCACATGAAGAAGCACGAGTTTTTAAGTCACTTGGCACTTCAACTGCCACATGCGCATGCCAGCACATCATTGTCACAGAGTTCACTTTATTCATAAGGACATTTCTTTTTCGTGTCAAAACCTTTTCTATATAAAGACTTTATTTTTTGGGATATTATTATATGTACCTAGGAGTTTTCTGGTCCTTTTTTTGCACATTTTTTGCACTTTATGTAGGTTTGAATACCAACACTGCATGTATTTTGAGGTATAGCTAAGTCTATTATGCACAGTGTTCATACACTGCACTTTCTCACTTTTGAATTTCATATGCATTTAAATCTAGCTGCACTTATTTATATAATTATATATATATTGGTTTTTGTATTTACGTCCCATTAGTTTTTCATTTTAGAGATACAGGTCATATATTATACTTGTTTTTCTGTTTTTCATTCTGATATACAACACCTGCTTACCAGCTCAGTACCTGTATATCTGTAGTTATCTGCTTTGTATACAATATCTCCCTGTGTTTTATATAATAGCGTTGATGTACCATGCAAACTCTGAATAAAAATATCTACAAAAAAAAAAGTGGGAGTAAACTCCCATGGATGATTTTTTACCAGTAGTGGCTGGTGCTCCAACTTTTTTGGAGGGCGCAAACAAACTGAAAATAACTGAAAAAAAAACATCAATTGCAGCCTCACTGTGCCCATCAAATGCAGCCACTGTGCCCATCAAATGCAGCAACTTGTGCCCCATCAATTGCAGCCATGGTGCCATCAATCGCAGCCATTGTGCCCCATAAAATGCAGCCAAGGTGCCCCATCACATGCAGCCACTTGTGCCCATCATATGCAGCCACTGTGCCAATAAAATGCAGCCACTTGTGCCCATCATATGCAGCCACTTGTGCCCATGAAATGCAGCCACTTGTGCCCATCATATGCAGCCACTGTGCCCATAAAATGCAGCCACTTGTGCCCATCATATGCAGCCACTTGTGCCCATAAAATGCAGCCACTTGTGCCCATCATATGCAGCCACTGTGCCCATAAAATGCAGCCACTTGTGCCCCATCAAATGCAGCCACTTGTGACAATCATATGTAGCCACTTGTGCTCCATCAAATGCAGCCACTTGTGCCCCATCAAATGCAGCTACTTTTGCCCATCATATTCAGCCACTTGTCCCCCATCAAATGCAGCCACTGTGACCCCCGCCCACCCGCTGTCTGCCCGGCACTTACCCCATCTTGGTGGCGGGTCAGGCAGCAGTTATTGGCAGCGAGATGTGTGGGACAAGCAGCGGGTCCTCCATGCTGTCCTCCATGCTTCCCTGCATCTCTTCTTCCGTTCCACTAGGCGTCCAATAGGATCACCTCTGCCTTCAGCCAATCAGGTGACGGGTATTAGACCTGCACTTCCTGATTGGCGGAGAGGTAGTTCAGTGTTAAAAAAGAAAATGTTCAATTACTTTCCTAACACACCTGGGTGGGCTCTGAGCACAATGCTCTGCACTCCGAGTCCACCTATTTTGAAGCATATTAGAGCCTATGCTTCAAAAAAATACCCCCTCCACTGTATATCAGGGACCCGGCGTCTGAAAAGGGGCAGGACGCCTGAACAGGAGGTGGCAGCGGTGGCCATGGATGGATTCATGCTAGTCATATAGGGGGGTGGGGTGACAGAAGGGGTGATGCCCATGCGCCCTTAATAGATGCACAGCCACTGATTTTTACCCATAGGTAAGCCTATAGTAAGGCTTACCTATAGGTACAGTAAATATCTCCTAAACATGCACCATTTAGGAGATATTTACTTGTGAAGCTGCCTGTGATGTAACCCGCGCATGCGCTCTGAAGGGGCGGCATACCTGTGCTGTAACTTCAGAGCCCTGTGCCATGAACAGCGGTTCCTGCACACACACCCAGGAGTGATGTCACCGTGGCTCGTCCAATCAAAGGACCAGAGCCCGACAACCTGGAAGGAAGACCAGATGAAGATGGAAGCCCTGTCAGTGGTGACAGTGCACCGCTGGAGGGCTTATTTTCAAGGAGTCACATAAAGTGCTAGTATGTGATACTAGCACATTATAACTTTGCCTTGCGGGTTTACTACCGCTTTAAGAACTCTCAAGAGCCTGTAAATTTGCCTCCCTTTCATTGCCTGGAAATATCTCAAATCACGTTCACTTCCTACTAAAGGTATTACCATTTTTTATAGCCTGGTCCAAGATAAGCTCACCTTCTCTAAAACCTCCCCTTATTTAAAATGGGAGACAGATCTTGGAAAATCCTATACAGCTGACCAATGGCAATCCTCATTTAAAACAATCTATAAAGCTTGCTGTTGGAAGGCACTATGGTTTAATATCATATATTCCAGGAGTTTTACTGCATGGTTGATACAGCCATTTGGCCTATGTTGGGAACTGCCATCTTGGAATGCCAGTACAGGAAGTTTACCCAGCAGGGTGTTCGTAACAAGGAGTCGTAAATGGGAATTCATTTCCTAACAGGATGTTCTTGCATAGGCTTCCTGATATGATGTACGGGAGTAGAGGAGCACCAGATAAGACCTCCTGGGGAGACTACGCCAACATCAAAGGCCAGCTGTTACTGAAAGATGACTCGGGTCAAAAGCAGTGATTCATGGACTAATGGTGCTCCTAGTGGAGAATACAGCATGCTTCCTGGAAGATGGACAAGGGAAGAGTATACTTCCTAATCAGGTGACCCTGGTCATCTTTCAGTAAAAGCTGGCCTTTGAAGTTGCTGTAACCGCCTCAGGAGGTCTTATCTGGTGCTCCTCTACCCCCATACATCACATCAGGAGGCCTATGTGAGAGCATCCTGTTAGGAAATGAATTCCCATTTCTGACTCTTTGTCACAAACACCCTGCTGGGTAAACTTCCAGTACTGTCATTCCAAGACAGCAAGTCCTTTTCATTGGGTGCCCCCCACACTTTCCCCTGGGGGCACCCATGTGGGCTCACTCCCGCCCCCCGCTCCCATGTCACAGGATTTGATTGACAGCAGCCAATGGCTCCTGCTTCTATCAGTCTGTCCAATGAGGAGAGAGACAGCGGCTGGTGCACATTGCTGGATCGGATGGGCTCAGGTAAGAAAAAGGGGAGTCTGGGTGGAGCTACAGCACATAGCATGCATTAAAGGTGAAAAAACTTACGTTTTTACAACCACTTTAAGCCTTTTTCGCTTTTCTTTTGTTTTACCTTGTACTATTTTGTACTATGTTATTCAGAAACTAATAAAAAGTAATAATAATAATAAAAAAAATATTCATATCAGATCCTTTGAAATCTCACGTAAAAAAAAAAACAAAAAGTGTGGTTCTCCCAAAGTCTACACCAGACCCTTTTCTGATCATGCAGCCTTTCTGACCAGGAGAGGCAGGGAACAGGGGTTCTCCTCCTGCTCCTAAACCATACCAGGCCAAATGCTCTCAACATGGGGCTAGTATCAATTTTGAGGGGACCTCATACAATTCTACATACATCACTTATCACTGAAGATGGAGGTTCAGCCCAGCCGAACACCCAATTAGCTTGGCTGTTCACAAAACCTCTGAACAAGCAATATTCATCTGAATATGGTTTTGGAATGGACCAGAAGCTCATCTTTAATGGATATCCCTATAGAGTAGGGAATGGGCACCAGGACAAATAGAGAGAGTGAATTACAGACAGGAATAAAATCCTAATCCTACTGTACTCCATCAAAAATTAAAACGATTGATATTTACACTATTTACCAGTGGCAGCCCGTAATGCAGGGCGCACAAGCGCCGCCCCCACTCCCCAATCCATGCGTCCGGCCCCCTAATTTACATGCAGGGAGCCAGACACAAGGATTCAAATGTTTTTCTTTTCTTTTTTAGAAGCACGTGATTAGAGCAAGAGATTGGATTGTTTGATTGGAACCCCTGCTTCTGAGGATCTGGCCTAGAGGCTCAAGGTACAGGGTCTGGCTGGTACTGGAAGGAGGCATCCATGTACACAGGGAAACCATGAGTGGAGTCCTGAGAGAGAGAGCAAGAGATCCTAGTGACTGTTGCTGGCTTAAAACTGCTTCTATAATTGGAGCTCTCTGAGCTGTATGCCCATTTTACTGCTAGTCACAGGGAAGCCACCCTGAAGAATCTAGTTGTTACCATAGAGAATCCTCTCTTGCACTTTGCAATAAATTTGGAGAATCCCAGGGATCACCATACACCCCAACCAAGTTCAACCAACATTGAACTTCAAAAAGACACCCACTGCCTGGTTATTGAATAGCAAGATTGTAGAATTGCTGTGTGCCTGGCTGCCATGCACCCAATAGTGAATAGAACCTGGGACAAAACTTCAAGGCCGGTCTGGGGACTGTGCTACATGTGGGGGCTCAGTCCTGGATTCCCTTTGGGTGCAGGCAGCCTTTGCTACAAGTAACTGTTTGAGAAACCGGAGTGGGTAAAGTCGCAGCCGGTGACATGTGTATGTCCATGTGGTGGGAAGGGATTGCCGGCAACTATGTTAGTACAAATTGCACCTATTACAATAAATTCTATGGCCAGTCACATAAGCATTTCTGTATGAAAAGAAAAGAGTTAGGCTCTTGCGTGGGAGAAGTGGTGACAGTGAGCCCCAGGGAGAGGGGAAGAGTTGTAGACTAGGTCCCAGAAAAGAAGTACACCCTGCACATGGTAAGGAGCACCAAGTTGGCAGGCCACATGCCATTCTTTAATCTAGGCTGGTCACTTCAAAGTACAAGTATGGCTGCGGAGCGACCGAGCCAAGTGTTGGGAAAGGCAGAGTGCCTTAATGATACAGGTGTGATGCTGGTGCATGAAGGCAGCACCATTTTGGTCACCATCCAGGGGGACGAGCATCTGTGTGCTATGTGGGACATGCCAGAAGCCAACAGCAGGGTTGAGAGTGTGGAGCAGATGCAAGCACTGCAAGGATCCACTGTTGGAGCTAGTGGCCAGCTGTTTGCCTCCTGTTGTTTATAACACAGAGTGATATACAGGCATTTGCATGGAGGCCGCTGGACCAGAGTGGCCAGAGGAACATCCGAGTGCGGTTGCAGGCTCACTTTCTACTGTTGAGCAAAGCAGAGGAAAGTTACTATCCAGGCTGGGGAGGAGGACCAGGAGATATGTGTACAGCTGCTGGCGGCGTCCTTTTCTAGTGAGTGCAGGAGAGACATCTTCAGCGGTAGAGAGTATGGCCACTGGAAAGGAAACTATCGAGCATTAGTGGTGGTTAGTGTCCAGCACCATGGAAGAGTCTCTGAGGCTGACTGGGTCAGAGGAGTCAAGTGATCCAGAGACTGACCTGGGATCCCCCAAGTTTCTTCATTTGACTTGTATTTGCATGAATACCTTAATAAAGCTTTGTGAAAAAAAAAAAGAAATAATCACCCTCTTAAAGATAGATAAAGATTGGGTACACATTATATTATCATCCTTCATACCTTATGCTGCGATCTCTGTGCTTGGTGATATATCGCTGTGTGATACGGAAGTTGTCTATAAAATGTCTTCATTTGTTTTCGTTTTATTTCCCAGCTCTGCCCTGGGTTCCCCTCCCCTTCTGTTTCCTCCATTGTGTACTGTGCTCAGACTTGGCTCTGTGTTCTGTGACGCTGGTCGGTGATTCTTCATAACATCTCCACAATAATCACACAGACACACCAACACCCACACACACCGTTCACTAAAGCAGGAGAGACTCTATAATGCTAGTAAATAAGGTGAAGATGTATTCAGTTTGAATATCCAATCATGTGCCAGGAAATTACACCAACGGGACACACAATGGGAAATGATCTGTCACTTCTCTAACTCTAATTTTCCAAACATCTTATTTACTGGGCAATTTCCCACATCCCTCTACGCCCCCTCCACCCAGATCCATCTCTACCTCATCACCACCCAGATACCCCATTTACCCCCTCCACCTATATCCACCTCCACCCTGTCTTCAGCTAAATACCCCTCTACCCCCTCCACTCAGATCCCACTCCACCCCGCCTTCACCCACATCCCTCTCCACCCCCTCCAACCAGATCCCCCTCCATCCACATCCCCGTTCTCCCCATCATCACTCAGACCCCCCCCCCCTCTACCCCCTTCTCTCAGATCCCCCCTCCACCCCACCCCACCTTCACCCACATCCCTCTCCACCCCCTCCACCCAGATCCTCCTGCACCCAGATCCCCGTCCTCCCCATCATCACCCAGATCCCCCTCTAGCCCCTCAACCCAGATCCCTATCCACCCTGCTGTCACCCAGATCCTCCTCCACCCAGATCCCTCTCCACCCCATCATCACCCAGATCCCATGCCTGGGGGGCGTCCTAATCCTTCATGTGAAGGGACATCTCTGTGAAAGTGCTGCAGCAGCGCTGATATTTACAAAGAAAAAAATGTTTTAAAATTGGCAGCAAATGACATTCCATTGCTGACTTCTTTGTGTTCCTTTGGAAGGGTCTGCGTGCTGTTTTTTTTTTTTTTTTAAGAAGCCAGCAATGAATGTTATTTCCTGGCAATTTAAATTGTATATTTTTGTATTTATCAGAAGGTAGGCATGTAACGAGAATGCTTTGACAAAACCTTGTACCTTCCACATACATTTAGAGATTTATATTTACCTCTGTTTTGGATTTAGAAGTAGATTAGTCGTGCCTTCTTTGCTGAGTTATAAGGTGCATGCTAGGAATGTTTTTGATTGTTTTTTGTTCTGTGCTGCACTTGCCCCAGTCTCTTTGGTCGGTCATCTGGTGATCCTGGAACACGCCTGCTTGTGATGTGGGATAACCTTTGCTGGTTTCTTGTTGACTCCCCAATACAGAAAGCGTGATGTCAGTAATAGGAGATTTCTCCCAGCCACCAATCAGATTCACACACGTCTTGGGAGTTTTAGTCCGATTGGTGATGGAGGAAGAAGAGAGAGGAAATTACACAGCACTGACCCCAGGAACTACAATCCTACTGCCCTCCAACTGGGGTCTACTAGACTCTTCTCTGCCCTCAAAAGCATCTGATCAAACTGAGATTGGCTTGATCAGATGCTTTCACAATGGTAATGGCTTGTAAATAAGGATGAGCCGAACAACCTCCGGCTCGGTTTGCAGCAGAACATGCGAACAGGCAAAAAATTTGTCAGAACACACGAACACCATTAAAGTCTATTTGACACGAACGTGAAAATATCAAGTGCTAATTTTAAAGGCTTATATGCAAGTTATTGTCATAAAAAGTGTTTGGGGACCCGGGTCCTACCCCAAGGGACATGGATCAATGCAATTTTTTTTTTTTTAAATGGCCGTTTTTTTCAGGAGCCGTGATTTTAGTAATGCTTAAAGTGAAACAATAAAAATGAAATATTCTTTTAAATATCGTACCTGGGGGGTGTCTAGAAGCACCTGAAAAGCACTTTGGAGGCGCCGCAACACAGGCAGTTTTAATCTTTTCTTCGGCCGCTAGTGGGAGGTTAAAAAGGCACCCGTAGCGGCCGAAAAGCGCCACTAAAACTAGCAGCACTTTACCTCTAACGCGGCAAGGCCCCAGTGTGAAAGTACCCTAAGTATTTCCATGCTGTGTGTGGCAAATATATTATTAAATTGCCAACTTTATGTAAAGAATTAAAAATACCAGAGCCTCCAAAAATGCAATAGGTAGTCAAGAAATGAGATGTGTAAAGTATGTCCTTTGAAATCCTGAAATGCTCCTTAGATTTTGGGCCCCTTTGTGTGCCTAGGATGTAAAAAAATCTCATGCATGTGGTATTGCCATATTCAAGAGTAGTAGTAGAATGGGTTTTGGGGTATGTTTCTAAGTATGCCTATGCTGTGTGTTATTATTGATTTATAAATATGTTATTATTTGAGAATGTTGTGTAAAAAAATACAAGTATTTTCCAAAAGCTTGTGGCAAAAAATTACATTTTCAAAAGACTCACTATGCCTTTCAGAATATACCTTGGAGTGTTTGCTTTCCAAAATGGGGTCATATTTGGGTTTTTACACCGTCCCTGTGCTCCATTGCCTCTAAAACCTGGGGCTTGTAGTTCTCTCTCTGAATGTATACAGTGGAGAGTGTAGGGGCCTCTGACCCGGGCATGTATCGGCTTTACACTTCAGTGAGTTGCTCTGCTTTATCACTCTTGATGATAAATGCCTGGGTCAGAGGCCCCTCCCCTCTCCAGTGGATACAGTCAGAGAGAGAACTACAAGCTCCAAGGAGATCCTTCGGCCAGTGGACACCATAGAGATGCCAATCGCCGCCTCCCACCTCCCCCCAGATGGGGGGTACAGAGATGTGCTGGGGGTCCAAGGTGCACAGCGGAGACCAGCCAGGTACAGGGGAACCTCTGGAAGGGGGGGGTGACTGTCTGGGGACCCTGATGTAAGTGAGGGCTCTCTGGGGACCCTAATGTAAGGAAGGGGATCTCTGGGGACCCTGACGTAAGAAAGGGGCTTTCTGGGGACCCTGATGTAAGGGGGGGGCTCCTTGGGGATCCTGATGTTAGGGGAGGCTCTCTGAGGACCCTGATGTATGGGGGGCTCTCTGGGGACCCTGATGTAAGGGGGAGACTCTCTGCGGACCCTGATGTAAAGGGGGGCTCTCTGGGGACCCTGATGAAGGGAAGAGGCTCTCTGGGGACCCTGATGTAAGGGGGGCTCTCTGGGGACCCTGATGTAAGGAAGGGGCTCTCTGGGGACCCTGATGTAAGGGGGGCTCTCTCTGGAGACCCTGATGTAAGGGGGGCCCTCTGGGGACCCTGATGTAAGGGGGGCCCTCTGGGGAACCTGATGTAAGGAGGGCCCTCTGGGGAACCTGATGTAAGGGGGGCCCTCTGGGACCCTGATGTAAGGGGGGGCTGTATGGGGACCCTGAAGTAAGGAAGGGGCTCTCTGAGACCCTGATGTAAGGGGGGAGACTCTCTGGGGATCCTAATGTAAGTAGGGAGGCTCTCTGGGGACCCTGATGTAAGGGGAGGTTCTCTGGGGAGCCTGATGTAAGGGGAGGTTCTCTGGGGACCCTAATGTAAGTAGGGAGGCTCTCTGAGGATCTTGATGTAAGGGGAGGTTCTCTGGGGAGCCTGATGTAAGGGGAGGTTCTCTGGGGATTATAATGTAAGTAGGGAGGCTCTCTGAGGATCTTGATGTTAGGGGAGGCTCTCTGGGGACCCTGATGTAAGGGGGGATCCGTACTATGTAACAATATTTTATATATATATATATATACACACACACACACACACACACATATGTATATTATATACATGTGTATGCCCGCCCAAGCGTATGACTTTCATTACTTTGCTGCTATGGGCTCTAGCCCAATATCTTTTGTAGACCTAGCAACGCCCCTGGTGGGGGCCCATCATGGTTTCTTGCACCGGGGCCCTGAAGATTCTAGTTACGCCTCTGCCTCTATTGTATCCTTTTGCTTACTTTCAGGGGTGTTAGGTTGTATGACTGCTTATTATGCTGCCAACATTGTTATATTTGAATGCACAGGGGCTAAATTCCTAAATAAGAGAACATGCAATTCAAATCATCCCTGACCATATAATTTGCTGTAAGCACCACATCTGTGCCCTGCTGAGAAAACATAAAGGCAGATATGCTGGTCTTGAAATTGATTTTTTATCAAGTGAAACAAACCTGATACTCTTCTGGCCTATAGACTTAAAAAACACCACATGTGGTTTTAAACCTATTCTGATAAATGTTAAAAATGTTGGCCAACCCTTTTTTCCACACTTTTTATGGATTTACCTCCTCTGACTTGAGCCGCGACGCATTATCCCTCTTCTCACATATCTGCCTTCCTAATCTTTCCACAGATCTCTAATATTGGAGGTCCAAAGAGAAATTACATTTCTGAACTTTAACAAGCAGCCTGGTCCAGATGGATTCACTGTGTGCTATTATTAACAAATTATGTAACTCATTACCCCAACATTGCTTTTTTAACAAGCTGTTCAAAGATGATTACTTAATTTTGGACACCCTGACCAACACTTCTGAATGCCAATCAAAGCTCCTGTCACTAAATGAAATAGTTACCTTACAGTCCTGTTTACACCTTGTGTTTGCTTTGCTTCGCTTCAAAAATTATCCCCATGACGCTTTATTGTTGCTTTGAAGCCTCCATAAAAGTCTATGACAACGCTCACTAGCAGCACATCCAGCTTTTAAGAGACTTTTAGCTGTAGCTTGGCTTTGCTTTGGAGGTATTGTAGGTATGAGATATCCCAGGATGCACTGGGAAACCAATAAGCAAACCAGAAAGTCATCATCAGCAGTCACTTCCAATTTCTCTGTATATATTCTGGGAGTGTCTGGTGCAGACATCACATCTGGTGTGCAGCATGGAGCAGCTGGAAGGTAAGCAGGGTCTGGACTGGAGCAGAGAAACTAGCAGATGGCACATGTGGTGTGGAACATAGGAATGCTATAGGGGAAGGTGCTTGTGACTGGAGAAAGACGAATGAGCGGTAGAGGATCAGCAGAGCTGGGGGACCGGAGTTGGAGAAACAGTGAGCAATGTAGGAGCAATATAGCAGGAGGTGAGTAGGTACCAGAAAGAGGGGAGGATCAGCAGAGATAAGGGTTACTTCTGAGTGGGGGATTTGTAGAGCTGGGGATTACTACTGAGTGGGAGATGAACAAAGCGGGGAATACTACTGAGTGGGGCATCAGCAGAGCTAGGAGTACTACTGAGCAGGGAATCTGCTAAACAAGGGTACTAATAAGCTGGGGACCTGCTGAACGAGGCTACCAATGAGCTGTGGATCTGCTGAACAGGGGTACTAATGAGCTGGGGATCTACTGAGAATAAAGAATAAGAGAATAAAAAATCAACACACACAGGACATTAGCCAAGTTTCATTAAAGCTTCAAAAAAGCATAGTTGAAGCATCATCAAAGCACAACCAAAGCATCACAGAAAGCTTTATAAAAAACATGTCAAAAAACATCAAAAAACCATGTTGAAGCAAGTGTTAATGAGCCCTATGGGTATGGTATGAAGTTTCTGGGGATCTCATACTATTTTAGTTTATACAATACCCACCTCTTTGCTTCCATCAACCTGTCAGCTGAGAATCCCTGTCTGATAGCTAAAGGGCCTGGCGGGAATCAGTCAATGTTTTTAGAAAACCAGGAGCCCTGTGCCAGAAGCTGTCACATTTAGAAGCAGTAGTAATACCACTAATAAATGTATCACTAGTCAGAGCTGGAGGTCCAACTCGGCTGAATACCTAATTTTTTTAGCCATTCGCCAAACCTCTAAACAAGAAATATTCAATGTGAATATAGGTTTGTATGGAACCATGAGCTCATCTCTAATGGATATCCCTATGGAGTAGGGATGAGCCGAACACCCCCCTGTTTGGTTCGCACCAGAACATGCGAACAGGCAAAAAAATTGTTCGAGTCTATGGGACACAAACATGAATAATCAAAAGTGATAATTTTAAAGGCTTATATGCAAGTTATTGTCATAAAAAGTGTTTGGGGACCCGGGTCCTGCCCCAGGGGACATAGATCAATGCAAAAAAAGTTTTAAAACGGCTGTTTTTTCAGGAGCAGTGATTTTAATAATGCTCCAGAAGAGGAGAAGCGTCACACAGCGGGAGCCTCCCATCATGCTGGATGTGGAGTGGCCCAGAAGACGAAGGGAAGAAGACTCCGGCGCCGTGGAGGAAGATGCCGGACGAGAACACCGAAGGAAGAACCAGAAGAACCAGAAGAAGAAGATGGAGGAAGAAACCGAAGGAAGATAGAAGAAAGAAGAAAGAAGAAGCATTTAAATAAAGGAATTGTCAAAAACTGTCTCTTGTCATTTTTAACATTTTTGACACTTGTACCCCCTTACCATTTCACACAGGGGGGAGGGCCGGGATCTGGGGGCCCCTTGTTAAAGGGGGCTTCCAGATTCCAATAAGCCCCCCGCCCTCAGACCCCCACAACCACCAGGCAAGGGTTGTGGGGATGAGGCCCTTGTCCCCATCAACATGGGGACAAGGTGTTTTGGGGGGCTACCCCAAAGCACCCTCCCAATGTTGAGGGAATGTGGCCTGGTACGGTTCAGGAGGGGGTGCACTCTCTCGTCCCCCTCTTTTCCTGCTGCCTGCCAGGTTGCGTGCTCGGATAAGGGTCCGGTATGGATTTTTGGGGAGACCCCAGGCCATTTTTTTTATATTTTGGCGCGGGGTTCCCTTAATATTTATACCAGACCTGAAGGGCCTGGTATGGAATTTAGGGGGACCCCCCACGTCATTTTTTTAAAAATTTTGGTTCGGGGTTTCCCTGTGGGGAATTCCCATGCTGTTTTTATCAATGAACTTTTATGTGTATTGTGGGACCGGCAATTCATTAATAGCCGCGAGTAGTTTTAAATTATTTTTTTTTCTTTTGAAATGTAAGTTTGTTGTCAGACTGTTCTAAACACGGGAAACATGCACCCCTTTACAGGCATACTATAGACACCCCCCAGGTATGAAATTTAAAGGAATATTACACTTATATTGTTTCACTTTATGCATTATTAAAATCACTGGTCCTGAAAAAACGGCCGTTTTTAAAACTTTTTTTTACATTGATCCATGTCCCCTGGGGCAGGACCCGGGTCCCCAAACACTTTTTATGACAATAACTTGCATATAAGCCTTTAAAATTAGCACTTTTGATTTCTCCCATAGACTTTTAAAGGGTGTTCTGCGGCTTTCGAATTTGCAGCGAACACCCCAAATTGTTTGCTGTTCAGCGAACTGGTAAACAGCCGATGTTCGAGTCGAATATGAGTTCGACTCTAACTTGAAGCTCATCCCTAATATGGAGTAGGGAATGGTCACCAGTACAAAAAGAGAGAGTAAATCACATACAGGAATGAAAACTTGATGGGGATCACAAGAATGTTGTACTCCATCAAAAACTTAAAAAAAGTTTTGGATTTTTATACACTGTGATGCAGCTTTCTTCAATCTTTATAACATAGAGGAACCTTTGGAATAACTGTAAGGTCTCAGGGAATCTCTGCTAATAATTTCTATATCTACAGCCTATGGTACCTTAGTGAGAACAGTAAATTGATCTATAAGAATATTATTATTATTTTAATTATTGTTATAATTATGCAGGATTTATATAGCGCCAACAGTGCAGCGCTTTACAACATTAGGGCAGACACTACGATTACAGTACAATTCAATACAGAAAGAATCAGAGAGCCCGGCTCACTATAGCTTGCAGTCTAAAGGGGAGGATCAAGTGATACAAAAGGTAATAACTGTGAGGGATGAACTAATGGAGAATGTGAAAGTACAGTTGTTAAGTGGAAGTGAGATAGGCTTCTCTGAAGACAACGGTTTTGAGGGATCGCCTAAAGACAGAGTAGGAGATAGTCAGCCAGATTGGGGTAGGGAGAGGCTCCGGAGAACTCCTGGAGGGGAGCATGGGAGGAGATGACAAGGGAACTAGAGAGCAGAAGATCTTGGGAGGAATGAAGAGGACCATTTGGTTGGTATTTTGAGACTAGGTTAGTAAAATAGCTGGGGGGTGAGTTGTGGATGACGTTTTAAGTTACTGTTAGTATTTTGTATTTGATTCGTAGGGTAAGCGTAAGCCAATGGAGCGATTGGCAGAGAGGGACTGCAGACACTGAGAGGTTGGTAAGGTGGATGAGCCTGGCAGCAGCATTCATGATGGACTGAAGGGGGATAGATTATGTACAGGTAAGGCAATGAGAAGCTGCAGTAGTTGCAGTAGTCGAGTCAAAAGATGACCAGGGAGTGAATTAGAAGCTTTTTGATGATATTGGTTAGGAAGGGGCATATTTTGTAGTTGTTACATAGGTTAAGGCGGCAAGCTATGGAAAGTGATTGGATGTGGGACATGGAGGAGAATTCAGAGTCCAAGATTAGACCTAGCACCCTGGCCTGCTGAGATGAGTTGATAGTTGTGAAGGTAAAGTCAAAGAAAGGGAGATGTGGGGGTAGGAAATATTATGAGCTAATTTTTTGATATATTGAGCTTGAAGAAGTGGTGTGACATTAGGCTGATATGTCAGTTGGTAAATTAGTGATGCGTGAGGAGATGAAGTGAGCTGAGGGGTCGAGAGATGGATGTGGGTGTCCTCAAAATAGAATTGGTATTGAAAGCCATCGAGGCTATCAGCTGACTCAGGAGGTGTGGATTGACGATAGAAGAAGTCAAAGAACAGAACCTTGGGGTACCCTTACAGAGAAAGGAAGAGAAGGAAGTAGAATTATAAGTGACACTGAAGGTGCGGTGGGATAGGTAGGATAGGTAGGGTGAGAACTATTGAAGAGTGCAGTCACAGAGACCAAAGGAGTTAAGATTTTTGAGGAGGAGGTGGTCCACCATGTCAAAGGCAGCAAAAAGGTCCCAGGAGTACAGAATACAGAATAGTGTCCATTAGTTTTAGCCATTAGCCATTAGTAGATTGTTTGTGACTTTTAGGAGAGCAGTTTCTGTGGAGTGTTGAGGGCAAAATCCAGACTGAAGGGGATCAAGAAGATTATTCTCAGTGAGATGGTTGCTCAGTCGGTTGTAGACTAGACATTCAAAGAGTTTGGAGGTAAAAGGGACCAAGGAGGTGGGGCGCAGGTTATTAAGATTGGTGGGGTCCAATGAAGGCTTTTTAAGTATGGGGGTGACTAGGGTTTTAGGGGAGTTGGGGAAAATGGCAGACGAGAAGGAGAGATTAAACATGTGAGTTAGGATGGAGCAGTGCTGTATCTTGGCAGCCTAGGCCTAGGGCGGCACATTGCGGGGGGGGGGCGCAAAAAAGCCACCCCCGCACAAAAAAAAAACCCTGACCCGTCCTCTAGACTCCCCCGTCCGCCTTCAGCACAAATATAGCCCCCGGCGCGGAGGCCTGCTTGCTGTAGCACTGCACTTTATATGGGGCATATTTGGCCAGGGGAAGCGAGTGATTGATGCCCCATAAAACGGCCGGTGACTGGCCAGACCGGGTGCGTGTCATTTCAGTGGTGGAAGCTCCGCCTAATGCTCGCCTACCCTCCTCCCCGCAAAATCCTCTCAATGCATCTTCTCCTCGGCCCGGGGCGGAGTCTCTCTGCGACTTAGGAGGAGGAGAGAGAGAGGAGGATGACGGGAACCCCCTCAGGTGGTGGCAAGGATAGCAGGTACAGTTAATTATGATTATTATAATCAGGGCTTTTTTTCTCAGACAATAGGTGCAGGAACTCCCCTTCTCCGAGTCACCCCTTTTCCCCGCCCCCTACCCACCTCCGAGGACCGTCCTTTGGTTTCACCCCCTACCCACCTCCCAGTACCACCCCTTTTAAACAATACAGAACCAAGTATCATTTTGTGGTGCTAAGTAATTTGTATGGAATTTGGTAATGATATCAAGAAAAACAGTAAAATAGATCCCCTTCAGCCACAGTAGATCCCCCTAACAACAATGTACCAACCACAACAAAATTCACCCCCCAGCAACAATAGACTCCCAGCAGCATCAACAGATCTCTGCACAGCCAGAATTAATAGACTCTCTGGCAGCCATCAACAATAGACCCCTCCCCCCAACAGTCAGGGCTGGACTGGGATAAAAATTTGGCCCTGGACTTCATCCAGACCGGCCCACTTTATTTGTGCAAACAAGCACAAAAACAGTATATAAACTATACGCAATTGTGCAAAAAAACATAAGTAGCATAACATAAGGAGTCCTCACTAACCTCTTTTACTATTTCACTTATTCTCCTCTATATTTTTCTCATCTTTCTCACATCACTGTGTGAAGTTGAGGGCGAACCAAGAAAGCCATTACTTTGACAGGCTGTCACTGAAACCAGCCCACTGAGCCATCGGCCCACCGGGAAACTCCCTGTAGTCCCGATGGCCAGTACAGGCCTGCCAACAGTAGATCTCCTTCAGCAACAACTGACCCCCCTGCCACCCAGGCCAATTCTGACTTTTCTCTCCTACATGTAAAAATCATTATTTTATTTGCTAGAAAATTACTCAGAAAGCCCAAACATTATATATATTATTTTAGAAGACACCCTAGGGAATAAAATGGTGGTTGTTGCAACTTTTTATGTCACACGGTATTTGCACAGCAACTTTTCAAACGTGTTCTTTTTGGAAAGAAACTGTGTCGTGAATAAAAAAAGCAAAAAAAAAAAAAAAAACCACAAAAGTTAGCCCGATTTTTTTGTATACTATGAAAGATGATGTTACACAGAGTAAATAGATACCTAACATGTCACGCTTTAAAATTGTGAACACTTGTGGAATGGCGCCAAACTTCAGTACTTAAAAATCCTCATAGGCGACACTTTAAAATTCTTTATAAGTTACATGTTTAGAGTTACAGAGGAGATCTAGTGCTAGAATTATCGCTCTCGCTCTACCGTTTTCACCGTATGTAACCTGTATGTATCTGGCTCTGATACTAGCCAGTGCCTCACCAGCCACTCACCTCACCGCACGTCCCTGTGTGCTGGCTACTAGATTGAGGGACTGCTACTACCAGTGAATCGTGTTCTGTGTTGCTGAGAGCCTATAGAGCCCAGTGTACCTGCTGTGTCCAGTCTGCTGTGATGAATCCAGGTCCTGTGGTTCGAGAGGATGTTGTTTTTAGATCCCAGGTTTTCTGGGCATGCCGTTCCAGATGTGGCTCAGGACCAGCTACCTGCAAAAAAAGGGCTTGTATCTTCCATAACTTAAAAAGGCCCCTAGAGAACTCAATGGACAACAGCGGGCACCCTGAAGATGATGGGACTGATGAGAAGCCTCTTGTTTGCAGGCATCCTTCACTGCCTGTTCTGTTGGACAGTACCTCCCTTTTAGGATTACAAATTTATTTGAGCACTCCAATGCAGGACTTTGAGCCCCAGCGCATGTCAATGTATGTCAATGTGAGTGCTACATACAGGCCCGGATTTACTCCCTTTGCCGACCCAAGGCCGGGTCCTTCAATGCCGCCCCCCCCACACACACACACACACACACACACCACCATTCTTGTCCTTTATCGATGACTGCTACAATAGATCTATTAAAAACATATCTCCACACACGAGAACACTAAAAATAACTGGCTTTAATTGTACAGACTAAAAATACTTCAGGGTAAGCGTGCGAGGGGTAAGGATTTTTTGTGGGCAATTTTTCAGGGCAATGGCTGGTGTTAGTGCTTCAATCATCCCCGGCACCATGGTTGTTATAGTGTCAGGATGATTGAAACACATTACTTCTATCATTACATTGTAATGTACAATGAAATAGTTCAACTCACCATAATGCAGAATCATTGGGAGCCCTGAGCATGTCACTTGCCACTATGCCTGCCACCAGATGGAGATGTCACTTGCCACACTGCCACCAGATGGAGATGTCACTTGCCACACTGCCTTCCACCAGATGGAGATGTCACTTGCCACGCTGCCTGCCACTAGATGGGGATGTCACTTGCCCCTATGTCTGCCACCAGATTGAGATGTCACTTGCCACGCTGCCACCATATGGAGATGTCACTTGCCACGCTGCCACCAGATGAAGATGTCACTTGCCACGCTGCCACCAGATGAAGATGTCACTTGCCACGCTGCCTGCCACCAGATGGGGATGTCACTTGCCATGCTGCCACCAGATGAAGATGTCACTTGCCACGCTGCCACCAGATGGAGATGTCACTTGCCACGCTGCCTGCCACCAGATGGAGATGTCACTTGCCATGCTGCCTGCCTGCCACCAGATGGAGATGTCACTTGCCACACTGCCTGGATGCCACCAGATGGAGATGTCACTTGCCACGCTGCCACAAGATGGAAATGTCACTTGCCATGCTGCCACCAGATGGAGATGTCACTTGCCACGCTGCCTGGCTGCCACCAGATGTTGATGTCACTTGCCACGCTGCCTGCCACCAGATGGAGATGTCACTTGCCACACTGCCTGCCTGCCACCAGATGGAGATGTCACTTGCCATGCTGCCACCAGATGGAGATGTCACTTGCCACGCTGCCACCAGATGGAGATGTCACTTGCCACGCTGCCTGGCTGCCACCAGATTTTGATGTCACTTGCCACGCTGCCTGGCTGCCACCAGATGGAGGAGGGTGGAACAGCGGTGTCATCTCTCTCCCCTGCCACCACACCACTGACATTACTTTTCGATCTTTTCAAAAATGGCGCCAGGCAGTGCAATCACGCTACTGTGCATGCGCCGCCCAGCCAAGCACGTACGAGCTTCAGAGCGGCGCATGCGCAGTAGTGGGCGGCTCGCGGCCATCTTTTCTAAGGGCACCGGTGCCCTTAATCGACTTTAACGGGCAGCGTGAAAAGGGGGGCGGCCGCGAAGTCACCGCAGGAGCGGCGCCGCCCCTGAACCACTGCCACCCCGAGGCCTGGCCTCGGTGGCCTTGTGGCAAATCCGGCCCTGGCTACATACAGACAGGACAGGGGAAGAATTTTGTCACCCCTTTGTAACACAAAGTACCCAGACAAGGATCTTTATATCAGTATGTCACCAGTAGAAATGGGTCAAACACCACCCTATTCGGTCTGCATGGGTCGGTGACATCACAAGAGGGGCAGTAATGCACTTACAAGAAAGAAGACGTCAAAAGCATATCTGCGGTATGGAAGGTCCTCCTTGAGGGGTGGCAGCTATCCGGTTTCCCAACGTTTGGCAGGTGTATGAGCCTGTGCAGAATGCTGAATCTAAGACAAGGAAGTGAGGAAAGTCCAGGGAGCCTGGCGTGGACCCCACAAAAGGAAATTACATCACCCGGTGGGCAGGCCTCAGTGTAGGAAGGACAGGAAGCTTCTGATGTCTTCTTTCTTGTAAGTGCATTACTTTGCACTATTAAACTATCTTATAGATCTACCAGTCACCTGTCCATGATCTACTGGTCTAAAGGTTCTAAAGATAAACTATTGCCTCGTTTCCACTGAGCGGATCGGTTCGGGTCCAGTTTGGAATGCCTAGAATGGTCCGGCCTATTCAGGTGAGCTTTTCCACTGCAAGTCGGACTGACAGGGGCCATACGTGGGTTTAGAAAAAATTCCTAGCATGGCGTCACACGTCCACCAATCAGTGGAATGTATCGTAGCTCCGCCCTAACCGAACCGTACCATTTTCTATGGCCCCACATCTGAAGCAGGACCCTGAATGGTTTGGTTTGGTTGTATGGGTCGCTTTCATAATGGAAACACTCAAAATAGCATACTGTACCGAACAGAACTGATCCGCTCAGTGGAAACGAGGCATAATTTGTCAGACAAATGTTCCCTGTTATCTGTCAGTTAAGGCCTGAGAGGATAGAAACTGTTATCTACTGTACCCCAACAATCACCCAACTGTAGGAGGTACAAGATTGAGCCAACAAGGAAACTAAACTGGAGTCTTTCCCCTGCACTGCCCCTAGTGGCAGAAATGCATAATTCTCTTGTTTGAAAACTGCATTGAGAAGGACAGTGCTACTTGAATTGTATTCCAGGATTTGCTTGTCTTTAGCTGAGAGAACATGCAATAATTTAAGACTTTACGTAAAGTTCCAAAAATCTTTTATTAAGGTTGTTGTTATATAGTCTGAATACCATGTATAGATATGTTATTTATCATTGTAGAAGAACATATTACACTTTTTTTTTTTTCAGAAAAAAAAACGAAAAAATGGCTTTGAAAAAAAACATTTTTTTCCCATTCTTTTCCCCAGGCCTTCCCTTCTCTAGATATGGATGTAAGATTTAAATCTGATAATTGATTAATGACTTGCAAATGTTAGGGTTAGCACTGTGTGCAACACAACTGTCTTATTCTCCTCATTCATCACACCCAATGTCATCACAGAGAGAGATTAAGCTCCCAGCCGCCAATGTGGCCAATTACAGTTTGAAGTTCTTCTGTTATAGCATGTCATTTAATGACCAAGGAAGGAAAGGGATAGCATTGTGGGGTGGTGATGATGCCCTGGACTGTGCGGCTCTGCATTGAAGCGACTGCCAGACAGAGCTACAGCTGTATGTAGACAAGTGAGGACGCGATCATCATATATTTGTCATCTCTGTTTATTACAATAAACCACTTTGCTTGGATTAAGGATCATCCTTCTGATTTGAAAAACACAGTGGACCAACACCAGCAGATGACATGGCTACCCAAATCATCACTGACTGTGGAGACTTCACACTGGACCTCATGCAATTTGGATTCTGTGCCTCAGCACTCTTCCTCCAGACTCTGGGGCTTTGATTTCCAAATGAAATGCAAAATTTTCCACAGTCTGTGACAATTTGGGGAGCCATGTCATCTGCAGGTGTTGGTCCACTGTGTTTTATTAAGTCCAATATCAACGCTGCCCTCTACCATGAAATTCTAGAGCACTTCATGCTTCCCTCTGCCGACCAGCTTTATGGAGATGCTGATTACATTTTCCTTCAGGGCATTTTCACCTGCCCACACTGCCAACAGTACCAATACCTGGTCACTTGATCATAGTATCACTGTATTATCAAGAGGAAGATGAGAAACCGCCTCCATACCCTGCCGCATTGATGCAGTAATTCCTGCAAAAGGAGCCCTGACCAAGTATTGAGTACAGAGTTTCCCCTTACTCCCTCCTGTGTTGTGTTGGCTGTGTGTGTAGGATGGTTCTAATGTTGGAAGGTGAACCTTCAGCCCAGTCTGAGGTTCTGAGCGCTGTGAAACAGGTTTTCATTGAGAATATCTCTGTAGTTTGCTCCATTCAGCTGTGCCTCAACCCTGACCAGTCTCCCAGTCCTTGCTTCTGCAAAACACCCCCCCCCCCCACAGCATAATGTTGCCACCACAATGATTCACTGTTGGGATGGTATTGGGCAGGTGATGAGTGGTGCCTGGTTTCTTCCAGACAGAATGTTTAGATTTGAGGCCAAACAGTTCAATCTTGGTTGCATCAGGCCAGTGAATCATGTTCCTCACAGTCTGAGAGTCCTTCAGGTACTTTTATGCAAACGCCAAACGGGCTTTCATGTGTTTTGCACTGAGGAGAGGCTTCTGTGTATATATTTAAAAAATAATAATTTGTTATATTTAAACATTCCACATGCTCCAAGCATTGAACCAATCCTACCCTTCCTGCCTGTGATGTCACCAGACTCTGGGAGGAGTTCTCACATCTCTTAATTCCCTCCACATATCTTTATACAACCTATACATACGCATAACACAGCATGGAGGGGCTCAGTGAAGGTGGTGGTGAAGGTGTGGAGGTGTCGGATCGGGTCACACAGATCATACAAGGAGATCCGTCCGGCCTCATAATCCAGATATATCCTGACTCTGTTACTGGAGAGATTTGTAGATAAGGGGGCTTCTGTACTGTTATGTCTCACAAAATACCGATTTCTAGACCTGGACAAACCCCAGGACTTGTTATTCTTTCCTATTCCTGCCTGCAAATCTTTCCTGTCCATACTGGGGTAACACATCCCAACCCTCCAGAATAGTGATCCCCCAACATCCACTTCCCAGTAATGTCGCCCTGAGGAGAAACTCCGACTGCTCAACACCTGAGGATAATCTGTAAATCTCTCTGGTGTGTCTGGGCGCTTCTGGTTCCTATCTGACCAGGATAAAATTTTCCTGTCATCTGATATATGCAGCTTATTACCAGCTGTGTTTACATCCAGTAATATGTCTGCAGCTCCCTGTATATAGAAGTATACATTTACCTCTGTTATTATATCAGATAAACCTGTGTGTAAGACCCCCGCCACATCCAGACCCCCTCTATCATGGAGGAGTTTCTCATGTCTCTCTCTGTCCTCATTATCTCCATCCTCAGTATCACACAAGTCACCTGTGTCTGATTCCTGTAAGACAGTCAGTGGATCCATCATGTTACACAGCTCCTCAATGTGACGTATCTTCCTGAACAGCTCCTCCTTCTTTTTTTCCAGATCCCGGGTGAAGACGGAGACCCGCTCTGCCTGCCCCGAGATCTCCTTCAGGACTCTCTTCTCCAGGTCTTCCAGACGTCTCCTGAGATCTCTAAACAGGGCAGTGACTCTCTCGGTGTCACCAGCTGCTTTTTCTTCTACTTTCCTCCTGAGTTCCTGCAGACTCTGGACTCTTCCCTCCATCTCCTCTTTCGTTGTCAAAAGTTTCTGCAGAACATTCCTCAGTGTCTTCTTCTTCTTCTCAGAAGCCTCATCCAACATTTCCACCTGATGTCCTTGATGTTCTCCATCCAAACGGCAGCTCACACAGATACAGGTACCATCCTCAGTGCAGTAATAATCCAGGATCTTCTTATGGATGGAGCATTTCCTGCTCTCCATGGACAAGGTGGGGTCACATAAGATGTGTTCTGGGGACTTTTTGTGGACTTTCAGGTGTTTATCACACAAAGAAACCTCACAGTGTAGACAGGATCTAACAGCAGGTACAGGAGAGTCCACACAGTAAGTACAGAAGACCCCGGACTCCTCCCGATCTGGCTGAGCAGACAGGAAATTCTCCACTATGTTACGTAGTGTTATGTTCCTGTGCAGTACAGGACGGCTCCTGAACCTTTTTCTGCATAAAGGACAGAAGTAATTTCCAGACCCCTCCTGTGTATCCAGCACACGATTAATACAGACCCAGCAGAAGTTGTGTCCACATTTTAGGTTTACAGGATCGGTATAAATGTTCAGACAGATGGAACATTCCAGCTCAGCTCTCAGATCACCAGACGCCATCGCTGACAGCAGAAGAGTAAATGTCTTTGATATTCTCTGAGGTTACCTCTTGAGTTGTTTCACAGACCTTTGGACATTGCTATAAATGACAAAAACATTAATAGTTGGCTCTTATTACAGAACATAAAGATCATAAACTTGACATTTCTTTCTACAGTAAGGTGTCAGCTGATCACACATTTGTGCCTCATGTCGTCATCACTTGCAATGAGCTTCTGGTTCAGAACAAACTTTGATTGTTGGGGAGCAAACCAGACTTTTAGCCTAATCAGCAGAAGCCAGCTTCCTTCCCCCATGATTTATACCAAGCTCTTCAGGTCTGGTATGAGCGTTAACGGGAACCCCATGCCAAAAAAAGCAAAAAAACAGCATGGGGTCCCCCTCCAATTTTATACCAGACTTTGTGACCAGGTATGGATCTTACAGGAAAACATGTGGTGGCTGCTCATACGGGCAGACGCAGGGGTGCCAGCCCCTAATCTGCATATAGGGCGCCAGACGTATGGATTTTAATGTGTTTTTTTTAAGCACATGATTGGAGCCTGAGGCTCTAATTGGTTTCAAAAAGTGTGTGCTCGGGGCACAAAGCACTGCGCCCTGAGCCCACCCAGTTTGTGACATTAGCGAATTGATATTCACTAATGTCTTCCTGCTTCTCCTCCAAGCCAATAAGGAAGTGGGTCCTGAACACGATTGTCCGGGAGTCCTAAGACCCAATTGGCTGTGAGTCCTAAGTCCCAATTGGCCGGGAGGAGAAGCGACTGCCGGGACTTGGCAGGAGACGTGGGGGGGGGGAGCCGCAGCTAAAGCCACAAACTGGATGAGGTAAGTACGGGGCTGGCGGGTGATTGATCGAGCGGGGTTATGGGTGGGTGGCTGGGGAGGGGGGTTGCATGGCTGGCTGGGTGGGGGCTGCAGGCTGCCCCCCAAGAAAATTGAGTACCAGCCGCCACTGGGGAAAACCCCAAGCAAAAATGAAGAAGAAAAATTGTGGATACCCCCCAAAAATTTCCATCAAACTGTTATCCAAGCTTTCAGCCTGGCAAGCCAGTAAAGTGGGGATGAGCATGCTCCCCCTCTTCTGATCACACCGTGCCTTCTGCCCTCAATATGATGTGGATTTGCATTGCTGGACGACATAATTGACAGTGTTTGTTTTTATTTACTGCTTACTTCTTTTTTGTGAATGAGTAGCGGCACTAAATGGAAGAACTAGAACTTCTGATACATAAGCAGGGTTTTGATTTTTTGAGAATACCACAGCTCACATGACTGGCTTCCAACTTCCAGGGGTACACCTGTATTGAAGGGACAGGGTAGGTTGAAAAAGGGGGATGGGGTGTGCCTGTATGTCAAGATATTTTAACAGTGAATATGAGGGATGACGTTGCTCACAAGGCTAATGAGGAGGTGGAGCTTTTGTGGCTGGAGCTTCAAAGGGATGAAACGAGTGGTAAATTAATTGTTGGTGTATACTATGGGCCCTCTAACATTAGAGAGGAGGAAAAGACTCATCTTCTTTCACAGTCAGAGATAGTGGGGAGTCAGGGTAATGTTATAATCATGGGCAACTTGTGTTGTTCCATTGGGCAGATGGAACAACAAAAAGGCATAATTAGAATCTTCAGGGCCCCAGTGCAAGAAACCATGAAGGGCCCCCACCATGGGCATTGCTAGGTCTACAAAAGATCTCGGGCTAGAAGTAAAGCAGGAAAGTAAAGAAAGTCATACACTTAGGTGGGCATACACATTTATATAATATATGTGTGTGTATATATATATATATAATATTTTATCATTGTTACATATCTGAGTGCGGATCCCCCACTTACATAAGGGTGGTCGTCCCCAGGGATCCCCCACTTACATCAGGGTCCCCAGAGATCCCCCACTTACACCAGGGTCCCCAGAGCCCCCCCTCATTACATCAGGGTTCCCACAGAGCCTCCCCTTAAATCAGGGTCCCCAGAGAGCCTCCCTACTCACATTAGGTCCCCACCCCAACTCATTACATCAGGGTCCCCAAAGAGCCTCCTCTTACATCAGGGTCCCCAGAGAGCCCCTTCTTACATCAGGGTCCCCAGAGAGCCTTCCCTTACATAAGGGTTCCCAGAGAGCCCCTCTTTAAATCAGGGTCCCTAGAGAGCCTCCCTTTACATAAGGGTCCCCAGGGAGCCCCTCTTTACATCAGGGTCCCCAGAGAGCCCCCCTTACATTAGGGTCCCCAGAGGCCCCCCTTACATCAGGGTCCCCAGAGAACCCCTCCTTACATCAGTGTTCCCAGAGAGCCCCCCTTACATCAGTGTCCCCAGACAGACCCCCCTTACATCAGTGTCCTCAGAGAGCCCCTACTTACATCAGGGTCCCCAGAGAGTGCCCCCTTACATCAGGTTCCCAAGAAAGACTCCCCTTACATCAGAGTCCCTGGAGAGCCTCCCCTTACATTAGGGTCTCCAGAGGGCACCCCTTACATCAGGGTCCCCAGAGAGCCCCTCCTTACATCAGTGTCCCCAGAAAGCCCCTCCTTACATCAGTGTCCCCAGAGAGTCCCCCCCTCGCATCAGTGTCCCCAAGAGCCCCCCTTACATCAGGGTCCCAAGAGAGCTCCCCTTTACATCAGTGTCCCCAGAGGGCCTCTTCCTTACATCAGGGTCCCCAGAAAGCCCCCTTTACATTAGTGTCCCCAGAGAGCCCCTTCCTTACATCAGGGTCCCCAGAAAGCTCCCCTTACATCAGTGTTCCCAGAGGGCCCCTTCCTTACATCACTGTCCCCAGAAAGCCCCCTTTACATCAGGGTCCCCAGAGAGCCCCTTCCTTACATCAGGGTCCCCAGAAAGCTTCCCTTACATCAGTGTCCCCAGGGGGCCCCCCTTACATCAGTGTCCCCAGGGGGCCTCTTCCTTATATCAGTGTCCCCAGAAAGCCCCCTTTACATCAGGGTCCCCAGAGGGCCCCTTCCTTACATCAGTGTCCCCAGACAGCACCCCCTCATTTCAGAGATTCCCCTGTACCTGGCTCCGCTGTGCACCTCCAACCCCCAACACATCTCTGTACCTCCCACATAGGATGAGGTGTGAAGGGGCAATTGGCAGCTCTATGGTATCCATGGGCGGCGGGATCTCCTTGGGGTTAGTAGTTCTCTTCCCCAATGTATACAGTGGAGAGGAAAGGGGCCTCTGATCCGGGCATGTATCAGCAAGAGTGTACAAGCAGAGCGACTCACTTGTACACTGAAAAATGAAACTGATACATGTCAGAGGCCCCTCCCCGCTATACTGCAGGATCTTAAGTCCCTTATATCGGACCTGACCTAATGAGTAACCCAAACCTTTACCCCAATACCTTAACATGCATCCCTCTATCCCTCTACCCCCAGGCAACCTATTACATTCTCCCCCTTATTACTATCTTATCTATAGGGATCCCCTATTACCTTATCCCACTGATATTAATTCAGGGTAGGGAGACTAGAGGTGTAGGAGGTACAAAAGGGACTCACCCCCTCAAAGGGGGAAAAAAAAAACACAACCCCACATATCCCTAATATCTTTTATGACCACCTTTACAATCCTTTACCATCAACTTCTAAAAAAAGAGAATAAAAAAAGGGGGGGTGAAGCAAGACATAAAAATGGGAATGGTGTGCCCCAAGCCTCCCAAAAAAAATATATATATATATATATAACATCTTGGTTCCCTCAAGCTCAACAACTCCCTCCCTAAAAAAAAAGGGGGGGGGGGTAAAGCAAGACAAAAAAATGGGAATAGTGAGCCCTAGGCCCCCCAAAAAAGAATATATATATATATATATATATATATATATATATATATATATATATATATATATATATATATATAGCATCTTGGTTCCCCCAAGCTCACCAACTCCCTACTCCCCCCCCCAAAAAAAAGTAAAGGTAAGGGGAGGGGTGTAGGGGTGTAAAAAAAGAAATTAAATAAAACGTAATCTGTGGGGGTAAAAATACATTATTTCATAAACACCAACCCCCACACTATGTATATAACCTTCATAATTTTAACAACCACCTTTACAATCGCCTTTAAAAAGAAAAAAAAAGGGGTGAAGCAATACAAAAAAATGGGAATGGTGAGCCCTGGGCCCCCCCAAAAAAGAAAAGAAAAAAAAAATATATATAGCATTTTGTTTCCCTTAAGCTCACCAACTCCCTACCCCCCCCCCCCCAAAAAAAATATATATCATTTATATGGACGTAGCTTTATATTATAGGGCAATGTCTTTGGTGAAGATTTTTTCAGGGATCGCCTAAACGTGGATAAATTTGGAGACAGTCTGACAGATTGGGGTAGGGAATTCCAGAGGATGGGCGAAGCTCGGGAGAAGTCCTGGAGGCGGATATGGGAGGAGGTGATGAGGGAGCTAGAGAGCAAGAGGTCCTGGGAGGAACGGAGAGGGCAATTAGGTTGGTATTTTGAGACTAGGTTAGTGATGTAGCTGGGGGCAGAGTTGTGGATGGCTTTGTAACTTATTGTTAGTATTTTTAATTTATTTTGTTGGGTGACTGGCAGCCAATGGAGGGATTGACAGAGAGGGGTAGCAATATTAGTAATATTGCTCCTTCAGTAATATAAGTAATATTTCTCCTTCACTGATGTGCGCTGATGAGGTGGCACTGATAGGCTGAACTGGCAGGCATTGATGAGGTGGCACTTATGGGCACTGATGAGGCGGAACTTATGGGCACTGATTAGGTGGCACTGATGAGAAGGCACTAATATGCTGCACTTATGGGCACTGATAGGTGGCACTGATATGTGGCACTGATGAGCAATGATAGGGGGTACGGATGGGCACTGTTAGGTGGCACTGATGGGCACTAATAGGTGGCATTGATTGTCACTGATAGGCAGCACTGGTGGGCACTGATAGGTGGCATGGATAGGCGGTACTGATGGTGGGCACTGATGGGTGGCACTGATAGGAGACACTGATGAGCATTGATGGACAGCAGTGATGGGCATTGATGGGCAGCACTGATAGGCGGGACTGATAGCCAGCACGGACTGGCATCACTAATGGGCACTGATTGGTGGCACTTGTGGGCACTCATTGCTGGCACTGATTTGTGGCACTGGTAAAGCTATTGTAATCAGGGCACCGATGATCAGTGCCCTGATTACATGTGTAGATGTCTCCTGTGAGGAGATGCCGCTGATTGGCTCTCCTCGCCACACACTCTGACAGTGTGAGGGAGGAGCGCCGATTGCCGGCATCTCTGTGTTTACATGTGTCCGGCTGTGATTGGATACAGCTGATCCCATGGTTAAAGATCTGCGGACGCAGCTCTTTACAGAGATCGGGGTAGCGCCGTGTCCTAGCAATGTGACGCAGCCACGATCGCCATGCCGCGCGCCCCCGCAGGTGCGCAAGAGCGGCGGTTCTGGGATGCCATCATATGGCGGTGGGCGGGCGGCAACTAGTTAAATATAGAGCTGAAAGACCAACATCAGCATGCCAAAACTACAAAGAACGGAATAAACAATGCAAGGGCGAGATGAGGGCAGCTCAAATACATCATGAGAGACACATAGTGGAGGAGAGTAAAAAAAACCCCATAATGATTTCAAAAATTTTAACAGTAAAAAGGCGAGGTCAGAACATATTAGCCCCATAAAAGATGATCAGGGGAAATTGATCACAAGCGACCAGGAGATGGCAGCTGTAGTAAATACATTCTTCTCAGTTATATGAATGAAAAGGATGGTTATAAAAAAACAACGAAAGTTTGGCCCAACCCTAGTAAGGACTCTTCTTGCATAGGGACAGGCCCAGGATTCATTGCAACTTGAGCACATGGAGTAGGCCTCAGTGCCTCTGGAGAGCCTCCACCTTCGTCTCCCCACCACCCACTGCATGGTGGTTGGGGGAGAAGCCTGCAGGACAGGCCCAGGCTTGATGTTTCCTCCAACTGAGAGCAAAGCAGAGTGAGCCAACAGCACCTTGCAAAACAGCACCACCTGGTGGAGAAGCTCCTCTGGTGCAGCGACTGATGTGACTGGCTCAGTATTCTCTACACAGCGCTGCGGTATATGTCAGAGCTATATAAATGTATAATAATAATAGTGTGTGACTGTGGGGGGGAGGGAACATTAGAGTGTAAGCTCCTCTGGTACAGAGACTGATGTGACTGGCTCAGTGATCTCTGTACAGCAATATGGGAAGACTACTCCATGTATTGAGGGGTCATAAGAAAGATTTTTCCCTATAACAGATAGATAAAGATGGGATACACAGTATATTCTCCTCCTTCATACCTGACGCTGTGTCTTCTGGGCTCGGTGATATCTCGCTGTGTGATACGTCGCCTATAACACGTCTTCATTGTTTAGTTTCGTTTCCCAGCTCTGCTCTTAAATCACCCCTCCCCCTCCTGTTTCCTCCATCGTGTAGTGTGCTCAGACTTGGCTCTGTGTTCTGGGAAGCTATGTGGTAGATGAGGTTTAATGATAAATGTAAAGTTCTGCACTTGGGGGCTAAGGCTGGCCATACACTATTCAATTTTCCTGTTCAACTTTCCTTTAGATTTACCAAAACCATATAATATGAGGTCAAACCTAAACACTTTCAATTTGGATGCAATCAGGCAGGCCCTTGTACTACATAGTTGAAGGTAAATCTAAAGAAAATTGAACAGGAAAATTGTATGGTGTATGGCCAGCTTAAGACTATGCATCATACATACTAGGGGGAGGACAACTGGGGGGGGATTCGTGGTGGCGAAGGATCTGGGGGTTTCTTGTATAAGAGAGGTATGGACTCCAGAAAGAGAGATATCATTTTGCCCCCCTGAACAAATCATTAGTAAGTAAAAAAATGTTTACCCTGTGAGGGATCCCCCACTGATTGTCGGTCAGTAAAAAATATACACAGTATCTCACAAAAGTAAGTACACCCCTCACATTTTTGTAAATATTTCATTCTATCTTTTCATGTGACAACACTGAAGAAATGACACTTTGCTACAATGTAAAGTAGTGAGTGTACAGCTTGTATAACAGTGTAAATTTGCCGTCCCCTCAAAATAACTCAACACACAGCCATTAATGTCTAAACTGCTGGCAACAAAAGTGACTATGAAATGTCCAAATTGGGCCCAATTAGCCATTTTCCCTCCCCGGTGTCATGTGACTCGTTAGTGTCACAAGGGCTCAGGTGTGAATGGGGAGCAGGTGTGTTAAATTTAGTGTTATCGCTCTCACTCTCTCATACTGGTCACTGGAAGTTCAACATGGCACCTCATGGCAAAGAACTCTCTGAGGACCTGAAAAAAAAAGAATTGTTGTTCTACATAAAGATGGCCTAGGCTATAAGAAGATTGCCAAGACCCTGAAACTGAGCTGCAGCATGGTGGCCAAGACCATACAGAGGTTTACTAGGAGAGGTTCCACTCAGAACAGGCCTCGCCATGGTCCACCAAAGAAGTTGAGGTCACGTGCTCAGCGTCATATCCAGAGGTTGTCTTTGGGAAATAGACGTATGAGTGTTGCCAGCACTGCTGCAGAGGTTGAAGGGGTGGGGGGGTCAGCCTGTCAGTGCTCAGACCATACGCGGCACACTGCATCAAATTGGTCTGCATGGCTGTTGTCTCAGAAGGAAACCACTTCTAAAGATAATGCACAAGAAAGTCCACAAACAGTTTGCTAAAGACAAGCAGACTAAGGACATGGATTACTGGAACCATGTCCTGTGTAGGGATGAGCTTCGAGTTCGAGTCAAACTCATGTTCGACTCGAACATTGGCTGTTCGCATGTTCGCCGAACAGCGAACAATTTGGTGTGTTTGCGGCAAATTCGAAAGCCCTGGAACACCCTTTAAAAGTCTATGGGAGAAATCAAAAGTGCTAATTTTAAAGGCTTATATGCAAGTTTTTGTCATAAAAAGTGTTTGAGGACCCGGGTCCTGCCCCAGGGGACATGGATCAATACAAAAAAGAAGTTTTAAAAACTGACGTTTTTTCGGGAGCAGTGATTTTAATAATGCTTAAAGTGAAATAATAAAAGTGTAACATCCCTTTAAATTTCGTACCTGGGGGGTGTCTATAGTATGCCTGTAAAGGGGTGCATGATTCCCGTGTTTAGAACAGTCTGACAGCAAAATTACATTTCAAAAGGAAAAAAAGTCATCTAAAACTACTCGCGGCTATTAATGAATTGCCGGGCCGACAATACACATAAAAAGTTAATTGATAAAAATGGCATGGGAATTCCCCATAGGGGAGCTCCGAACCAAAATTTAAAAAAAATGCATGGGGGTCCCCCTAAATTCCATACCAGGCCCTTTAGGTCTGGTATGGATATTAAGGGGAACCCCGCACCAAAATAAAAAAAAATGGCGTGGGGTCCCCCCAAAAATCCATACCAGACCCTTATCCAAGCACGCAACGTGGCAGGCCGCAGGAAAAGAGGAGGAGACAAGAGAGCACCCCCCCTGAACCGTACCAGGCCACATGCCCTCAACATTGGCAGGGTGCTTTGAGGTAATCCCCCAAAAGCACCTTGTCCCCATCTTGATGGGGAGAAGAGCCTCATCCCCACAACCCTTGCACGGTGGTTGTGGGGGTCTGCGGGCGGGGGGCTTATCGGAATCTGGAAGCCCCCTTTAACAAGGGGACCCTCAGATCCCGGCCCCACCCTGTGTGAATTGGTAATGGGGTACAAATGTACCCCTACAATTTCACAAAAAAATGTCAAAAGGTTAAAAAAACACAAGAGATGGTTTTTGACAAGTCATTTATTAAATTCTTCTTCTTTCATCTTCTTTCTTCTGGTCTTCCTTCGGTGTTCTTCTTTTTCCTCAATCTTCTTCCCTGAAAAACAACCCCACACCATAATCCCCCCTCCACCAAATGATTTGGACCAGTGCACAAAGCAAGGTCCATAAAGACATGGATGAGCGAGTTTGTAGTGGAGGAGCTTGACTGGCCTGCACAGAGTCCTAACCTCAACCCGATAGAACACCTTTGGGGTGAATTAGAGTGGAGACTGTGACTTCTATGACCATTTCATGTCAGCCACCAGTCAAAACTCACTCACCGGACTCACTGTGACCCCTTATAATTAAGAAGGTTTGTTTGTCTGTGTAGATCCTCCTGCTTTCCACTGGTTCTATAACTGAGCCAACCTTAAGCTGTCTCCATGCCACCATATAAAATAAATAAATAATAATGCCACTTTTTATTAAAAATTTGAATCACAATGCTTAAAACTGCTCTCACATTCAATACAAAAAATGGGTGCTATGTACAACCAAACTGTGCCACTGATCCCAATCCAAGATGGTTATGCGCTCCAATTACCTAAAGTGACATTATGGATGTAGGCCTCTCCAACGCGTTTCATCTATTGGGCGTCTTCAGGGATCTGTGCTGCACGCCGTCACTCCTTTACCTTTAAAATATTTCAAAATATAAAAGGCGACAGCCCTATGTAAATGCGTGCGACAGCTGCCCCTTTAACTGTGAATCACACTAATAAATGAAACAAAAAATATAAAGTAGGCGCTAGTTAAACTATATACATCCTAAAACTAACATTTGCGAAATATTGATAGTTTGTCTGTTGTTTTCGGTATTGTACAATAGTAATTATTGCAGTGGGTGTAATCTTCATTACTTAGCATGCCAACCAGCCGCCGCAGTTATACGGTTGGCACGGCTACGCAAATCGCCGTAGCTATACGTCGGCTTTTTAAGATGATATAGCAGCCACCCGCACATGCGCGGCACGTCCCCGGAGACGACCCACGATCGCTCATGACAGAACAAGAACGGGGATTTTGTATGTGCAAACACACAAATCCCGGTTCGCACAGGGGAGTAGAGACAGATCGTGTGTTCTTACTAAGTAGGGACAAAGATCTGTCTCCTCCCCCCATCAGTCCCATCCCCCACAGTTATAACAGACCCAGGGAACACATTTAACCCCTTGATCGCCCCCTAGTGTTAACCCCTTCCTTTCCAGTGACATTTATACAGTAATCAGTGGCTATTTTTTTAGCTCTGATCGTTTTATAGATGTCAGTGATCCCAAAAAATGTGTCAAAAGTGTCCGATGCAGTGTCGCAGTCCCAATAAAAATCTCAAATCACTGCAATTACTAGCAAAGAAGATAATAATAAAAATGCCATAAATCTATCCCATATTTTGTAGACGCTATAACTTTTGTGCAAACCAATCAATATACACTTATTGCGATTTTTTTTTTTTTAACAAAAATATGTAGAAGAATATATATCGGCATAAACTGAGGAAGAACTTTGTTTTTGTTTTGTTTTTTGGGATATTTATTATAGCAAAAAGTAAAAAATATTGCTTTTTTTTTCAAAATTGTAGCTCTTTTTTTGTTTATAGCGCAAAAAAAACTAAAAAAAAAAAAAAACGCAGGAGGTGATCAAATACCACCAAAAGAAAGCTCTATTTGTGGGGAAAAAATGACGTCAATTTTGTTTGGGTACAACGTTGCACGGCCGCGCAATTGTCAGTTAAGGCGACGCAGCGCCGAATCGCAAAGAATGGTCTGGTCAGGAAGGGGGCACATTTTTTTTCCGGGGGCTGAGGTGGTTAATCCATGCGAGCAAAAAAAATAATAGGAAGGACAGTGGAAAGGAGGAAATTGAAACTGCAAGAGGTGGAATTGAAAATGCAGCTGGTTAATCAGTTCCCACCCGGGGCCAATTCTGACATTTCTCTCCTAAATGTAAAAATCTGTATTTCTCAGAACCCCCAAACTAATTATATATATATATATATATATATATATATATATATATATATATATATATATATATATATATATTATATATTTTTTTTTAGCAGAGACCCTAAAGAATAAAAAAGGCGGTGGTTGCAATATTTTATGTCACATCGGTATTTGCGCAGTGATTTTTTTAAAATACACTTTCATTAATTTTTATACAAAAAACATAAACATATAACGCCATTTTTTTGGCATAATATAAAAGATGATGTTATGCCGAGTAAATAGATACCTAACATGTCAGGCTTTAAAATTGTACACGTCCGTAGAATGGCGCCAAACTACGGTACTTAACAATTTCCATAGACGGCGTTTTAAATGTTTTTCCAGGTTACCAGTTTAGCATTACAGAGGAGGTCTGATGCTAGAATTATTGTACTCACTATAACATTCACAGTGATACCTCACGTGTGGTGCAAACAATGTTTAAATTTCGGGCGCAACCTACATATGGGTTCACTACTGCGTGTGAGTACGAGGGCGATTTACTTTTATTATTTTTATTTTTACACTGTCTCTTTCATTTTTTTATTTTTTCAGCACTTTTATTCCTATCACAAGGAATGCAATCCGTTCTAAGAGGCGGGGTCACCCTGCAATGTCACCTGGTGTCACCAGTCAACCCTGTGACATCATCATTCGGTGCATACTGGGCTGCCGATGTCACAGGGGGGCAGTGCCACCAGGTGATATAGCCAGGTGGCCCCGCCCCTTAACTATTTAAGAACTGTCAGATGACGGAGCAGGCAGACAGCGGGAGCCTTTGGCGCAAACTGAGCTTTTTTTTTTTTTTTTTTGGGCCCAGTGAGGACTCATCGGAGGACATTGTTTTTTTATTTTTTAATAAAGGACTGATCAAAAACTTGTGTAGACTCTTTAATCACTTTTTACACTTTTTTGGTGAATGGGTACTTATTCACATATGGGGATCGGGATTTGGGGGGCCCCCCTGTTAAATGAGGGCTTCCAGTTTCTGATAAGCCCCCCTGCTTGCAGATCCCCACAACCACCAGCCAGGGTTGTAGGAAAGAGACCCTTGTCCCCATTAACATGGGTACAAGGTTCTTTGGATTGGGGGGGTAAGAGCCAAAGAACCCCCCTATGTTGAGGTCATGTGGCCAGGTATGGTTCAGGAGATGGGGGGGGCACTTGTCCCCACCATTTCCTGACCTGCCGCTGAGCTGCATGTTTGGATAAGGGCCTGGTATGAATTGGGGGGGGGGGGGCACACCATTTTTTTTTTACATTTTTGTAATGCTGGTACTGTTTTGTAGAGCGGGCTTTCCTGGTATAACAACTGATGCGGCTAAAAGCCGCTCGGCTGTTATACCGGAGGAGCAGGAGGGGACGTCCCCCCCGCCTGCCGCCTCCCACCGCTCTTACCGGGCCTCCCGTTCGATCGGGAGGCCCAGTGACCTATCGGCTGCCTCCGGCGGCCAGGGGAGGGCTGGAACAAAGTGGTGGGCGGCTTCGTTCCAGCCTCCTAATCGTAAACACGGAAGCGACGTCTTGTCGTCACTTCCCATTTACTCGGCTGCCAATGGCGCCAGTTTTAAAAAAATACACAGTATTCAGAATTGCTATTTTTGGCGATCTGAATACTTTGAAGTGCAAAGGAGGGATCGGGGGTCTTTTTTTTTTTTTAAGCACAATTTAAAGCCAAGCTAAAGAGCTTAATCAAAACAGCAATGGATGAAGGGATTTTTAAGAAGGAGGCCAGATATCTCATCTCAGACGCACCACCAGTACCCCTGATTTATCAGCTACCAAAAATACACAAAAATCTATCTAAACCTCCGGGCCAACCTATAGTCAGTGGAATTGAATCTTTGTTCTCTAGGCTTGGGGAATATTTGGATTATTTTTTGCAACCACTCACCAAAAAATGTCCTGCTTATCTCAAAGATAGCAAAGATTTAATTGAATTAATTAGCTCAATGACAGTAGATGATGACTGTTTATTAGCAAGTATTGATGTCAACTCTTTATATACGAACATGCAGCAGCATCATGCCCTTCAAGCTGTAGAGTGGGCATTGGGGAGCACTAACATCAAATCCAAACAGAAAGAATTTCTTTTGAAGGCACTCGATCTGGCAATGAGCCACAATTTCTTTTGGCACAAAAAAGAATATTACAGGCAAGTAAAAGGTGTGGCCATGGGGGGCCAAGTATGCACCATCAGTGGCCAACCTTTTTATGAGTTTTTGGGAGAGCGAAGCCATTTATCAAACCAACATACCGGAACTTAGATGCTATAAAAGGTATATAGACAACATTCTAATTATTTGGGCAGGATCACTGGATTCTTTTCTTGAATTTCTAACAAAAATTGGTGCCAATCCATTTGGTATTTCCTTTTCTGAGAGCTTCAGTTACCCGGAGATCAATTTCCTGGATCTGACAACATTCAGAAAAGGGGATAAGTTGCACACACACGCTCCTTTTTCAAAGATGTTGACAGGAATGAATGGTTGAATTCCGTTAACCGAGATGGCTGGGTGGTATCCCCAAAAGCCAAATGCTTAGGATCAGAAGAAATCGCAGTAAAAAAGATGATTACAATTCCCAAGCTAATGTGTGTAGCGCTGGTAGATTTTTTATCTACCGCTGATAGGTAAATTTAGTGGGTCACTTATTAGAGGAAGTTAGGTTTGCCTCTGTTCCAGCTTGGCTGACGTTGCACGTAGTTACACATTGTGCCGGTGAGTGTCGTCACCATCGGCTGGTGTTGGAAAGGCAACGTGTTGAAGCGGATGAGTGCTCCTCTGTCCCAGAGATAACTCGGCAGAGGTGGTCCTCCGAGTTGCATTCTGGGAGAGGGTATTTATGGGACAGACGCCATGTTTTAGGGTTTGTTTTCAGCCACCTGCTGGCCCTCCTGGCCGACAGGTATGCACTAGGAATACCACCTCGTGGTCCTCTGTTCCGGAGGCCCACGTCGCTGCGGAGTGTTGGTGGGCCCAGAAGCCTGTCTGGGGCCTACCACAGCAGCCGAGGAATGGTCCTGAGCTGTCTATCCTGAGTGAAGAAGCTGGACAACCGAGAAGATGCCAGGGGAGGACCCGTCATGGAAGGATCATGCAGAGTGCTGGTCTGGAGAGGGGCCTGGTGACTCGGTTGGAGGACGCATTCCGAAGTAATCTTACAGTATAGTACTGCCGGGTTGGCTTAAAAGGTTCAAGTACTGTATCGGACATTCACCACAAACCAATACATCCTGTGGCAGAGGATCGTACGGGTTTTGCTTCAAACAAGTCTGTGGCAGAGACTTTTGTTCATGCTACGTGCTGGCTGCTAGGCAAGTGAGAGAGGTCTATCCAGGCGGGCAAAGATTGAATCCCACAAGGGGAGCGCTTTCAACCACAAGTGATCAATCCCAGAGAAATGTTCTAAAGAATACTAAGGAAAGGTATTTGAGCTTCCCTGCAACTTTCCTTCTACCTCTTTCCTGCTACTTCCCTTGTTCGTTTATTAAAGCATTGAAAAACCTACTCAAGTGTTTGGTGCTTATATCATCCGGAGGTAAACTCAATGGAACCATAGACCCGGTGCCGGTGAAACAGAGGTATAGAGAGAGTGAAGGTAACAAGCCCGCTTTAACCAGCAGCTCCACCGAGAGTTATTGCTACATGTGATTCCAGAACGATTTCATTCCAAGGGATACAAGCTGGAAGATCTAAAACGGACTAAGGAAATTATTGGTGAGATGGAT
Organism: Lithobates clamitans; assembly: GCA_037952925.1. NCBI lineage: Eukaryota > Metazoa > Chordata > Amphibia > Anura > Ranidae > Lithobates > Lithobates clamitans. Next base: position 301,849 of record JBBGZY010001245.1, on the reverse strand, counting down.
AGGAAGGATTTGTGTAAACCAAAAGCAAAAAAGGAACACGATTATGGTGTAGCATTTATGACTGGCTTCAATAGACAGTATCGAGATTTTGAGAAAATTATCAAAGAACATTGGCCTTAACTATTGGAAGATAGTGATTTGAAGAAGATCCTACCAACTCAGCCTAAATTTATTTATATCAAGCCACTTACGCTTAGACTCCAATTGGCACATAATGTTGTAAACCCACCCAAGAAGTTATGTACCTTTTTGGATAGAACTGGGTTTTACAGCTGTGGGAGATGTATGGTGTGTTGGACCTCCAGATTTCGTAAGAGAAAAATCACTCATTTTAGTTCTCTCTCTGAAGGGATAACTTTTGAGATCAAAAAGTTCATTACATGCAGTACGACACATGTTACATACCATTTGTCCTGTCCGTGTAACCTACAGTATGTGGGGAGGACCACTAGACAGTTAGGGGTTAGACTTAGAGAACATGTTAACAGGATTAGAAAAGGGATATAAACAACATGGTCTCTCTAACCACTTTAGGTTGTTTCACAATAGGGATCCGAGTGTACTCATATTCTGTGGAACTGACAGGGTTGAGGAACACTGGCGAGGCTCCAATCTTAAAAGAGCCATTTCCCAGAATGAGACCCAATGGATCCATAGGCTCTGTACTTTGAGTCCTCATGGTCTCAATATTGAGTTAGATCTCAACTGTTTTTTATCCAATTGGTAACCTATCCTATCCTCTCTCTAGTTAAGTTTTCATCGTTTTTTCTGTAGGGATTTTATTATAAGGATATGGTGTTCTTGCTGTTTTGTTAATAAAGTCCATTGTAGTCATAATTGGATATGATAAATTAGGAAGAAGTGGGTGGTTCACACCCACTGTCCCTGATTGGCTATTCCTTTTTTTTAATTTTCTATTTATTTAGTTTCTAGGCAATTACATATATTCTTCTAGGCTATTCATTTTGGAGACCTATTTTACATTTGTTTAATATATATTTTTTATTTAAATTTACAAGTTTTCTAATGCTTTTTGTATTTACGACAAGAATGTTGTGTTCTTGCCGTTCTGTTAATAAAGCATGTAGTTGTAACAGGATATGATGAATCAGGAAGAAGTGGGTGATTCACACCCATTGGCCTTGATTGGCTGTCACTTTTTTCTCCTCGGGAGGAGTCTATCGCAATATCCGGCTCACGCTCTAACTAGTGACGCGGTTTCCTGTCTTCTGTGGAACGCACGCTAACAGCGGCGATCGTGGAAGTATTCTGAATGCCTGTTTGCAGCCTCTATCTTGTGAGTAGCACCGTTATGCGCACTTGAATATTTCCCTACGGTACTTCACCATATTTTCTTCCTTTTATTTTTGGGTGGAATATGATGTCCGTTATCTTCAAGCACTTATCCCATTGGCAACGATCCAGTTTCCATCCTATTTGCCTCTAGCAACTGCAACTGATTGTGTTTGTATAGGCTGAAGGGTTGAAAGCCTACCATCGCTGACCAGCAGGATTTTTTTCAGGGAATCTCCTCACTCTCCCAGGTTATGTCACTTTATGCGTGTTAATATTTTTAGTCACTGTCACCTTTTGTTAACGCTGGCGCCATGTCTTTATAGATCTCTTTAGGTGCTAGCATGCTTATTTTCACGTCATATATGCGATAGTTGCAATTTATTTTATGATCATACTATTATCATTCCAGTGATTGTATTTTCCACTAATTTTTCATAGTGCACATCCATTTTCTGAGTGCTGTTTAGTTGCCAGCGCCGCATTTATTCGTTCAACACATGTGAAGCCTTAGTACTTTTTTTTGCAGCAGCGGCAACAGTTTTAATTATATCTAGTTTGTTTAGTTGCTAGCGCTGCATTTATATATTTTTTTTTATTCAAAATAGGGTGAGCTCGTGGTGCAGAGCATTGCTCTAAGAGCCCACGCAGGTGTGACATAGTTACATAGTAGGTGAGGTTGAAAAAGGACACAAGTCCAACCTATGTGTGTGATTATATGTCAGCATTACATTCTATATCTCTGTATGTTGTGGTCATTCAGGCGATTATCTAATAGTTTTTTTAAACCATCGATGTTCCCCGCTGAGACCACCGCCTGTGGAAGGGAATTCCACATTCTTGCCACTCTTACAGTAAAGAACCCTCTACAAAGTTTAAAGGTTAAACCTCTTTTCTTCTAATTTTAATGAGTGGCCACGTGTCTTGCTAAACTCCCTTCCGCGAAAAAGTTTTATCCCTAGTGTGGGGTCACCAGTAGGGATAAGCTTTGAGTTTGAGTCGAAGGCATGTTCGACTCAAACATCAGCTGTTCACCAGTTCGCCGAACAGCGAACAATTTGGGGTGTTCGCGGCAAATTCGAAAGCCGCGGAACACACTATGGAAGAAATCAAGAGTGCTCATTTCAAAGGCTTATATGCATGGTATTGTCATAAAAAGTGTTTGGGGACCCGGGTCCTGCCCCAGGGGACATGCATCAATGCAAAAAAAAAAAGTTTTAAAAAAGGGCCGTTTTTTCGGGAGCAGTAATTTTAATAATGCTTAAAGTGAAACAATAAAAGTGTAATATTCCTTTAAATTTTGTACTTGGGGGGGTGTCTATAGTATGCCTGTATAGGGGCGCATGTTTCCCGTGTTTAGAACAGTCTGACAGCAAAATGACATTTCAAAGGAAAAAAAGTAATTTAAAACTACTTGCGGCTATTAATGAATTGCCGGTCCAACAAAACACATAAAAAGTTCATTGATAAAAACGGCATGGGAATTCCCCACAGGGGAACCCCGAACCAAAATTAAAAAGAAAAAAAAAAATGTCGTGGGGGTCCTCCTAAATTTCATACCAGGCCCTTCAGGTCTGGATATTAAGGGGAACCCCCACCAAAATTAAAAAAAAAAAAAAAATGGCGTAATTTCCCCCCAAAAATCCAAACCAGACCCTTATCCGAGCACGCAACCTGGCAGGCAGGCCGCAGGAAAAGAGGGAGGGACGAGAGAGCGCCCCCCCCTCTTGAACCGTGCTAGGCCACATGCCCTCAACATTGGGAGGGGGCTTTGGGGTAGCCCCCCAAAACACCTTGTCCCCATGTTGATGGGGACAAGGGCCTCATCCCCACAACCCTTGCCCAGTGGTTGTGGGGGTCTGCGGGCGGGGGGGCTTATCGGAATCTGGAAGCGCCCTTTAACAAGGGGACCCCCAGATCCCAGCCCTCCCCCCTGTGTGAAGTGGTAAGGGGGTTGTACCCCGACCATTTCACAAAAAAGCTGTCAAAAATGACAAGAGACAGTTTTTGACAATTCCTTTATTTAAATGCATCTTCTATCTTTCTTCGGTTTCTTCCTCCATCTTCTTCTTCTGGTTCTTCCTCCGGTGTTCTCGTCCGGCATCTCCTTCACTTCATCTTCTTCTCCCGGCCGCTCCGCATCCATGATGGCACAGAGGGAGGCTCCCGCAGTGTGACGCTTCTCCTCTTCTGACAGTTGCTAAATAACGGAGGGCAGGGCCACCCAGTGACCCCGCCCCCCTCTGATGTCACGGGGAATGCCACATGGAAGTCCCCGTGCATCAGAGTGGGGCAGGGTCACCGGGTGGCCCCGCCCTCCGTTATTTAAGAACGTCAGCAGAGGAGAAGCGTCACACAGCTGGAGCCTCCCTCCATGCCATCATGGATGCGGAGCGGTCAGGAGAAGGAGAAGACTGTCTCTTGTCATTTTTAACATTTTTGACCCCCTCTTTTCCTGCGGCCTGCCAGGTTGCGTGCTCGGATAAGGGTCTGGTATGGATTTTTGGGGGGACCCCACGCCAATTTTTTTTTTTAAATTTGGCGCGGGATTCCCCTTAAAATCTATACCAGACCTGAAGGGGGGACCCCACGCCATTTTTTTTTTAAATTTTGGTTCGGGGTTCCCCTGTGGGGAATTCTCATGCCGTTTTTATCAATGAACTTCTATGTGTATTGTCGGACCGGCAATTCATTAATAGCCGCGCGTAGTTTTAAATGACTTTTTTTCCTTTGAAATGTCATTTTGCTGTCAGACTGTTCCAAACACGGGAAACATGCGCCCCTTTACAGGCATACTATAGACACCGCCCCAGGTACGAAATTTAAATATTATATTACACTTTAATTGTTTCACTTTAAGAATTATTAAAATCACTGCTCCCGAAAAAACGGCCGTTTTTAAAACTTTTTTGCATTGATACATGTCCCCTGGGGCAGGACCCGGGTCCCCAAACATTTTTTATGACAATACCATGCATATAAGCCTTTAAAATTAGCACTTTTGATTATTTATGTTCGTGTCCCATAGACTTTAACGGTGTTCGAGCAAATTTTTTGCCTGTTCGCAAGTTCTGGTGTGAACCAAACAGGGGGGTGTTCGGCGCATCCCTAATCACCAATACGGTTTTTGTATATTGAAATCATATCCCCTCTCAAGCGTCTCGCTCCATTTCCAGTACATCCTTCCTGAGGACTGGTGCCCAGAACTGGACAGCATACTCTAGGTGCGGCCGGACCAGAGTCTTGTAGAGCGGGAGAATTATCATTTTATCTCTGGAGTTGATCCCCTTTTTAATGCCAATATTCTGTTTGCTTTGTTAGCAGCAGCTTGGCATTGCATGTCATTGCTGAGCCTATCATCTACTAGGACCACCAGGTCCATTTCCATCCCAGATTCCGCAAGAGGTTCCCACCCCCAGTCTGAATGAATATTTGCTGTTGCAACACTGATCCTCCTCCCGGCCAATCGGGAAGCGGGTCTTCACCCGATTGTCTGAAAGGACAGGCAAACTTACTGGACGCCTAGGAGGAGGGGAGGCGATGGGTAAGTGGGGCGGACAAGACACAGGAGCCGCTACCTGATGTCTGCCACAGCCTGATGTCTGCTGATGCCCCGATCCCTGCCGCTCCTTGATGTCCTCTGCTGCCCGATCCCCGCTGCCTAGATGGGGTAAGTGGATCGACAGGCAGACAGCGAGTGGCGCTTTGAGGTGCTGCAGGGGGGGGGGTTGTTTGCCGCCAATGCTGTGTACCCCTGACAATCACACCTATAGGAGCTTGGCCATGAGTATGAAGCTGCAATAGTCAAAGAGCAGCTCCTGCCTTAGTCCTCATTTGTACTCAGCTGTTATCCCCGATGCAGGAGGATGGTTTGGGTACACCATCCAACCCTGTCGCCCGCAGCCTGTCAAACTCTGTGAGAGGCTAATACAGTGACTACAGTGGCTGGACGGTACACCGAGTGGTACTACTGTTTAGTTCAGTATGTGCCCAGGGATGAATGGGGGGACTCTGACTGCTTGCATCCTGAGCAATCATCCCTGGGTATATATCGCAGCAAACGTTAGTACCATGGAACCTTGGATTGTGAGTAACGCAGTTAACGAGCGTTTTGCAATACAAGCTATTATTTTATTTTTTTTAAAATCCTGACCCGGTTTGCGAAGTGTCTCACAAAACGAACAGAATTCAAGCCTCTGCAGTGTGCAGTACCGCATCTGGCCATAGGTGCGGGGGCGCCGGTGACTCGGAGCCGCTCGGAGATACTCCGTACCTGAGTGTTTCCGAGCGCATCTCGAGCGGTCTGAGTATTTCCTAGTCTCTCCGGCGCCCCCCACTCTGGCCACATGCGGTATTGCATGCAATAGCAGTCAATGTGGATTGAATTATCTTCATTATCATTGACTTCTATGGGGAAACTTGCTTTGATATGCGAGTGCTTTGGATTACAAGCAGGCTCCTGGAACGGATTATGCTCCTAATACAAGGTTCCACTTAGTGCACCCTCCAGCCCCATCCAGTCACAGCAACTGTCAGACTCTCAGAGTTTGACAGGATCCAGTTTGGAGCTGGATGGTGTACCTTCTACTGTCATCTAAACACTGGAGCCTCATGCACCAGACCAAAAACACTCACTATGCGTGAGGCATTAGGCTCCTCGCAGGTTTTTCATTCATGGGAGGTTCTCTTTGACTGCCTCATGTTAGGCGATTTGTGACATGTGTAAAGGGGAGCTGTCAGAATGGAGATTAGGGATCTGAAATTTTTGGGGCCTCCTGGGGACATCACCGGGATTCTAGTTTTCCTACCTTGTGAGCCACCGACCTACCACAAGTATGGAGGACAGAATTCAGATATTCTGGAAATTGGTCAAAGGTTCCTTCACCCATTTTTGTTTTTTCAGTTACAGGAATGCATGACTTTTATTAGAGATAAATATAGATTTTTTTTTTTTTAAATTTAATCCTCACTTGTTTATTTTATTTTTAACCATATTAAAAAGGAAAACAGACCAAATATTTTGCAAAAAAATTAAAATCCTGTTTTCCTTAGTGTCTTTTACATGCGCACGGGGTGTGCCTAATCACCCAATGCGGCGCCAATTCCCCCTGCTTCCCGTCTTCCCCCCCCCCCCCCCCGCAGTGCTGCCAGCTTCCCTCTTCTCAGGGGCAAGGAAGGGGCAGGCATATATTATTTTAACCACTTCAGCCCCAGAGGATTTGGCTGCCCAATCACCGGGCCATTTTTTGTGATTCGGCACTGCGTCGTTTTAACTGACAATTGCGTGGCCGTGCGACACTGCACCCAAACTTTATTGACATCGCTATTTTTCCCCCACAAATAGAGCTTTCTTTAAGTGGTATTTGATCACCTCTGTGGTTTTTATTTTTTGCGCTTTAAACAACAACAAAAAAAAAAAAGCTATATTTTTGGCTATAATAAAATATCCCCCCCAAAAAAATATATATATATACATACCTGTATAAAAATATTTTTTTTCCCTCAGTTTAGGCCGATATGTATTCTGGTTTGCGCAAAAGTTATAGCGTCTCCAAAATAGGGGACAGATTTATGGCATTTTTAATAATTATTTTTTTTTTTTTTTACTAGTAATGGCGGCGATCTGCGGTTTTTATCGTGACTGCGACATTACGGCAGGCACATCAGACACTTTTGACACTATTTTAGGACCATTGTCCTTTATACAGCAATCAGTGCTATAAAAATTTACTGATTACTGTGTACATGACACTGGAAGAGAAGGGGTTAAACACTAGGGGGGTTATCAAGGGGTTAAGTGTGTCCTAGGGAGCGATTCTAACTGTAGGGGGGGGGGTGGGCTACAAGTGACACGACAGCGATCACTGCTCCAGATGACAGGGAGCAGTAGATCAGTGTCCTGTCACAAGGCAGAACAGGGAAATTCCTTGTTTGCATAGGCATCTTCCCGTTCTGCCTCTCCATGGCGCGATGGCCGGGACATCAAGTCCACGGGTATGCTCACCTAGCACGCGGCAGTGGCGGGCGCACCCACAAAGTCAAAGGGATGTACAGGTATGTCCCCATGTGCAGCCATGTCATTCTGCTGACATAAATTTACATGCGGCAGTCGGCAAGGGGTAACTGGCCTTCCTTTTCTGAATGAACACAGCGATTGATCTGCACTGTTCGCTCCTGTCTTCAGACCGCCCGCCATTGTTATACGTTGGTCCTTTGAAGAAGGGTATCGCTCTTCTTCAGCGGGTGGTCCGCTTTCAGATAAAAGGGGTCTCTGCAGTGGATTTGCCACGAGATCACTTTTCAGTGGCGGGAGAGGGGCTCCCGCCGCTCTCCAGAGCCAATCGGTAGTGGCGGAGGTGATCGCGTCCATCTTCATATATCACTGCAGGGTGGAAGGGACGTCAAAACATCACTTCCGCCCATAGATCTTAAAAAGGGACATTTAAAAAAACTAAATAACAATTTTAAATTCCTTTTTTTATTGCATTTTAGTGTAAATATGAGGTCTTTTTGACCCCAGATCTCATATTTAAGAGGTCCTGTCTTGCGGTTTTTTTTTCTTTTACAAGGGATGTTTACATTCCTTTTAATAGTAATAAAAGCAAAACATTTTTTTTTTATTTTCTTTTAAAGAGCAGTAAAAAAAAAAAAAAAAAGTGTAAAATTTAAATGCGCCCCGTCCCACTCACATGCGTGAGTAGCGCCCGCATATGAAAGCAGTATTCATACCACACATGTCAGGTATCGCCGTGATCGGCAGAGCGAGAGCAACAATTCTAGCCCTAGACCTCCTCTGTAACTCTCAACATGCAACCTGTAGAAGAAGTTTTTAAACATCGCCTATGGAGAGTAAGGGTAAAAGTTTGACACCATTTCACGAGCGTGCACAATTTGAGCGTGACATTACATTATCAATTATTACAATTATCATTGTGAAAGAGAAAAGGGGCGCTTGCAAAACCGCTGAGAGAAAAAAAAAAAAAAAAGAGAAAAAAGAGGCGCTTGCAAGAGCGCTGAGAAAAAAAAAAGAAAGAGAGAAAAGAGGAAGGGATGCTTGCAAGACCGCTGAGAGAAAAAGAGAAAGGGGCGCTTGCAAGACCGCTGAGAAAAGAGAAAAAAAAAAAAAAGAAGGAGAAAAGAGAAAAAAAAAAAAAAAAGAGAGAAAAGAGAAAGGGGCGCTTGCAAGACCACCAAGAGGAAAGGGGAAAGAGGAAAGAGAGAGAAGAGAGAAAGAGAAAAAGAAAAAAAAAAAAGAAGAGAAAAATAAAAAAAAGAAAGAAAAGAATGTTTGGTGGGTTGTAAGTAATTTTCTAGCAAAAAAAAAAAAAAATTATTAACTTGTAAAAATAACAAGTTTGATAGAATAGGCCCGGTCCTTAAGTGGCCAACTGAAGCATAGTAAACTGTTTGCTGGAGAGAAAGACTGGGGAATCTCTGTCCTTAGTTTCTTTGTCCTTTCAAAAGTGATACATCAGGGGTCTGTTTAGAACCTTGATTTTTCACCAAAGCCCCATAACAGGGCTCCTTTTGTAAAAAGATAAACAAACAATAGTGTAAAAAAAAAATAAAAAAATACTGCCCCGCTGACACCAATCTGCTGTAATGACACCGTCCACTGCTATACAAACATGTGCGTTTGTGCTCTGGGGTGCACACCCAAATGCAATAGGCTGCGCACACCTATGGTCTTTAATAAAACTTTGCAAATTCCTAGACAATTCAAACTCGGAACATTCGCCGGGTTTCCAGTGGACATCAGGTCCGCCTGACCCGCTGATTGGCTCCCGCTATGTCCATGTGCACCCCCAGACCCAATGCACAAAATGACGTACATGTACGCGATTTCACGCAATAGAGCCGCCGCCCCGCAGTACATGTACGTGGGGCGGACGGTAAGCGGTTAATGTTGCTCTTTAGGCCACCTGAAAAGATCCTCTCCCCTGCGAAAGATCTTTTTTTTTTCTCATATCATAGTGACCACAACACAACCCAATCTGAGGAAATGCTTAATCTCCATTATAAAGAAATCACTTCCAATACAATTCCATACAATCACTTCTAATTACTAGACATGATTGGGACAGAAAAGATCTGAACATTTTTTTTGACAGAACTGATCACATGACTCCAGTGATAGAGATAGAAAATGACCAATAGAAACAAACATTCCTAAATCAGGTCCTCTGGTGGACGGCAGGATGACTAACAGATGATAGATGTCTCTGGGGTTATTATAGGGGACATCTGACGTGGATTGTCAGCGCTTCTGCGAAAAAAGAAAAAAATAAAAAAAAAAGAAAAAAATAAAAAAAAAAAAAAGGAAAAAAAGACACTGATATATTTATGAATTATTACCAATTTTTATATCAAAAATAGATATCATGAAGACATTTCCAGGACTGCAAACTGCCGACCTGAACTGAAACAGGAAAATGAAAAAAACAAAAACAACCCATCACCGTTTTAGATAATAATAGACATATATTCAAACTGACGTAAATTAGCAACATTTCTAAATCCTGGGACTGTCCGTGGAATCCACACACACACCTGCCAGTTATACGGTCTCGGTCTTTGACTCAAAACACATATAGAGATAAAGAATTGACACTTTACTGATTCTTCTTCACAGCATGCTGGTTTCTGGTTTCTGGAGACTTAAAGCACGATTAAACTCCAAAACAAAAAATTATATAAATCTTTATCAGAGATTACCAATCCTTAGATGTGCTGGCTGCATTTGTTTTACCTTTATTTCCACCTGGCGATCCTGCCAGTAACACGCTTTCCATCTTGGGGTGGCTTCCCCATCTATGGAGGAGCAGTGGAGACACTCTTGGACAAGAGCATTGTCTGGAGAGGGGGGGGGAGGTAACACTTTATAGGTGCATTTTTGTTCCCTTTTGTGATAAAGGACTTACACAAATGAATAAAAACCTTTGTCAGTGGCTAATGGTTTGTCCCAACCTTGGGACGGCAAGAGTTGAGACGAGACAAGAAAGAAGAGACGAGACGAGACGAGACAAGAAAGAAGAGACGAGACGAGACGAAAGAAGAGACGAGACGAGACGAGACAAGAAAGAAGAGACGAGACGAGAAGAGACGAGACAAGAAGAGACGAGACGAGACAAGAAAGAAGAGACGAGACGAGACGAAAGAAGAGACGAGACGAGACGAGACAAGAAAGAAGAGACGAGACGAGAAGAGACGAGACAAGACGAGACAAGAAAGAAGAGACGAGACGAGACGAAAGAAGAGACGAGACGAGACGAGACAAGAAAGAAGAGACGAGACGAGAAGAGACGAGACAAGAAGAGACGAGACAAGACGAGACAAGAAAGAAGAGACGAGACGAGACGAGACGAGACGAGACAAGAAAGAAGAGACAAGAAAGAAGAGACAAGAAGGAAGGAAGGAAGGAAGGGAAAAAAAAAAAAAAAAAAAAAAACACCAACACACACACACACGCGACGACAACTACCAAGTTACAGGGAGAGTCAAAAAGAAAGTCATATCTGTAATTTTTCATTTTGTCTTTAGCACCACTTTACCGGTTTTACGTTAGACACAGTCAGGTAAGAAAGTCTGCAAGGACAGCCCTTATACTTTTCCCAGGAACCACCACTTCCTAAAAGCATTGGTTGAACAATAAACCAATCCCACCGCCTGTCCCTGTGATGTCAGACTCTGGGTGGAGTTATCACACCTCATAATTCCTCCCCACATATCTTTAAATGGCCATCCCACACACCTAATATAGCATGGAGGGGCTCAGTGAAGATGGCGAAGGTGTGGAGGGGTCGGATCGGGTCACACAGATCATAAAAGGAGATCCGCCCGCCCTCATAATCCAGCTCTACCCTGACTCTGTTACTGGAGAATGCAGGTATAGGGATCTCATCAATGTTATGTACCACATAATACCGATCCTCTTCCCTGAACAAACCCCAGGACCTGGTATCCTCTCCAATCTGTGTGTGACATCTGTTACCCCTGCCTATACTGGGGTAACATATCCCGACTGCCCAACTCTCTGATCCTCCAATTTCCACTTCCCAGTAATGTCTCCCTGAGAAGAAACTCTGGATGCTCATCACCTGAGCACTATGCTCAAATCTCTGCGGTCTTTCTGGGCGATTTTGGTGTCTAACTGACATGGATACAGTTTTCCTGTCATCTGATATCTGTAGGAAATTATAAGCTGTGTTTACATCCAGTAATATGTCTGCCTCCTGTATAGGGAAGCATACATTTACCTCTGTTACTATATCTGCTATAATCGTGTGAAAGACTCCTGAACATTCCAGACCCCCTCTACAATGGAGGAGTTTCTCATATCTCTCTCTGTCCTCATTATCTCCATCCTCAGTATCACACAAGTCACCTGTATCTGATTCTTGTAAGACAGTCAGTGGATCCGTCATGTTACACAGCTCCTCAATGTGACGCATCTTCCTGGACAGCTCCTCCTTCTTTATTTCCATATCCTGGATGGAGATGGAGATCCACTCTGCCCACCGGAAGATGTGCCTCTCCAGGTCTCCCAGACGTCTCCTGAGAGCTCTAAACAGGGCAGTGACTCTCTCGATGTTACCAGCTGCTGTTTCTTCTACTTTCCTCCTGTGTTCCTGCAGACTCTGGACTCTTTTTTTAATCTCCTTTTTCTTTGTCAGAACTTTCTTCAGAACATTCCTCAGCAGGTCCTTCTTTCCATAATCCTCATTCACTGACACCACATTATGTCCTTTATGTCTTCCAGTACAGCAGTGTTCACAGACACAGGTCTCATCATCAGTGCAGTAATACTCCAGGATCTTCTTATGGACGGGGCATTTCCTGCTCTCCATGAACAAGGTGGGGTCACATAAGATGTGTTCTGGGGACTTGTTGTGGACTCTCAGGTGTTTATCACACAGAGAAACGAAACAGAGCAGACAGGATCTAACAGCAGGTACAGGAGAGTTCACACAGTAATTACAGAAGACTCTGAACTCCTCCTGATTTGGCTGAGCAGACAGGAAGTGCATCGCTATGTTACGAAGGGTTATGTTCCTCTGCAGTGCAGGACGACTCCTGTACCCTTTTCTACATACAGGACAGACGTAATATCTAGACTCCTCCTGTGCATTTAGCACACGATCAATACAGACCCGGCAGAAGTTGTGTCCACATGGCAACATTATAGGATCGGTAAAAATGTTTAGACAGATGCCACATTTCAGCTCAGCTCTCAGATCAGCAGACGCCATCGCTGACAGCAGAATATAAATAAAAGTCTTTGATTCTCTCTAGGTTGTTACACGGATCTTTGAAGATGGCTATAAAATTTAAAAAAAAAAAAAAATTCAAGTTAGACTTACCGGTAACTTGTTTTCCCAGGAGTCTTTCAGGACAGCACATGAAAGAGTGGCTCCACCCACTAGGAAACACAAACGCCACCACATTTTAAAAAGGAGGCTTCTCCCCTCAGTTGTAGTAAAGTACCTCCGGCCCAAGTTGGAACACATAATCATAATATGGTTAACCACAGCGCATTGCTATCTAGCTACAAGTATGTGTATGTGTATGTATGTATGTATGTATGTATATATATATATATATATATATATATATATATATGTGTATGTATGTATGTATGTATGTATATATGTATATGTATATATATATATATATATATATATATATATATATATATATATATATATATATATACACACATACATACATACATACACATACATACATATATACATACATACACACACACACACACACACACATATATACATACATATACACACATACACGAAGGGCAGGTAGTTGGCTGTCCTGAAAGACTCCTGGAAGAAACAAGTTACTGGTAAGTCCAACTTCAATTTTTCCTTCTCGTCTTTCAGGACAGCACATGGGGAGGGACAACAGCCTGCAGGACCTTTCTGCCAAATGCCTGATCACCAGCTGACAGAAGATCCAGTCTGTAATGACGAACAAACGTTGGATAACTTGACCACGTAGCCGCCTTACAAATTTGATCTGGGGGTGGCACCAGCTTTTTCTGCCCATGTAGTGGCTAGAGCTCTACTAGAGAGTGTGGTCAAATTCCCGGAGGAGACAAACCCATCTGGAAATAAGCTTCTGAAATAGCCACTCTTAGCCATCTGGCAATTGATCCCTTTGATGCTTGGCGCCCCCTTCTGGTGCCAGGAAAAAGGACAAATAGAGTCTGAAGACCTAAAGTCTTTTGTTATTTCCATGTAATGTAAGAATATTTTTATTACATCTAAATTATGGAATAATTTATCTTTACTTCCTGAAGGATTTGAACAAAAAGTTGGCAGGATGATTTCCTGCGATCTGTTATGAACTGACGCCACCTTTGGTAAAAACCCTGACTCTGTTTTAAGTACAATCCTGTCTGGGTAAAACAACATATGCCTCTTAGGGCTCTTTAACAAAGAGCATGTAGTTCACCAATTCAAGTCTTAAGAGTCAAGCACCTTAATGAGATTGTATAACGATTCAAAAGGATCTTTTGTGAGTGCTTGCAAAACTACTGACAGGTCCCATTTTGGAAAAGGTTTAGTAGGAACTGGTCTGGACCTAGTAAGTCTGGACCTAAAAAAAAAAAAAAAAATCTAACCAAGGGAACTGAGGAAATAGGTTGTTCCAGGTATACTCCCAAGGCAGCCACTTTCACTTTAAGAGTGCTAATTGCAAGACCTTTGTCCTCCCCGTTTTGTAGAAATTCCAGAATCAACACAATGTCCTCTAAGGTTCGGTTTGCCAAACGACACCAAAAGTTGTAAATTCTCCAAACTTCAGCGTAGATATCTCTAGTTACTTTCATTTTACTGGCGAGTAGAGTGGACACTAGAGGCTCTGACAAACCTTTGTTTTTTTAACAGCTGCTCCTCAGATACCAAGCAGTGAGACTTAGTCTGGCTACATCCGGATGATACACTGGGCCCTGAAGTAGTAAGTCCTGTCTGAGGGGAAGCTGTCAGAATGGTTTGATCGATATTTGTAGGATGGAGGAAAACCAGCCCGTTTTGGCCAGAACGGAGTGACCAAGATTACTGACACTTTTGCATTTTCCTCAATACCAGAGGAATTAGCTGAAAGGGGGGGGGGGGGGGGGCGGGAGGGAGGCATAGCCCAGGCGAAAGTTTCAGGGATGTGCAAGGGCATCTATCCCCATCAATCCGCTGTCGCGGTGCAGAGAGAAAAACTGAGGGAGCTGAGCATTTTCTTTTGATGCAAACAAATCCACTTGCAGGCACCTCCACATACAGGTGATTAAAGTGAATATTTCCGGATTCAGGCTCCACTCTGCTTTCTGAATCTTGTCTGCTTAAGAAGTCTGCTACTCCCTTTAGTGTGCCCTTGAGATTTATTGCCTCTCTGCCCATTCTAGGATTTCTGATAGAAATAGAAGAGTCCCGCTCCTTGTGCCCCCCCTGTTTGTTCAGGTATGCCACCGTGGTGGCATTGTCTGACAGAATCTGCACATCGGACCCTTGAAGGTCTGGAGAGAATGCAGCTAAGGCTAGAGTGACAGCTTTTAACTCCCTCCAGTTTGATGACCTTCCTGCTTCTGCTTGGGACCAAACTCCCCGTGCTATGTTTTGACCCCAGTGGGCTCGCCATCCCCAACTGCTGGCATCTGTCGTGACCCTTATCTCTGTTGAGAAGGACCAGAGTAAGCCCTTTGACAGAACTGCTTGATTTCTTCACCACAGTGTCCTCTTTACTCTGGTGTGAAGCTTTACTCTTGAGTCTAAGGTTTCTGGACTGCGATTCCAAACTCTTAAGAGAAAACTCTGAAGGGGCCTGAAATGGAGTCTTGCCCATTGAATGGCCGGCATAGTTGAGGTCAAGGTCCCCAGAACTGGACATAATCCTTCTGATTGATACCTCTTGGTTTGTCTGAAGGCTGGATACTACACCCAATACTTTTTCCTCTCTTCTCTTCCGGAAGAAATATCCTTTGCTCTACAGAGTCAGATAATCAGATAAACTAGAAACTGAACTCTTTGTGCTGGATTGAAATTTGATTTTTGAATGTTTACAATCCAGCCCAAGGCCTCCAGATGACTGCGAGCCTTGACCAAGTCCACTTGTAGGATAATGAGTAGCAGCGCTAAGCCTATTGTTGAATAGAAAATACCAACAGTGTTTTACAATATGCAATATCAAAAAACATAGATGTAAAAAACGATATAAAATAAAAGTCCATCTATATGGGATAGGCAGGGTTCAAACAATTATCCGGAAAGTGAGTGTAGTTCAATTAGTTGGATACATCCTCCACCGCAACCCCAGTGATACACCACACAAAATGTTTGCTTACCGGACCGCAAGTTCTATAAGCCTGCGACCTGTACCCGGCCAGGGCCTTTATCCAAAAGAGGACCAAGAGGGCGATATCCAGGCAAATCCCACAGGGTGGTCAGCATTCAGAGCCGAACCCGCCAAACTCGCCAGTCACGGATCAAATATGTGGGCAGATTGTGGTACCATTCAGATGTTTCCCAGAACGAGAAAGGATCACCAAAGCATAATACTGATAATCGATATTTATTGAGTAAAAAGAATGTCACTTACAATAATTCGGAATCATAAAAGCAAACAGCCGGCCGGCTAATGCGGACACCCGTCCCACGAACGGCACACGTGAGACGTCAGCTCCTCCCGACACGCGTTTCGTCATACGATGAGGTCATCGTATAATTTACATAATTAAGTCCACTTGTAACTTCTCTCTGGAAGGGGCAAAGAATAGAAGGTCGTCCAGATAAGGGACGACCGCAATTCCCTGTAGCCAGAAAGGAGCTAGGGCTTCCGCCATAATCTTGTGAAATATACGGGGGCGGAAAAAAGACCAAATGGGAGGGCCCTGAATTGAAGATGCAGCACCTCCCTCCCGATATTTACTGCCAGCCTGAGGCATTTCTGAGACTGAGCAGCTATAGGTACATGTAGGTACGCATCTCTTAAGTCGATCGCTGCCATGAAGCATCCCTTGACTAAGATTTCTTACTATAAAGATGGAGTCCATGTGGAATTGCCTGTATTGGACTGATCTGTTTAACTGTTTTAAATTGAGGATGAGACGAAAGCTTCCCGACGGTTTCCTTATCAGGAAAATATGGGAATAGAAATCGTGGCAACATTCCTCTGGAGACACCTGAATCACAACATCCTGTTTTATCAGATCCCCCAACAGGTTTTTCATGGCTAGGGCTTTTGTTGTGTCCTTTGGCAGGTCTGTTACACAGTATCTCTCTGGAGGAAGGTCTAACAGCTCTATTTTGTATCCCTGGGCCAGCAAGTCCAAAATAAAAGGGTTTTTTGTCACGTTTGCCCAAAGAGGAAGGAATTTTTGAAGCCTTCCTTTCAGCCGTAGAGCTCTCCTAGCTGAGTTAGTCAAAGCCCCTGATCTGGCTGACATCCCTATTGATTCTGCAGAGGCATCAGAAATAAGCTACAGCTGCTGTTAGAGTTGGAAAGGAATCGAGAATCTCCTGCTTGGGTGAATCAGCTATGTGTGCCTTTAGCTGATTCAGCCAGAACTCCATATTTCTAGAGACACAGGTGGTAGCCATAGCTGGTTTAAGATTCCCCATAATGGATTGCCAGGCTTTAAGTTGCTGATCCATCCTCTTGTCCATAGGATCCTTCAGAATACCCATGTCCTCAAATGCCAAATCCGTTGATCTGGACACTTGGGAAAAAGTTGCATCCAACTTCGGAACTTTGTTCCAAAGGGACTCTGGTTCTACAATAAATGGAAAACTCCTCTTATGCGCTCTTGGGAAAAAGGTTTTTTTCACTGGATCAGCCCATTCCTTCTTAAATGGTCTCCGAGATTACCGAATGTACAGGGAAAGTGTGACTTCTTGCTTCACTAAGCCCTGCATACAGTCGATCATGCAGCAAATTCTCTTTTTTCTTACGCTAATCCCAACGTTGCATATATTGCTTTCAACAGACTGTCTACTTGCTCTAAGGACAGTTTGTATCTTGAAGGTGCATCCTCCGCTTCTTCCTCTTCCTCCTCTTCCCTGGAGTGTGAGGGGGAACGTTCCCTTCGGGTAGGAAGGCCAGCCTCGGCCTCTACCATTGGGATTAACTGTGAGTCCTGAGAGAGGTCTGAGGTAGTTGCCTGACTCAGTGCTGGTGTTACAAGAGAAGAGCGAAAAGCTTGTATGGTAGCATCTAGCTCCTTAACTGCTGCGATTATGTCGCTCCATGCAGAAGAAGCCTCTTCCTTGACTAAGGAGTCAATGCAAACTTGGCATAAAGTCTTCTTCCAACCCTCTAGCAATTTCATCTTACATGAGGGGCATCTCTTTTTGATAGCTGGTTCAGAGCTCTTAGTCTGCCAGAAAAAAAAAAAAAAAAAAAGACAAAAAAAAAAAAAAGAAAAAAAGAGAACACCAGCATCCCAGTGAGTCAAAGCTTCCTCCTAACGGGCTCACCACAGGTGCACAGGTAGAACACCAGCTAACTCCCTGTGCCCAGACAGGCCCCAGCCACCAAGGGGGAAAAAAACATTGCGAGAGAGGCACCATAGTGCGTAGGGTAGACTCCCCATACCCTCTTACCTGGGCCTTGCTGGTGCCTGTCCCACTTGCGGCTGCCACAGAAGCCATAGTGGTGCCGCTTTACTTTCGGTGGCTTCCAAACAGAGGGTTCCGGAGTCCAAAGACGCTGCTGCGCCAGACCAGAATATAGGCACCAGGACCGCTCCTCCCTTCTTCCCCTGCACCATTTCTGCCGGAAATTACGATGTGCCTGTTCCTAGGGCCGCCCCCTTGCCGGATAAATCACTTCTGGCTGTCCGAGTCTCTACTCTGCCTCTACCAAGATGACGGCTGCTAGTAACACCGTCATTCGGTAAAAAAAAAAAAAAAAAAAAAAAAAAAACACCCCAGTGAACGGCTGCCACCACCTAAGGAGCGGCTCCAGGAACAGTCCTGCTCGCTTCTGGAGCAGGAAAGGGAAAAAAAAAAAAAAAAAAAGAGCCCACTTACCAGCTACCCTCTGGCGTGGTGTGGGAGGAACAGACTCTCTGGGGGAAATAAGGTATGGTGTGGTAGGCAGCACCATAAGAGACCCTGGCTCCTACTAGGTGTTCCCTTGCCGGAGGCAACACAAAAACTGATGAGCTGTGGGGAGAAGCCTCCTTTTAAAAACGTGGTGGAGTTTGTTTCCTGTTTCCTAGTGGGTGGAGCTACTCTCTCATGCGCTGTCCTGAAAGACGATAAGGGAAAAAAAGGATTAACTCATGGTTGTTTATTCTTACAGGACAAATAACAAACATGACATTTTTCTATAGTAAGGTCTGTTGCTCACACTTTTTGTCCTCCATGTTTTACTGACTCATCACTCTACTAAGCAGCTGTCTGGTCAGTTTAGGGGAACCTGTCCTTTGGCCATTCAGGGTGAAGCAACAGTTTAACCTCCCTCCCCAGTATCACATTGTAATATTGGGTTCATCTCTATTATTTTTTGACGACAGGTTACTCTGCTTTAACTTTTCAGATACTTGTATGCAGTGCGCTAATTTAACTCACGCAAAGTATATTAAAAAGACAATTACCACATTTATCGGCGAATAACACGCACCCCAAGTTTAGGAAGGAATTTTGAGAAAAAAAAAAACCCCACTTACATTTAAATGCAGCCTTATCAGTGTCCATCTGCAGTGGGGATGAGCTTTCTGTTAGAGTCGAACAGGAGTTTGACTCGAACATCGGCTGATCAATGAAGATCGAACATTATGGGGTGTTCATGCCAAATTCGAGCGGCTCGTCACGCCCCATAATGCACTGCGTCATCCCAGTGCATTGCTGGCTGATGATTGGCCAAGCATAGCGCCATCAGCAAAGAGAGCCATAATTAGCCAAAGGCAGGGTGCCTCTGGCCAATTATGGCTCAGGGGGTTAAGTCCACGCCCCACACTATATAAGGCCGCCTGCACGTCGGCCCTGTGTAGTGTGTTGCTGGAGATAGATCCATACATTTTCTAAATCCAATTGTCATTGGGACAGAAAGTGAGGTGAAATCTTCTGAAGAGGAGCACAGACAGCAAAACAAATGTTACAGGGGCGATAACCCTTCCCTATGGTTTTCCAAAAAGCTTAAAAAGATAATTTTTTTTGGCTGGAACTACACTTACAAAATGTAAATGTTCCAAATTACAAACAGATTCAACTTAAGAACAAACCTACAGTCCCTGTCTTGTTTGGACCGCCTGTATACTGCTATTCAGAGTATATAGGGCCTGGGGGCCCCACGACTTTTTTTTAAATTCGGGTGCGGGGTTCCCCTTAATAACGATACAAGACCCAAGGGGCCTGGTAATGGGCTGGGGGGTGGGGTGCCCATGCCGTTTTTCTCAATAATTTTCATCTATATTGCCGGGACCCGACATTACATTACAGCCGCAGTTTTAAATGACTTTTATTCCTTTAGAAATGTCATGTTGTGCAGGGACTGTTCTAAGCACAGGAAACACGCTCCACTTTACAGGCATACTATAGACACCCCCCAGGTACGATATTTAAAAAGGAATATTTCACTTTCATTTTTTCACTTTAAGCATCATTAAAATCACTGCTCCCGAAAAAACGGCCATTTTTAAAACTTTTTTTTTGCATTGATCCATGTCCCCTGGGGCAGGACCTGGGTCCCCAAACACTTTTTAGGACAAAAAGGAGGGGGCTGAACCGCGCTAGACAAGATTGGCGATAATATACATCATCGCCAAACCAAATAAATGAGTGAAAGGATTCCCATCAGTGTAATAACATGAAAATTCAAAACATATATTAGTAGTCACTCAAAAACAATGAAACCAAAAATAATTATGAAAAAATCCATGTGTTAAATTTGTGAATCACCCCAGTGATATAAATATGTGTAAGACTCAAAAAGTTCCAAAAAACAGATTCTTGCTGTGAAGAGAAAAACGGTGCTTGTTCCACCACCATGAAAAAGGACTGGCCGCTTACCAGAAACTTCATGATCCCCTGTTACAGAAGATCAGAGAAAGCTGTTTGTCAATAATGAACCGACCAATGGAACAGAAATAATACACCAAGATGGAGGATCAGGAACCTTGATGTCTTACTAAGGATGTTCTCACTGATAGGTGCTCAGACAACAGCTCATAGCGTAGCGGATATAGCATGAAAGAAAAGAATACTCCATATAGTGTAAAATCGTTAATTTTAATAAAAGAAATAAAAGAGTAAAAATCACATATTGGTAGACAATAATAATAATAATAATAATAATAATAATAATAATAATAATAATAATAATAATAATAGGTGTTTTGTATGGTCTAGAGCTCCGGCCGAGAGCTCCCAGACAGCCCGTCCTACTGGAAACAACAGCAGCAATAGGTGGTGACTAACACACGTCGCTCTGCCCTACGCAGCGTTTCGTGATAGAGTCACGTCATCCAGGGGCCTTTTTAGGATGATAACTTGCATATTAGCCTTTAAAATGAGCACTTTTGATTTCTCACGTTCGAGTCCCATAGACCTTAGCGGTTGTTAAATGTTCTGGATGCAAACCCAACCAGGGGGTGTTCGGCTCATCCCTAATCTGCAGCCTTGCCCAGTCTCATTGCAGCCTTGCCCAGTCTCATTGCTGAAGAAGTCCCCACCCACTGGGACGCAACGCGTCCAGAACGAGACGTCACCCGCGGCCACCGTGCATGCTCTATCTTGTGTTTACGCATTGTCGTTTACTGCTTTCATCCTGGCACTTGAGAAGTGCTTGTTATGTAAGTGTTATTTTATCCTTTTTAAATAAATTTTGGCAAACAGAGCACTATTCTTGTCCCTCTTCTATGTTTTATATGCTATGTGAGAATATCCTGATCCTCATCCACCTGGTATTTGACGGAGCTCCTGATCACCGATTTGGATCATTATCTATATGACCCTCTGTAATGAAAGGGTCCTGGTCGTCAGGTGAGAGGCCATTCGTTTTATCGGTGAAGGGCACATCTATCAGTCACTTATACTGGCATGACATCACGCTTGTTTGGTGGAATCTCACAGGAGTTTTTGGACTTTCCTATTGCGCTTTGAATTTATATATCATCGTTTTAAGGACATTTACGTCATATTGTTATCCTCATATGTACTTTATCCCTGGATGTTTTTGGTTTGTTCTATTTAGTGCTGCACCTTATTTTTATATTTGACTTGAGGGATTTGATTGTTTGACCCTGGTGTACAGCTGCTCATTTGCATACACGCGCTGATTTACCTTCACTATTAGTTCATTGCAGCCTTGCTTGTTTAAAATTAGCGCCGCCGAGATACAAAGAGTCGGATGTCCTGTGTACTAGGCTCTTCTCGCATTCCCGCCCAGTCCCGCCCCTTGGCCCAGCTCCTATGATGGACATAACGGGTCCAATGGCGGGACTGCGAGAGGAGCACACAGAACACTCGGCTATGTGCATTTCGGTGGCGCTCGCTCCTCTCCCCCTCAGTCAGCGGGATCAAGCGTATAACACAAACCCACGATTTTCCCCTGATTTTAAAAGGGGAAAAAAAGTGTGGGTTATACGCCGATAAATACGGTCCTTATCTTGTGTAGCCCTCTTTTGGGGGTCATGGTAAATGGTCCTCCCCAAAAAGGCTGTGATGCGAAACCTGTAGGTATTTAGAAGGACCAGGGCCTTCACAAAGTGGGGGGTTATGAAAATGGCCCTCTCCAAAAAAAACAGGCTGTGGTGCTAAACCTGTAGGTAACTAGAAGGCCCAGAACCTTCACCAAGTGGAAGAGCGAGTTTGATAATAAAGTTGGCAGGCCCTCTCAACAGAGGGGGTTCCCTTTCTAGGAACTTAACCAGTAATCTAAATAATTTGAAAAAGTTCAAGGAAGAAAAACGCTGCTCCAGGTGAGCAATCATTACAGTCCAGATGCACTGGGTGCAAGCCACAGCTCGCCACGGATGATCAATGAGAAGAAAAAAAAAAAAAAACAGCAAATGCCAACCAAGACAGAGTGCCCGAACCCAGTAGGTGACACATTCCACACTGAACTCCGCTTCTTCAAACGAGGTTTGAAGAAGCACAGGGTTCAGTGTTGAACACGTCACCTCCTGGGTTCGGGCACTCTGTCTTGGTGGCTGTCATTTGCCATTTTGGAATGAATACGTTGGAACGTTCCTTTGGTGTGCAGCCGGTTTTTTCTTCTCAAAGTAATTTGAGAGCCAAGGAACTACGTCACCCAGCATATAACCAATAGGTATATAGGAACACACGAGTATGGAATTAGTGCAAACTTCATATGATAAATTATTAATAGCGAGTCATCCCCTATACAAACATACATCAGCAAATACACCCAAAAGAAACCCTGGGAGGAGTTGTGCATATATACAGTTATTTAACAAAGATATCACCTGACAATAGTTAAAGCAAGGTCCACTTGCAGGAGCTTCTAGGGAAGATTATTAGGTCTGGAGCTCAGTTCATTAAGTGGTATCTACCGCTTGGAGAAGAACTGCAGAAAATACCTCTTAGCGGTTTTCACAAATAGGTTTGCAATTCACTTAAGAAAATGCTGCTAAAATGCAGCATGAGCTATTTTATGAAGTGATGCAGTATTTTAGTAGTGAAAGCTAGCACTATTTGAAGAAGCCGGCAGCAGCCAGCATCCTTAACCAGTATACATGGTTGTTAAGGAGAGGGCAGCCGCCGCATCCTTAACAACCAGTACATACCATGGTTGCTAAGGAATAGGCGGCCGACAATGTCCTTAACAATCATGACCCATCTGCTGTCAGCAGGGTTCCCCACTGACAGCAGAATGTAAACAATAGAGCCAGCATTGGGTGTTTTTTTAATACGGTTCAGTGGACCAGCGTTCATCGTGATTGATGATGGAGCTTCACCGGATGACTTTTTAAATTATTTCTTTAAATAAAGAACTTGTCAAAAAATGTCTCCTATATTCATTAACAATGCTCTTTTTTGTGAATGAGTAGGGGTACAATGTATTGCATGATCATTCTCATGGGGGGGGGGTGAATGAATTAATGATTTGTAAAGCGCTGCAAATGCGAACTGAATCGCCTCAAGGCGCTTGGGTGGGTGGGTTATACGTGTGGAACCTCCCTGTTGAAAGGGGCTACCAGATTACAATAACTCACACCCCAAACACTGAGTCATAGTTGTTGGGAAGAGGCCTGTGTCCTCACTAACATGGGTACAAGGTGCTTGGTATGGATCAGAGGGGGACCCCCAGGCTAGTACAAATTAAACTATACATTGGCTGCTGACATCCATAGTGCTTCTCCCCACACCATACAATTAGTTATCATATACCAACAGGCACAATTGCTTTGTGCACTGGTGCGCAGTCATGTTTGAACAGGAAGGGGCCATCCCCAAACTTCCCACAAAAGTTGGGAGCATGAAATTGTCCAAAATGTCTTGGTATGCCGACGCCTTAAGAGTTCCCTTCACTGGAACTAAGGGGGCAAACCCCACCCCTGAAAAACAACCCCCCACACCATAATCCCCCCTCCACCAAATGATTTGGACCAGTGCACAAAGCAAGGTCCATAAAGACAAGGGGGAGCAAGTTTGGGGTGGAGGAACTTGACTGGCCTGCACAGAGTCCTGACCTCAACCTGATAGAACACCTTTTGGGATGAATTAAAGCGAGGCCTTCTCGTCCGACATCAGTGTCTGACCTCACAAATGCTCTTCTGGAAGAATGATCAAACATTCCCATAGACACACTCCTAAACCTTGTGGACAGCCTTCCCAGAAGAGTTGAAGCTGTTATAGCTGCAAAGGGTGGGCCAACTCAATATTGAACAGTGGCGGCGTTTTTTTTTTTTTTTTGGAGAGGGGGTGGCGAACAATCCACCCGGACAGAGCCCCGGGACTTGTAATCATCTCCAATACCAGAGTTAAATCCTTCCTCCATGCTATTCTGGGGGAGGGTGCCAGACCCCAGGTCTACCAGTCAGTTGGGGTCCCACACTTACCCCCATTTCGTGGGCGGCTGCTGTCTCCGTTCCCCTGTGTCTCCTCCCTCCTCCTCCTGGCGGCCAATCTGATAGGATCTCCAATCGGGTGACGAGTCTCATGACCCGCTTCCTGATTGGCCGGGAGGAGAATCGTTGTTACAATAGCGAATATTCATTCGCTATTGTCACACAACGGGGTGGGTTTCAGGTGCAGTGATATATGACCCGAGCCCACCCTTTTTTGAAGCCTATTAGAGCCTCTGGCTCTAAATCACGTGCTTCTAAAAAAAATTTAAATAAAAACACCACCCCTGATTAGAATCCATGCGTCCAGTGCCCTGCATTTAGATTTGGGGCAGGATACATGAATGGATGGGGGGGGGGGGGGGGGCGGCGCAGCGCCTGTGTGCCCGTAATGGGTGGGCCGCCACTGATATAGGACACTACAGACTAAGACTGGGATGCCATTAAAGTTCATGTGTGTGTAATGGCAGGCATCCCAATACTTTTTGACCATTTAGTGTATGTTAAAAGGTCCACTTATCAAGGTGAGCATATAGACTGCACTGAGTGGTTGGAGTGTCAGCAAGAATCAAATACACGGAATATTTCACATGCGTTATTTATGAAAAATGTGTCAGATCACCCATGGTGCCTGTTCTGGTTATGAAAAGCTGAATCAATAGTGATATGGAGATCCTACTTTATCATCCTGAGAAGCTTCTTACTGAAGAAGACATCAGTGGTGTGACACTGGAACCCAATGTCAGCCTATCTACTCAACTTCTCTGTCCCTCACTAGGGATGAGCCGAACACCCCCCGGTTCGGTTCGCACCAGAACCTGCGAACGGACCGAAAATTTGCACGAACGTTAGAACCCCATTGACGTCTATGGGACTCGAACGTTCGAAATCAAAAGTGCTCATTTTAAAGACTAATTTGCATGGTATTGTCCTAAAAAGGGTTTGGGGACCCGGGTTCTGCCCCAGGGGACATGTATCAATGCAAAAAAACCTTTTAAAAACAGCCTTTTTTTCAGGAGCAGTAATTTTAATGATGCTTAAAGTAAGAAAAAAAAAAAAAGAAAAAAAAAAAAAAGTGAAATATTCCTTTAAATATCGTACCTGGGGGGTGTCTATAGTATGCCTGTAAAGTGGCACGTGTTTCCCGTGTTTAGAACAGTCCCTGCACAAAATTGCATTTTTAAAGTAATAAAAGTCATTTAAAACTGCTTGCGGGTTTAATGTAATGTCGGGTCCCGGCAATATGGATGAAAATCAGTGAGACAAACGGCATGGGTACCCCCCAGTCCATTACCAGGCCCTTTGGGTCCTGTATGGCTATTAAGGGGAACCCCGCACACAAATAAAAAAAAAAAAAAAAAAAAAAAGGAAAGGGGTGGGGCCCTCAGGCCCTATATACTCTGAACAGCAGTATACAGGCGGTGTAGGTTTGTTGTTAAGTAGAATCTGTTTGTAATTTTGAACTGGTGCTTTTTTAGAGTGTAGCTCCAGCCAAAAAAAAAAAATCTATTTTTAAGCTTTTTGGAAATCATAGGGAAGGGTTATCACCCCTGTGACATTTGTTTTGCTGTCTGTGCTCCTCTTCAGAAGATTTCACCTCATTTTTTGTCCCAATGACAAATGTTTTTTGAAAATTTGGGGTTTTTAGTGAAACAAGGATTGGTGATAAAGCATCAGTGGAAAGGAGAATTTTTTTTCCCATATTAACTCTTACAGGAGAGAATTTCCCTTCCTAGGGGTAGATTTCATCTCACTTCCTGTTGTCTCCTTCCGTTTGCAAGTAGGAGTCATTTGTAAGTTGGAGGTTTGAAAGTAGGGGCCTGCCCTATATACTCAGCAGAAATTTGGGCCTTAGCCGTTGTTGTGGCCTCAACACTGTAAGCCCTCACAGGGCCCTGTTGTGAAATATTAGATCAAGAATTGTAATTGCATGCCCCTGTTGAACAGGGGCTGAAAAATTGGGCCTTTGGTGGTGGTGGTGCTGGTGCCACAACACCTCATAAATACTCTAGTTGAAGCGCAGGAACTAGCCCTGCTGCAAAGAATTGCATCAAAAATTGTAATTACATGCCCCTGTTAAACAGGGGCTGAAAAATTGGGCCTTAGGCACTGGTGGCGGCGCCCAGAGCCAAAAATGTTCTTACAAGCTATCAGCGTGATCATTGAAGAGGAAGAGGATAATTACTCACCCTAACAGGATAGTCACTCAGCATCAGCATAGGCAGTCTTTGAAGGGATCTGACATTTCAAAAAAAATTATTCGGTTACATCAGCATCAGGTGCTTGGTAGCTGGTGGTGATCCAAGACTGATTCATTTTTATGAAGGTCAGTCGATCGACTGAGTCGGTGGACAGGCGCACCCTGTAATCGGTTACAAAGCCTCCAGCAGCACTAAATGCGCGTTCCGAAAGAACGCTGGATGCAGGACAGGCCAGTAGCTCAATTGCATACTGTGCAAGCTCTGGCCAGTGATCCATCCTCAAGACCCAGTAACCCAGAGGATTTTCGGTGGGAAAGGTGTCCAAGTCTGATCTTGCCCCTAGGTATTCCTGCACCATGTAAAACAGACGCTGGCGATGGTTGCTGGAACCGATCATACCTTGGGGCTGCGGACTAAAAAATTGTCTGAACGCATCGGTCAGATAGCCACCTTCTCCACCGCTCCTTCTTTGACTGACCGAAGCCTCAGCAACACGTTGTTCAGAAACAGGAGTTTGTAACCTCCCAGTCTCTGGGAACGTGTTGCACAGACCTTTTTGCAAGGCCTCCCGAAGATGTTTCATCTTCTGCGACGGCAAGATAAGGTCTGCAACCTTACCCTTGTAACGTGGATCAAGGAGGGTTGCCAGCCAGTATTGGTCCTTCTCCTTGATACCACGAATATGAGGATCCTTACGCAGGCTTTGCAGGATCAGGGAGGCCATGCAGCGTAGGTTTGCTGAGGCATTCGGTCCGGAGTCCTTTGGGTCACTAAGGACAACATGGTCCGCAGCCACCTCCTCCCAGCCACATACAAATCCATGTGTTTCTTGGGACTGATCCCTTAAAGACTGCTGCTGAGTGCCAGGCTCCACCTCAATACTGACACAATCCTCCTCCTCCTCTTCCTGTGTGATCGTCGGGAACGCAGGGACACTGTCTGGATAAATGGGGCCTTGAGAGCTAAGGAAGTCCTCCTCTTCCTGCCTCTGTTCTGCCTCAAGTGCCCTGTCCATTATTCCATGCATCGTGTGCTCCAACAGGTGGACAAGGGGGACAGTGTCCTCGTGATCTCCTCAAATGGTGACAGGACAGTGCATCCATACCTGATCATGGCCCACCGGCATGGGGGAAAAAAAAAAAAACAAGCTCCCCTGACCGTGTCCTGGTGCCATAGTCGCACAGGTACTCATTGGTGGCCCTCTGCTGCGTGTGCAGCCGCTGCAGCATGGCCAACGTTGAGTTCCCCCTGGTGGCATGTTACAGATTTGGCAGGGTAAACTCCTTTTGGAGGTCTGCCAGCCGAGCACTGGCATATGACTGGCGGAAATGCAGACTTTCCTGGCCTGCCTCAGGACATCCTGTAAGCCCAGGTACCTGCCCAAGAACCACTGCACCACCAAGTTAAGGACGTGAGCCAAATAGGGCACATGGGTCAGTTGTCCCTGTCAGAGGGCGGAGAGGAGGTTGGTGCCATTGTCGCAAACCACCATTCCTGCCTTAAGTTGGCATGGCGTCAACCACCTCTGAACCTGCCCCTGCAGAGCTGACAGATCCTCTGCCCCAGTGTGGCTCCTGTCCCCCAAGTACACCAGCTCAAGCACCGCATGGCATCTTTTGGCCTGCGTACTTGCGTAGCCCCTTGAACGCCTATGGAGCACCGCTGGTTCCAAGGACAAAGCAAAGGAAGAGGCCATGGAGGAAGAAGAGGAGGGGATGGAGAGGTGTGTCACAATCATTAGTGGCATTTTGGAGGCGTGGTGGCGGAACAACCTTCAACACTACTGCACCTTGTCCTGCATCCTTCCCAGCTGCCAGCAGAGTGACCCAATGCGCTGTGAAACTTAAGTAACGTCCCTGTCCATGCGTCAGCTGTAATATGCACCTTACCGCTGACCGCCCTGTCCAGCGAGGCATAGACATTGCCTTCCACATGCCGGTAGAGAGACGGAATCGCCTTCCGTGAGAAAAAGTGGCGTTTGGGTACCTGCCACTGAGGAACCGCACATTCCACAAACTCACGGAAGGGGGCAGAGTCTACCAACTGAAAAGGCAGCAGTTGAAGTGCTAGCAATTTTGCCAAGCTAGCATTCAACCGCTGGGCATGTAGATGGCTGGGAGCGAACTTCTTTCAGAGGTGCAGCAGCTGGGGCAGGGAAATTTGCCTGGTACAATCTGACGTCGGTGTACCGAAAGCAGATTGCCCACTAGTACTTGGCTGTGACACACCTAATTCTACACCTTCATTACTCTCAGTGCAGGTCCCAGAGAGGACTAAAGGTATAGTGGGGTTGGAGATCTCAGCTGATGAGGAACAAGGAGAGGTCCTCTTTGTTCTTTGGTGTGGGTATTTTAGATACACTTGCCAACGAACTGCATGGCAGGTCAACACATGTCTGGTCAAGCATGTGGTGCCCAAGCGGGAGATGTTTTGGCCATGCGAGATACGCTTGAGACATATGTTGCAAATAGCAGAGGCGCGATCTGATGCACTCGTCTCAAAAAAGGCCCACACCAAAGAACTTTTTGAATAACGAGCAGAGACAGCAGCGCCCTGCACATGCGGAGCTTTGCGGTGTGATGCAGTCAGTGTTCTGCCCTTAGGCTGGCCCCTGGAGGGCATCCTGCCAAGTTGGTGATGTGCCTCCTCCTCTCTCCCATCAGGCACCCACGTTGAGTCAGTGACCTCATCATCCCCTCCCTCCTCATCACTGGAGCAAACCTGGCAGTATGCTGCAGCAGGGGGAGCATGACTGCCAGATTGCTGTCCTTCTTGGGCGCCCCCTCTGTCCGTGCTCATGTTACTGCCTTTATCTAGCTCAATATCATCAGAGCCTTCTAAACGCTGGGCATCCTCCTGGAGCATGTACCCAACACTGTAGTCAAACAGTTTGAGGGACTCCTCAGGAGGACATGGTGGGGCTAGGGAGTCACTGATGCCATTGAGCTAAGAGAAGAGGCCGCGTTGGTAGCTGCTTTGCCAGACAAAGTACCCTGAGCATGGGCGAGAGAGGATGAGGACGGCTTGGTCATCCACTCCACCAAGTCTTCCGCATGTTGCGGCTCAACGCGGCCAGCTGCCGAAAAAAAAAGGTCAAGTGTTTCTCACAGCCACGTGCTGATGAGGATGCACCATCTCCACGACCAGCACTGTGGCCTGTAGCTGCACTAAGCTGGGATATAATAAATATTTTCTCTCTCTCTCCTGCCTGTAGTATGAGAACACCACCAACCTTCTACAGGTAGCTTTAGCTGAACACTGAGGAGATCACACTAAACTAACTGTAAATAGTCTAGCTGCCTGACTGTGGTACTAATAGAATCAAAAGAACATCAGCAATTTTCTTCAGGTACCGTAGCTGTAAATACTGTAACACCACAAGCCTGCCTGTAGGAAGATAACAAGAACGGATCTAGCTAAACTGACTACAAATTAAATTATATATACACACACACACACACACCACCTGGGATGCATAATATATACACACAATACACTTTAAGTGCAGCTGACTGACTGTCCTGCCTAATCTATCTAACTTAAATCAAATGACACTGTCTCTCTCTCAGGCCCTTCAGGTCTGGTATGGATATTAAGGGGAACCCCGACAAAAAAAAAAAAAAAAAAGGCGTGGGGTCCCCCCAAAAATCCATACCAGACCCTTATCCGAGCACACAACCTGGCAGGCCACAGGAAAAGAGGGGGGGACGAAAGAACCGTACCAGGCCACATGCCCTCAACATTGGGAGGGTGCTTTGGGGTAGCCCCCAAAACACCTTGTCCCCATGTTGATGGGGACAAGGGCCTCATCCCCACAACCCCTGCCCGGTGGTTGTGGGGGTCTGCGGGCGGGGGAGGGGCTTATCAGAATCTGGAAGCCCCCTTTAACAAGAGGACCCCCAGATCCCGGCCCCACCCCCCTGTATGAAATGGTAAGGGTGTACAAAATTTAAATGCTTCTTTCTTCTAACTGTCTCTTGTCATTTTTAACATTGACAGTTTTTTTTTTGAAAAAACAAAACACCACACCCTACAAGGACAAGCTAGTATGCATAGATAGCATACTAGCTCATTATGAATTACTTACCTGAGATTGAAGCCCCCGAAGCGACCCTCGTTCACCTCCTCCATGATACCCGGAATGACTTCTAAGTATTGCTGCTCCGGCGCTGACTGGCCTGAGCAGCGATGGCGTCACTTCGGCGCATGCGCGCGGGAGCCATCAGTGACAGCATGATCGCCTTCACTAATGGCACGCTCAGCCAGAGCTGGTGTGCTCATTCCCATCGTGGGAATTACGGGGCTCAGGTAAGTATAACAAGGGCTAAGGGGTGCGGCTGCAGCACAGGAGGTTTTTCACCTGAATGCATAAAGGTGAAAAAACGGTGAGGGTTTACAACCCCTTTAATTAATAAAGAGGATCACCTAATATATTGCAAGGTGACCCACACACACACACACACACACACACACACACACACACACACACACACACACAAACTGTAAAATGTGAAATATATACAAAGCTATGGACAGCTGCAGTGAAACTAGAAGAATACAAGAGCACTTACCTAATAGTCTCTGCTGCTGCACTGAATGAAATACAGCAGATCCTGAATGAAAGGTCAAGTGGTTCAATTCTGTCACAACTTCCTGGAAACTCCCCGTTGAAGGATCTTGGAGTCCTCCAATCAGGATTTCTGACCCAGCTAGCAGAACAGGAAGTGCCTGCCTATTGGAAAATAAAATCTGTGTTAAAGAACAAGCAACAGCCATATACAAATCACACAAACACTAGAGGGAGCAGCTCTCTACACTTGCATTAACCACTTGTCTAATGGGGCAATTTTTGTTCAATTGTTTGCTCACATTAATCTGCATTTTGTGATAGGAAATACTTTAAACTTATTCTGAAAGGAAAATCCCTGGAGAATAAAATGGTGGCAGTTAAAAGGATTTATGTCATACCCCCTCATCCCTCAGTTTTGATTGTGTTTTCTTCTTGGATGCACAAAAAGTGTTGTGTTACCTGACCTGAAGGCCGCAGGAGCTGAATGGTCACCCTGTGTGGAGGGGGTGAAAAAAGGGAAGGTGGGCCGACTACCTACGCATGGCTCCTGCTAATAGGAATGTCCCTTAAATCTAGAGTAGACCTAGAAGCAGGGGAAGTGTGACCTGACTGACAGACAAAGCTCTGGCATCACACTGGGATGTGTGGTCCACAAAGGATAATAGGCTGGGGCATGTTGCGCACACACTGCTGCACCTTTGTTATGGAAGACTGCAGGGGTGGAGCCAGTCATCTCTCCATTGTGCTATCCTGGAAGTTTTCCAGAAACAGCATTACCAGCAGTGCTGACTGGTGCTCCATTTTTTTTTGGGGGGGGGGGGGGGGGGAGAGAATAAAACCACCCACAATGACCTCACCCCCCGGTCAGTCAACTCCCCCACTCGGTCGTCGGCAAACACTTACCCCATCAAGGTTGTGGGCCTGCGTATCCTCCTCGGTGTCTCCTCCTCTGCGTCTCCTACTCCTCCTGGGTGACCAATACGATCGCATCTCCTCTCGGTCAATCGGGTCTCAGGACTGGCCCAGGAGGAAAATCAGGAAGACAATAGTGAATATTAATTCACTGTTGTCACACAACTGGGTGGGCTCGGGGCGCAGAGCAATGCCCACCCTTTTTTGAAGCCAAGAGCAGTGGTCATCAACTCCTGTCCTCAGGGCCCACTAACAGGCCAGGTTTTATGTATTACCTTGGGGGAGATGCAGACTAGAATACTGCAATCACTGAGCAGCAAATGATATCACCTGTCATGTATTTCAGTTATCTTGCAAATCTGGCCTGTTAGTGGGCCCTGAGGACATGATTCGATGACCACTGAATTAGAACCTCAGGCTCTCTGCGTTTTAAAAAGGAAAAAAAAAAAAAAAAAAAAAAAAAAAAAAAAAACCCACCCCCACACTTCGAAATCCATGAGTCCAGCGGGCCGGCGCCTGTGCCCCCCCTATGGCCTGGCCCCTGCTGTTTACCAGCAAGTCTAACTGGGCGCCTTTTGACTTTAAAATAATAAAACAGGTTATACTTATCTTTGTGCAATTGTTTTGCACAGTACAGCCCCAAATCTGGGGTCCCCCTGCTGTCTACACAATGGAGGCTTTTTACAGGTAAATTACATGAATATAATAGGTTATATGCACATAAAGACTTATGGGAACAATATATTTTTAAAAATGCAGTACATCTCTATAATGAATGCACATTTCTGTGTTGTATCCCTTTAATGTCCAGGAAAGTTCAGACAAATATCTATGGATATGCCACAGATGCACTCAGCTCCTAATTCTTGTTGTTTGGTGATAAAGCTCAGCATTCTTGTGGACTAAGTGGTGGGTGTCAGCCCTGTCTAGCTGTCTTTTGCTAAACAACTCAATCCCTCCAATTCAAATCACATGATCAGCTCACCTGTCACAGTGTTACCTCAGCCCCGTATCTCTCACCTCTCCTGGTCACTAGCATGGCTGTGGTGCTCTCTCTGGTGTCTCCCCTGCTTGCACTGTAACAGAATAGATACCATGTTTATAAACAATGTTACTTTGTATCTCTCCATCTCCTGTCTGATCAATGTTTATAAACAATGTTACTTTGTATCTCTCCATCTCCTGTCTGAACAATTTATATAAACAATGTGTCAGACTGTTCATTTTATGATAGCAGCAGTTTCTATAGCTCAGTATTCACACAAAAAAAAAAAAATCTATGTATTAATTTTGACAGATGGGAATTGCTATCAAGTGGGAGGGGTGCATTATGTCCAGGGTCCGAAACTGGAATAATAATAATAATAATAATAATAATAATAATAAATAATACACACACACACACACACACACACACACACACGACAACGGTGTTCTTTATACAATGTTCATCATGGGTGGATGTGAAGATAGGTCCACTGCTTCAAGAATGCACACTGGTGTTGTATGCTAAAAAAAAAACTCCTACATTAGACTTCCCGGTAAGAGTATTGCTCTATGAACCTTCCAGGATGGCACACCTGAGAGATGAGGGCTCCTCCCTACAGGTAACACAATCAATTGACAGTTTGTTAGAAGTCCCCATCCTTCCCCTTCATCCCCAGTTTGTAATAAAGTAATCCCAAACCGGTTCACAAGGAGAATCACTCCACATAGGTACTCACCACCTAGTGTTTAACACATTTTCCCCTTCACATAGGGCGGGAAGTAGGCCTGCCGTCCTGGAAGGTTTGTAGAAATACCGTTACCGGCAAGTCTAACGTAGGTTTTCTCCTATCAACTTCCAGGACAGCACACCCGAGGAGGATAATCACGTAAACACAGGCCTACCTTTAGGGTGGATAAAAAAAAAAAAAAAACACCCACAACAAATAGCAGCGCAGGTCACAATATAAAAAATGTAAAACACAATGCAAATCGTCAAATAGTCCTTTTGAGCAAATTACAGCTCCTTGTGAGAATGTACAGTCTATTTGCAGGGTAGCCTTGTAGGGGGAGGTGAAGCCACTCCAATATGTAAAGAAGAAAAGAGACAATATACAGGCGACTCTTAGTAAGATTGTAACATTTAATGGCAAGTTAGCATTAAAAACACTCACATGTAACAACATGTTTGTCCAGCGCAGGGGATTCCAGTAAGAGCCATGAATGATCTCTGCAGTCTAAGATGAAAGAAAGCCTTGTTCCTCTATGCTGTCAGCTAGTCTGTCTGCAGCAGACTTCCGGGATTCGATCGCTATCCAGAACATTCTGAATCGCGATCGAATCCCGGAACGAGGCTTGCAACGCAGCCAGGCAGTCACATGAAGGGCTGGAGTGCAGAGTCAAGCTTGAGAAAGGAGCGCGCCCTACAGCGCATGCTTTGAAACGCGTTGCTTTACGGCAGTACAGTCCATACTTTGACTCTGCACTCCAGCCCTCTAAGTGACTGCCTCACTGCATTGCAAGCCTCGTTCTGGATTGCGATCGAATCCCGGAAGTCCGCTGCAGACAGACTAGCTGACAGCATAGAGGAACAAGGCTTTCTTTCATCTTAGACTGCAGAGATCATCAATAGCTCTTACTGGAATCCCCTGCACTGGACAGACATGTGAGTGTTTTTAATGCCAACTTGCCATTAAATGTTACAATCCTACTAAGAGGGGCCTGTTGCTGTCTTTTTTCTACCTTTAGGGTGGGACCAAAGCTTGAAGGACCTTCCAGGCGAAGGCCAAGTCTTGCTGTGACAACACTTCCACATGGTAGTGCTTCAGGAACGTATCCTGACTGGACCAGGTGGCCACACTGCAGATTTGTTCCCAGGAGGCCCCTGCTTTCCCGTCATTTGGTCTTTAAGCAAAAACAAACATGCTGCTGTGTTTGGGAGAAACACAATCAATACTGGGGATCAAGGGTAAGGGTGGGGACTTAAGACAAGCTGTCAATTGATTGTGTTTCCTGTAGGGAGCCGCCCTCATCTCAGGTGTGCCATCCTAGAAGGAGATAGGAGAAATTAGATCTTTATCCTTCCTAATGTATTATCAGCCCTTTTCTTGGGAAAAATACAGAGACACCTGGGAGTGAGGAACTCATCCTGAGCATGAAGCTCAGAGGATCATTCAGGCTACAGACTGTCCCTCTGGAGGACCTGGTCTCCTGACATCACTCAGGTCTGAAATGGTCCTCCAGGAAAGTCTGTACCTTGAGGGGGTTCTATGATCTTCATATACCAAATGACACTCCAGTCATCTCTTCATATTTTTCTATAGCAAAGGGTCAATATCAAATGAAGAAAGACCATTTAAGGAAGAAGTGGACTTTGCTCCAAGGAATGTGTTGGGTGAAAATCAGCATAAAGAACAATTGTGATATGTACTATATAAAAGAACGCTGCCGTTATGGATTTATTATATTAAAAAAAAAAAAAAAAAAAAAATTATTTCTATTCAGATTTTATTGTGGGAGAAAACTAATTGTACATTAGATTGGAGTCTCTATCACTTCCATATCTCTTGTATGTCTAATGATTGGGCTGCTGTGCACACACACACAAACCCCATCAGTGGTAATATTGTTTCTGCAGATGGTATGTGTGCTCTATACAGAGCGTCATCTAGTGGCTGAAATGGAGAAGCACAGCTTGTTCATGTTTTATGGGATGAAGTGGTGGTAGAGTTCTGTATTTATGTATGACTCAGACCTGCAGGTACGATTATAATGGGTGGTGTCTCATAGAAGTACTAGGAGTTCCTATGTATCTCAGTAACTATTCTGCTGGACACACACACACACACACACACACACACTTTCTGTAAATTTCTTCCAGAGTCAAGCAGTTTCGATGGTAAAAATGATAAAATTAATCAATGCAAGCTCCCCAAATATTTTTTTATTTTTAACAAATACGTAACGATCTAAGAGGTTTGTAGTGAGTCACCATGACAGTTGACCAGTTATACAAAAGAAATCCAGAGGAATGACAATTTGCTGCATGAATGTGACTTGTATGGAGAACATTACAGCCACACAGACCCCCGGGGGGGGGGGGGGGGGTAGCGGGAGGTTCACAGATGGGGGGGGTGGGTTTCTACAAATACAGTGGGAGGCTGTAGGTCTGTATGGTTTGAAGGGCCCTCGGCCCGTGACAGATACATTTGAGCAGATTTTACATTTCCAATGAATCAATAAAATAAGAAAAAAAAAAAAAAAGTGAAGTTGTTCTGACATGAACATACACCAAATATACCCAGCTTACATCTAAATAATCCTGATACACTCCAATCAGCCATAACTTTATGGCCAGTGACCGGTTAACTGAATAACATCGATTAACTGAAAGTACATAGGATATATTAGGCAGCAAGTGAACATGTAGTCCCTGAAGTTGATGGACATTGCAGTTTCTTGTGTATGGGGCTGCATAGCCGCAGACCGGTCAGGGTACCCATGCTGACTTGCGTCCAAAGCCAAAAGCTCCTACAATGGGCACGTGAGCATCAGAACTGGACCACAAAGCGATGCAAGAAGGTGGCCTGCTCTGATATTTTATATCACGTGGATGGCTGGTGCATGAGTGTCACTTACTTGGGGAAAAGATGGCACCAGGGTGCAGTATGGGAAGAAGGCAAGCTGGCGGAGGCAGTGTGATGTGGACAATGTTCTGTTGGGAAACCTTGGGTCCTGCCATTCATGTGGATGTTACTTGATACGTACTACAAACCTAAAAACATTGTTGGTTATCAAGTACACCCCTTCATGGAAACAGTATTCCCTGATGGCAGTTGCCTCTTTCAGCAGGATAATGTGCCCTGCTACACTGCAAAAATTATTCAAGCAGTGGCGGCTGCTCCATTTGGGGGGGGGGGGGGGCGCCGCCCCCCTAATCTACATGCAGGTCACCAAATGCATGGATTTCACCATTTATTTTTTTTATGTTTAACTACTTGCTGCCCGCCCACCATCAAATGACGGCTGGGAGGTGTGGCTCTTGTTCTGGGTGGACGTCATACGATGGCTTCCCAGAACGGCCGCGCTGTGCTGCTAGGACACGGTGCGACCCTGATCTCTGTAAGTGGCTGCGGTTCTTTAACCATGTGATCGGCTGTGTCCAATCACAGCTGGTCACATGTAAACACGGAGATGCCGGTAATCTGCGCTCCTCACCTCACATTGACAGGGTGTGAGGAGAGGAGAGCTGATCAGTGGCATCTCCTCGCAGAGGACATCTAGGAATGTAGTCAGGGCACTGATCATCAGTGCCCCGATTACAATAAAGCACCCACAGTGCCAGCAATAAGTGCCCATTAGTGATGCCAGTCAGTACTGGCCATCAGTGCTGCCCATCGAAGCCCATCAATGCCCACCAGTGCGGCATATTCGTGCCTCATCAGTGCCACCTAATCAATGCCCATCAGTGCAGCCTCATTAGCGAAGGAAAAAAAATTACTCATTTACAAAATTTACTGACAGAAGCTAAGAAAAACAATTGTTTCAAAATTTTCAGTCTCCCCCCCCCCCCCCCAAAAAAAAAAAAAAATTAAATACCACCAAAAGAAAGCTCTATTTGTGTGAAGTAAATTATAAAAATGTCATATGGGTACAGTGTTGCATGGCCGCGCAATTGTCATACAAAGTGCGACAGCACTGAAAGCTGAAAAATGGCCTGGGCAGGAAGGGGGTGCAAGTGTCAGGTATTGAGGTGGTTAAGCACGTGATTAGAGCCTGGGGCTCTAATTAGCTTAAAAAAAAAAAAAAATGAATATGAATATTCGCTAATGTCTTCCAGCTTCTCCACCCAGCCAATCAGGAAGCGGGTCCTGAGACCCGATTGGCCAGGGAGTCTTAGGACTTCCTGTTCGGCCGGGAACAGAAGCAATGCCTGTTCAGCCGGGAGATTGGAGCAAGGAGCAGCCTCCTAAGGTAAGGCTGAACTGATTGCCACCTTCATCCAGTTGCACAACATCCAGTTGGAGGTTTTGACATGGCCTTCGAATTCTCCAGATCTCAATCTAATTGGGCATCTGTGGAATGTGCTGGAAAAACAAAGAAATGGAAACATCTGAGGCTCCCTTAAAAAGATTTCTCCTCACTTCCTGTCCTGCTGACACCAGTTTCACCAAACAGGAAGTGAAGTAAATTCTCCAACAGGAATAGGGTCTCTTACTCTACTATAGAAAACTGTTTTTTATTTCTGTCTGGGTTTCTGCTGTAGAGTTCAAAAACATACTTGGGGGGGGGGGGGGGGGGGGGGGGGGTACAGCCTAAAATGTGTTTACATTCAAGATGGTGCTGCTATAGAAGACCAACAAACAGTACAAAACGGATTACAGCGCACACATGCAAAAATGACATTTATCCTGCAAGGCTATTTAAAAAAACACCTGAACATAATCAAAAAAATACGGGGGGTTTGGTCACACTATATGGTCATATATTGCTAAGCCAACTTACTGCGACAAAGTACCCCGAATTAGTGGGTCCTACCCTAGTAATAGAAAGAACCTGATTCTCAACCATGGTTTAGACGCAACCATCTTGAATGTAAAACACATTTTAGGGTGTTCCCCCCCCCCCAGTATGTTTTTGTATATTGTTTGGACTCCCGACCAAGTTTCTTGGGCTGGAGCACCCCTCCCCCTCCTCATTACCTCTTATTAGTGCCCACCAGTGCATAGGAGGAATTCCTTCAGTTCTCCCACATAGAGGGGTTTGGCTCCCATGGTTGAGACGCAGGTTCTTTCATCCTATTACTAGGGTAGGACCCACTAATTTGGGGTAGTTTGTCACTGTAAGTGGGCTTAGCACTATATATAGTGTGACCAAACCCCCGTATTTTTTGAATATTTTCAGGCGGTTTTAAATAGCCTTGCAGGATAAATGTTTTTTGCATGTGTGCGCTATAATTTGTTTTGTTCTGCTGGAGAGTTCCTCTCACTTTCTGTCTGGAAAAATGTTGTCGCCAAGATCGGAAATGAAAGCAAACCTCTACATGAGTCACAAATAGCAGTATCTAATCCTTCCCCACTCCATCCAGAAGAAAAATTAGTTTTGGCTGGACAGACACGTTATGCATAGTTCCCAACTGTCCTTTATTTGGAGGGATTGTCCCTCTATGGAACCAAGCCCCTCCATTCCCATCTCCTTCTCAGTTGTCCCTCTTGTTCATCTGAAGTGTAGACCTGTGTACAACGTATTATTTACCTATCAAACATGTTATATTGGCACCAAATAAAAATACATACATACACACACCAGCCCAGTAATCTCCTGACCAGCAGTGGTCCATCTATTGGTGATATTTCCAGGTTATATACAGATGGTGTACAGAGCTCCAGAAATAACCAGTTCCAACCAAAACCCTAGCCATGTCCCAGCACTAACTACACAATAGCAGTCCTAGTTCACCCAGCTGCACAGTCCTAACACTTGTCATCTTCACAATACAAACTCTTCCCAGGATCACCAACCTCAGCTCTAGCAGATCCCTCCTGTCTGCTCCCCAGACTACAGAGCTCTGCCTGGGTGTTCCAGGTGACCCTAACCTGCCCAAAAGGGAGAGAGCAAAAACCCGGAGTGTACAGAGGATCAGAGGGCTGGAAAGGGGGAAGAAAGGAGCCTGGGAGATGTGCAAATCCTGAACAGGACTTTTCCAGACTCCCTGCCAGACCCTCTACTACAGAGATCAGGACATTGAATGGGTCATGTATGTCCCTTGAAAGCCTGAGGGCTCCTTCACACCACAATGCAGTGCAGGAAGCCTGCGTTCCATGCGTGTTTCCAGCACCACACTCAGAGCGCTCTGCAGTCTGCAGTTGTGATCGGCAGCAGATGTCACTGTAAATTTAACAACACCCCAAACCCTGGTCACAAATAGGGTTGCCACCTCATCCCTTTAAATCCAAATGCATATGAATTACACAGGTTATGAGGATAATTGAATGCAGATAAGATAAGGCACCAAGTGAGTTTAACCACTTCAGCCCCGGAAGGATTTACCCCATCCTGACCAGGCCATTTTTTTGCAATACGGCACTGCATCTCTTTAACTAACAATTGCGCGGTTGTACGATGTTGCACATAAACAAAATCGACGTCCTTTTTTCCGACAAATAGATCTTTCTTTTGGTGGTATTTGATCACATCTGCGGTTTTTACTTTTGGCGCTATAAACAAAAGAAGAGTGACAATTTTGAAAAACAATATTTTTTACTTTTTGCTATAATAAATATCCAAAATAAAAAACCAAAAAACACATTTTTCCTCAGTTTAGGTCGATATGTACTCTTCTACATATTTTTGGTAAAAAAAAAAAAAATCGCAATAAGCGTATATTGATCGGTTTGCGCAAAAGTTATAGCGATTTTTTAGCATTTTTATTATAATTTTTTTTTTACTAGTAATGGCGGCGATCTGCGATTTTTATTGGGACTGCGACATTATGGCGGACACATCGGACATTTTTGGGACCATTGGCATTAATACAGCGATCAGTGCTATAAAATTGCACTGATTACTGTAAAAATGTCACTGGCAGGGAAGGGGTTAACACTGGGGGGGCGATCAAGGAGTTAAGTGTGTTCCCTAGTGTGTGTTCTAACTGAAGGAGGGATGGGACTGTGCGGGGGAGATGCCAGATCGCTGTTCATACTCTGTATGAACAAACGATCTGTCTGTTCTCCCTTCAGAGAACCGTAAACAAATCCCAGTTATCGGTGTGCCCCGAGCGATCACGGGGGCCCGGTAGTGAGCGAGTCTGCCGGGCAGTCGTATGGGCTCTGTAGGCGAGCAGGGGGCGCGTGCCCGCCACCGGAGTGGCCGTCTTTGTTACCGACGTAACATGATGGCGATTGGCGCAGCCGAGCCATGTT
Organism: Lithobates clamitans; assembly: GCA_037952925.1. Lineage (NCBI taxonomy): Eukaryota > Metazoa > Chordata > Amphibia > Anura > Ranidae > Lithobates > Lithobates clamitans. The sequence goes on along the minus strand of JBBGZY010001245.1, from coordinate 260,929 downwards.
GCTGCAGTACAACTGCGGCGGCTGGTCGGCAAGCTGTTAAAGTAGTACATGCACTACCTTTGGTGCAGTCCAGTGTGATTCAGCTCATTCAAAATGAATGGGTTCAAGGTGCACGTGCGGTGGACACCCTAATTTTTGGGGGGGCTCAGCGGGCGCAGTACATTCTAGGGCCCTGATTAGCTGAAATGATGCACCTGAACCGCTAGTCAGATACAGGGCTTTGCCCAATCAGGGCACAGAGCACTGTCAGAGCCATGATTGGACAAAGTCATGATGACTTTGCCCAATCATGGCTCAGTGCTCACAGTCCCACCCCACACTATAAAAGGTTCCTTTGCACCGGAACCTTTTGCAGTGTGAAATTGGAGATAGATAAAGCAGGGCTCAGTGTGCTACTAGCGAGTTATGTCACGTACACACGGTCGGACATTGATCGGACATTCCGACAACAAAATCCATGTTTTTTTTCCAACGGATGTTGGCTCAAACTTGTCTTGCATACGCACGGTCACACAAAGTTGGTCAGAAATTCCGAACGTCAAGAATGTGGTGATGTACAAAACGCACAACGAGCGGAGAAAAATGAAGTTCAATAGCCAGTGAGGCTCTTCTGCTTGATTCCGAGCATGCGTGGCACTTTGTACATCGGAATTTACGACAGCGGATTTTGTTGTCGGAAAATTTGAGATCCAGTTCTCAAATTTTGTTTGGCGGAAATTCCAAACGTCAAGAACGCGGTGACGTACAACACGTAAGACGAGTCGAGAAAAATTTTGTGCGATGGAAATTCCGATGCAAAATGTCCGATGGAGCCTACACACGGTCGGAATTTCCGACAACAAGCTCCCATCCAACATTTTACGTCGGAAAGTCCGACCGTGTGTACGGGGCATTAGTGTGTTATTGTGACTAAAGCCTCTTACACGTGATCGGATTTCCGTCGGACAAAGCGTTGGACTTTTGTCCGAAGGGCGTTCGCCATGAACTTGTCCTGCCTACAAACGGCAAAATGTTGTCAGCCAACAAATACGAAACGACGTGGTTTTTCAGCTCTTTAGCGCCACCCTTTGGACAACTTCTGCTAATGTTGTGCTATGGTTAGCATTGGTTCGGAGCATGCGTGTTTGTATTTTGGATTTTTTTTCCCCCGACGGACTTGTGTACACAGACGAAAAAAACAAAAAAGTAGGAAAAGGGTAATACCCTTGATCTATAGAAAAAGCCGTTTGTATTTCAAGATCAAACTTTTCATCCAGAACAAAGGCCATTTCCTCGGGGTGTGGGTAGGAACTGCTCTAAATATGTACAAAGGAAGGGAAAGGAAAGAAGAAGAGAAGAGGAGGAGGGGAAGGGAAAAGGGGGGGGGGAGGGGGAAGAAAAGAGATGCCAAGAAGGCAGAGGTGAAACAATAATGAATACATGTGTAAAATGCCTACCAGAGAGTGCGGGTGATATTAAAAGCACTGGTGGAGGTTAATGAACATATAAAAGGTGGGTATAGGCAGCCCTTACCAGAAGGGATTTATAAAAAGAAAATCCCATACGCATACAAAGGAAAAAACCAAAAAAGTAGGAAAAGGGTAATACCTATAAATAGGAATTCCAGATTGGGTAACGTATGTAGATGCATATGTCACATCAAATCACAAACCCATAACTGGAAACAAAGCCAAATACCTGCTATCAATATGCATTTGAGCAGGGGCGTTCCTCTAGACCATAGCATATATGAAAAAAAGGGGAGACCAGAGGGTCAAGGGACAGGGTCAATCAATGAGGAACACGCTGGCTATGAATATAAATAGAAACAATGTATTGCCAAATATATAATAAAAAAGTTTCCACCCACAAAATAGAAAATAAGACCAACCTCCACCACTGAGAAAGTGACAGTGCAAAAGGACAGATACACTACCTGGTACCCCCTACATACATGTACAATATCCCCATGCAAAATAATAATTAACAGCGTCCAGCTGAACCCACTCCTGAGAACAGTATAATGACTTGTAGGGGACAACAATATAATCAATGGAAAATAATATGAGCAATGATTGAAATAAAATCACTTATACAGTAAACCTGTATGGAACCTGCCGGTGTTCTGCCGAGAAAGTTCCACTCGGCGGCTAAGTTCCCCCGTCTACTGCGCAGGCGCTGCGCCTGCGCAGTAGGATCCGGTGGACCTAGCCAAAGCGGAATAGCTGAAAATCAGCTGTACACGGCGCCTGTAAGAGGGCCCCTTCGCTCGCCACGCTTCGGGCGCGGCCTCGCTTCGCTCGACTCTTTTAGATTCCCCGTCTAGGTCCACTTGGATGGTGGGGAAGGAACCTGGACCCAGGGCGCAGGCGCCGTGTACAGCTGATTGAAGCGTTTGAGCTTCGGCTATCTTCGGCGGCTGATAGTAGTCCGTACTGCGCAGGCGCAGCGCCTGCGCAGTACAGGGGGGGAACTTATCCACCGAGGGAACATTCTCGGCAAGACACCGGTCCTTAGAGCTAGGATGAGAGATCACTGGGAACCAAAGCAATAAAGTTCATATAATAATTCCTGTGGAGGATGCAAATAATAACAGCTCTGTCGGCTGCCGTACTGTCATTGAATTGTAAAAGTCAAAATAGGAGTGAAAAAAGCGGCTTGTGTAGAACAAATGAAGTGCAGCCCGTCACGTACCTTCCGTCCTCTGCCCTCTCTACAAAGCAGTGTGGAGGAGGGGGGAGGAAAAACAGCTGATCTGAGGATACTAGCGGTAGCCGGCTATGGCGTGCAGATGATTTCCTTCAATGTGGGGGCCGCCCCGACCTGATCCCAGGGTCCGTGGTGATCGGCACTTGAGAGGAAATGTAACTACGGGGTTCCAGTAGCCTATTCTCCTAGTGTTTCGTCGACGTCGCCAGGCACCACAGCCGTACGGCGTTAAAGTGGTGAACAACACTAGCTGCATACAGCTAAGATGGGATGCTCCGCAAGCCGGCTCGGCTAGTTGTATAGGTAATGAAATGATAGAGTCTCATATAGGATCGCAGCTGGGAGGGGCGTAGAGAAACAGGAAGACTTGCGTTACCCAGTGTGAGCATACATCCTGAAGGAGTTCTTCAAACAGCATGTACTAAGAAAACAACTTCAGTGTAGCGCTCAATTAGGAAAGGGGGGGAACAAATGTGTATGATGAAACACAAATAAATCAAAGTCCAAATGCTGACAGTAATGTCTATAAAAACAATGTGTAGTCCTCTGGACCGGATAATGAGCCCGTGATGTAAATCCTCTATGAAGGAAAGCCCACACACCACCAATAGTAACAGGGAGGCTTACCAGACTCGGTGGACCCGACCGGGCGTACGCCGAGTGGGGTCAAACAGGCTTAGGTGGTGCTGGGCTGGAGCGGATACTGGAGAGCAGGGGTGATGAGATGACTTCCACGCGACCTTGCTCCTGGTGGGTGGTCCGGGCTAAGACCGTGATGCTCAGATCCGTGTTGAAACGTAGAAAAAGAAAAATTGGGCCAAATAGTGTGAATCCGTATAAATAAAATTTATTTGAAGTGAAAATACACACTTACATGAAAAATAGCTAAAACCAGCGCTGTATGTCAAAATGGCGACAGTGGGGTCCTACCCGACGCGTTTCGTCTGCATAGACGTCATCATGTACTAGGGGGAGCAAAAACACACCATGAATAAAGTAGGGGATGATGAATGCAATCCAGGTGGTGGCTGTCGAAGAATGGGGGCATCTAGCTGACGCGTTTCAATCGGCTGACCGATTTTCTTCAGAGCTACAGACATAATGAAGGACATGAAGCTAAATGGTGAAACATTGTGTCTAATTGGCTACCATGTAATCCACACGGACTGCCCCCTTGGACAACATTAACCCTAAAACACTCAATAGAAGTGTGCACCTGACATTGTCAATAAAAACTATCACACATACTAAGAGCAAACAAATGAAAAAGAAAAAGAAGGGAAAGGTGTGGTGTAGAGTAAAGAGGGGAAGAAAAAAAAAAGAGAGAGAGGGGAAGGGAAGGGGAAAAAATAGGGGGGAAGGAAAGGGAAAGGGGAGGGGGGGAAGGAAGGGGAAAGGGGAGGGGGGGGAAGGTGAAGATGAGTAATGAGAAGGGAATAGGGCTTATGTACATATTAATATACTTTATTTGTCAAGTTAGTGAAGATCTAGCAGAGTTGTAGTCAATATCGCCAAGAGTCGCACAATAAATGCGACTCACATGGGGAGGGAGGGGGCCTACTGAAAAACAGTACTACCAGTTTGGATAGTGAAAAAGGGACCCAAAGGGGGGGGGGGGTTCACACTATAACTAGCAAAGATCGAAGCATCTAAGGTCACATATTCCCAACTAGAGGGCGGTTAATGTTCTAAAAACACTGCTAGATTACATTCATTGTTCAAGCCTAAAGGCTGGAGGCTCTAGAGGCGATAAATCCACATTTTTTCCTTTTGATATAAAATGCGGTCAAAATCCTCTCTCCTCGGTGGGAGATTTAGTCTGTAGATGCCCTTCACATGAAGGCCTCTTGGGTCCCCACCATGTGCAGTCAGGAAGTGTAGTGGTAAAGGTCGCTCATCATCCTTTTTAAGGATGCTCTGGATGAGTTCGCTGACTCTAACTTTAAGTTGTCTTTTAGTTTTACCTATATAGATCTTACCACAGGGACAGGCGATCATATAGATCACCCGTGTGGTGGAACAGTTGATGAAGTCTCTGATTTTAAAGTGTTCATGACCCGTAGAGTCAGCGAACACATCCGTCTTGTCAACATAACTACACATGGAGCATTTACCACAGGGGAAACTTCCATGCAGTGGGGGCAGGTCTGTCAGCCAGTTTTTACTGGGTGATTTAATATATTCAGAGTGGGATAGTATGTCCCCCACATTCTGGGCCCTCCGTGCAGTCATCATGGGTCGATCCCCTACGAATTTCCCCAAGATGGGTGCTTGAGATAAAATGCTCCAATGTTTGGTGAGAATATCCTTAACTTGGTCCCATTGGGCCCCAAATTTAGTAATAATTCTAATTGGGTCCTGGGAGCTGCCTTTCTTATCGTCCTCAGGTGTGTCTGTCAGGAGGTCCTCTCTATTTGTGTTAAGGGCTCTCTTCTTGGCCCTTCTAATGGACCTATCCTCCTGAAAGACAACATCCGAGGAACAATTTTGTCTGATCCTTAGGAACTGACCGATTGGAATCCCCTGGATCAAAGAAACTGGGTGGTGGCTGGACGCCTGTAAAAGAGTATTTGCCTCCCCCTCCCCCCTCTCTCTTTTTTTTTTTCTTCCCCTCTTTACTCTACACCACACCTTTCCCTTCTTTTTCTTTTTCATTTGTTTGCTCTTAGTATGTGTGATAGTTTTTATTGACAATGTCAGGTGCACACTTCTATTGAGTGTTTTAGGGTTAATGTTGTCCAAGGGGGCAGTCCGTGTGGATTACATGGTAGCCAATTAGACACAATGTTTCACTATTTAGCTTCATGTCCTTCATTATGTCTCTAGCTCTGAAGAAAATCGGTCAGCCAATTGAAACGCGTCAGCTAGATGCCCCCATTCTTCGACAGCCACCACCTGGATTGCATTCATCATCCCCTACTTTATTCATGGTGTGCTTTTGCTCCCCCTAGTACATGCTGTTTGAAGAACTCCTTCAGGATGTATGCTCACACTGGGTAACGCAAGTCTTCCTGTTTCTCTAAGCCCCTCCCAGCTGCGATCCTATCTGAGACTCTATCATTTCATTACCTATACAACTAGCCGAGCCGGCTTGCGGATCGTCCCATCTTAGCTGTATGCAGCTAGTGTTGTTCACCGCTTTAACGCCGTGCGGCTGTGGTGCCTGGCGACATCAACGAAACACTAGGAGATCAGCTACTGGGACCCCGTAGTCACATTTCCTCTCAAGTGCCGATCACCA